>VZRW01012842.1:105820-155186 GCA_013398125.1 Aegotheles bennettii | reverse complement strand
CGAACTTCCTGATTCGTCCAACTTTTATCTATTTCTAGCAGGAAGTTTTGGTTTATGGAATATAAGTATTAGTTCCTTCCTGAGACGGGTTCTCGGATGAGACAAAAAGTTTCAAACTATAACACATGGACATGCTCAAAAAGACTCAGGATCACACCTTAAAATGCATTTTGTGGTCTACAAGCAAATCCCAGTAGTGTGTCTCAAAGATAGCTGGAAGTTTATTAGCAGAGCAGGAACACAACTTCCTTCTCCTAACCCCTGTGCTGACACTGGAGCATCCCCTCACTTCATTCCTTTCTATATAGTAGGGTCCAGAACACAGAATTTGTCTCTTTTTCTTTTTTTTTTTTTTGCTTTTAAAGATGTAAAAATACCTTGGCTAAGGCTGATATGGGTGCACAACTTGATGTAGGCTGAGGAAAAGAGGCACCAAACTCATTTGGGTGCTAGGAGGAAATACCCAGTGCTGGCGCTTCACCAAACACCAGAGAACCTGATGTCTCCACCTTATTGCACTCCTGCAACCACTCTGATCTCAGGAGGTCACAGCTGGGCTTGTTCCTGCTGACAGATCATGCCCTGGGCTTATATAAATACAAAATTTACTACCCCTGTGATAATGTTGGCAGTTGCTAGAGATGTAATCAGCTTGAAGCATTCATTCAACAAGAAGACTTGTGTGCTGCCATGCAATGCCACATCAGCAGTGTCACCTGCACCTGAGCCACTGCAGAGGCATTGGGAGAGCCAGGGTTCAGATTGAGGGCTGTCCCTCAAAACACCCCATTAAAAGAGGACTCAGAGTGCTCATAGCCTGACTTTCCTTCAGGCTCCAAAAGCTTTGCAATGCCTCACCCAAAGGGTTTGTGCCACAGTGTGCTTGCCCATCCAGGTTCAAACTTGCAGCGGGGCTGAGCTCTTGCAGACAAAGTCTTCCCTGGGTACAGCTTCTCCAGGAGAGGTCCAGTGCTGTGCCCTGGGCTGCAATGGGACAAATTCTGTGCCCTGGGCTGTGGTGATGCAGGACAGTGATGGATGTTGTCGCATAGGTGAGGTGGAAACTGAAAACCTCTGCACAAACAGCTTCCTGAGCTTAGCATGTAGACCACATGGTCTCTCCCTGCTCTGGCAGGGGGGTTGGACTAGATGATCTTTCGAGGTCCCTTCCAACCCCTAGGATTCTGTGATTCTGTGATTCTGTGATTCCCATCAAGAAAACTCTAGGATATCCACAAGGCAAATGAATTCTCAAGGTGAGCTTTGTGATGGGTTAAAGGTGTTTTTCAGCGTGGTTTTAACTTCTTTGAGTGCTCCCTCTTCCTGTATTTAGGCTTGAGGACAGCTAAATAAAAGCTGTCCTGTGTCTCTTCTTTCTTTTCTTTTCTCATTATCTCCACTCTGTGCCAAGTGGTTTAGATGCTTTCCATCTCTTTGGAAATCCATCCATGCCCCTTCCTACCCATCAGCCTTCTTGAACTGTCTTCTGTTTGCTGTTACATCATTTCCAAAGTATGATGACCACAGTTCTCTCTCTCTCCCTCCCTCTCTCGGCTGATTGCACCATTCATTTACAATATCGTATCAGCATTACCCAATAACACTTTCCATCTACAGTTTAGAATCTCTCCAACTGCTTTTTGGACCACCACAGACCAGCCACTTTCATTTCGCTTCCCTTGATTATACTGATATATTCTTTCCTTGGAGTGAATACAGTCAATTATTTCTTCTGTTCTGCACGGCCTCCTGTGGTTTTTACACTCCATTTTGTTTGCCATAATGTTGCCCAGTTATCTTGCAGTGTCAAGACCCTTCTGATGTTCCTTGTAATTCTCTCTAGTTTTGACATGCTGCAGTAATTTTTTTTTTAAAATACGACATTTTCCACTATTCTCTTATACTTGATCTACACTATATCAGAACCTGATCAGGCCTGGATGCAAGGGTGGGCTTATATAAAGGGGCAGAAACACCTGCAGCAGAGAGCCATGAGATCTATGATATGAGTTCCCAGGCTTTTTATTTTTGGAAAAAACTAGGAAATTATGTTCCAAGGTCCAAGCAGTAGTGCCTCACATTACCAGTGCTGAGTTCCTTCTTCCTCGATGTGTGTCCTTTCACATCACTTCTGATCTAATCATCAGAGGTTTTGTCTGAGAGCCATTTCTGCTTTTATCTTGTTGCTATAATTAAATTGCTTATCTTTTACAGGGGCTGCTGTTTTAGAGCATCCTGTTTTAGGAAAAAAACATACACTGTACTAAAGGATCCTAAACAGGAGCTTACTCAGAGTAGCTTATAGGCATCTTTTCACCTGTACAGCTTTGGTCTGTCCCAGTAATGCAGGGCAAACAGAGGAGACTATGAGTAAGACTTGTGCGACTCATTTTCACACTCCTCTCAGTCATCCTCTAGAAAGAAGCAGTCTAGTCTTAGAGGATTAAAAAAAAATGGGAGAAGGATGAAAGAGATTTGGAGGAGAAAGTGCATAAAGGAAAAAGCAAAATTACAGAGTGGCAGAAAGGATAGGGAAACTGTGTTCTCTATTAAATTACTGAAAAAATTACAATCCCAACTTTATGCTGTTAGGATGTAAGATATCTTTTGACACACTTTTAACTAAAAACAGCCAAAACATGTTTAGGTGGATACCTAAATAAATAAAATCTTCCCATTCTTCCTTAATCTAAGATTGTCTTATTAAGAGCTCAGATTCATAAAGAAGAAAATCCTATTAAGCTACATGTACACCCTAGCAGTAATGTTTGCTTTTAAAGATCTCTCTCACTCCTACACACTCCCAAATCACTTAAGAGGCTTTTATTAAATTTCAGAGTTAGATAGCTTTCCTTTGCAGACAGCCCAGAAGTAGGAAATGCTGGCTAGTTAAGAGCAAGGGAAGGCAGGCAGTATTGAATCAGGAAATAAAATGAAAAGAAGAAGAAAAAAAAACAAAAACAAAACCAAAAAATGGTAGATTTCTCCCTCCTGAACAAGCTGAAAATACACTTCAAAATGGTACAAGGTCCCTGTTTCATAGAACCCTGTTACAAGACAGCAGCATGTGAAAGAGCAGAAGACAACACCACAAACCCAAACAGCTCTGTAAGAAATTAGCTGGCTTTAATCACCCAATGATTTACGGTGACATAGCCAACGGGACCGAGCTGTGAGAACAGTCATGCTGCTCCAATGAGATGTATTTACCAAGCTGAGGTGGGAAGGTTTTGCTGCTCTTATACTGAGTCTATAAGGACTAATACATGATCATCACATTTTATTTTTTTTCTAGGAGACAAATAGATAAAGATTCTTCTTTTGGGGTAAAATCCCCAGTAACTCAATTGACATTTTTAATTCATGGGTGGGCTCAATTAATTTGTTACATTATTTTCCTCATTAACAGCTTATTAAGTCAGGCTACAAGGGCAAATGGCAGCATATGGATTTCTCAAAGGCGGGCATCACCTCCCAGACAGCAAGGTTGAAGCGGTGGCCACCTGGCTGCCCAGGCTGTGCTCTGGCCACACCTAGGGGCTTTGCAGAGCATCCTCAGCTCTTTACTGATTCAGACTGAGCTGGGCTGGAAAACAAGTCCCGGAGGAACCCACTCCAACATATCTTGTGGCGTATGAGGCATTGCAGTGAGGCAGATGATGTAATATCGATTGTCTCTTAGCAAGAGAGGAGGGGAATGTCAGCCAAAGAAATTACGCCTGTGAATAGCAGATGAGGAGGAAATAATGAGAGAATTGGTGGAGTAAATGAAGACATAAAAGCATGTAATACGAAGAAAGAAGCATTTGCTCTGACCCCCGTGACCTGCTGTGGTATTAGTGTACAGTTTTAGTAGTGTAATGATCATTAAGTCTCTGATCTCCGTTACTAGGAGCATGGAGATTTCTCTCCCTCATACAAGAATGCACGTTTCAGTCTGGTATTAATAAAAATTGGTTTCACATATCATTACACTTCCACAGCTTAATCATCTTTGAGCGTATTGTGTGTTCAAATGTTGCCATTTTGGGCAGAGCAGTGAGACAGTCATCTTAACAGGTTGATTTTTCCAGCATCTCGGTTCAAACCCTTTCAGCGTATGCGAGTGCTCTCACCATGGCCTGTTTTGGCAGACAAGGAGTGAGGCTCAGGGCTTTGACACAACCATGTGACGGTTTGCACTGATGGGGTTTTTTTCTTCCTTTTATCCCTTCAGATAAATAACAATAATTTTTATATTTTTTTTAAAGTAACAAACCTGGGAGTTACTGTGTATCATGCTAATGTATCAAGAAAAGCTTGTGAGCAATTTTCCAGCAAAACACAAACTATTGCCCAGAAACTGAGAGGGAGATGATAAAACTAAAATTGGACTGCAGAAGCAGGTTGGATGCAGCAGGGTTGTTTCCTTGCTGGCTCGAGGTGATGTTGCTGTGAGGATGGCATCTCCTGGCCCCAGCTGGGCTCAGCTCTGCTGTGGGAAGCCCGAAGTCACGGGAGCTCCGACACAGTCAGCGGCTCGCTGGGATTTGAGGCTGCTCAGCTCATGGCTGCAGGGATCCCCAGGAGACGGAGGCAGCTGTTCCTCTGTTCTGCATTGGGGGGAAAAATAAAGACTAGGAATGGTTTGATTTTTCCAAGCAATTCTTTTTCCTCCCTCCTCGCAGATTTTCCTTTTCGGGGGGAAAATGACTCATTTTTCTGCCAAAACAAACTTTTGCAAATGTCAGGATTTCTTGTAGAATAGAAGTCCTGTGTTTCAACCAGCTCTCAGCAGAGACATTTCAAACCAAGGCATCTGCAGCGTGTGTAGTTTCCTTAGTTACATGCCCTATGCATCCAGGTAGAAAGGGCAAGGGTCTGACACAGCTAATACAGCTTTTTAAAGTATCTGAGTCCTTCCTTGGCTTTTAGAGAAGCAAGGAGTGTATATCTACAGCCAAGAAGAGAGCAACAACAGTGCATCTGACCTTGCCTCTCTTCCACCCCCCTTATCATATCAGCACGTTGCCAGTTTCTGCTTTCCATTGTTTGCAGAAAAACAGTGCTGCAAGGAAAGGGATGATTTACAGTGTACTCACTTACTTCACTAATTCAGGCTGTACACATAAGGCTAAGAGCATATATCCTCTTTCCCAGATATGAATAGGGGCTGCCTAACTTCAATTTCCTCACTCAGAACAGTCAGTCTGACCTTCTGCTTAAGCTAGAAAGTTGTTGTCCCCCTCTTCCAGGTCAGCAAAGCCCCGGACAGTAATTCAAATGGATTAAGGAGTTTCCTTCCTGGGATATCGCCTTTTCTCGAGGTGTTTCTACTCTGCCTTGCAACATTTAGGACTAGATCACTGAAGGCTGAGTTGCCTTCTCTGGAAAGTGGCTCCACATTCCCCTCAAAACTGGTGGTAGCAGTAATTTATAAACCCTTGGGACAAAACCACATCAGCACTAGCTTGGCTTGGAGCAAGCCAGTGATCCTGAACATCTTCTCTGAAGGTGCTACCTTGCTTCTATATGCTAATTTTTCTAGCTATTTCATATCTATATGAGAGCAGGCAAAGCTGTGAAGCTTGGAATTAGCGATACAAGGATGTTTGCCTGGATCTGCAGAGTCTGAAAGTTTTCAGCAACACTTTCCTTTCCTGTGGCATGTGGACAAAGTTTCATTTTGGTGCTGTAAGCGGTTACATACTGGCTGTGGTGGGTCATGTAGCTGTTGCAATGCATTTGTCGGCACTTGACTGTGCATGTTATGCTCTATGCTGAAAGTGGTGGCTGGATGGCAGAGCCAGAAGCTGCTTGTTTTGTTCTTCTGGTGGTTGTGGTTGGGGTCAAGAGGGGGAAAAAATGGGCTTTTCTGAGAGCAGCTCAGCTGGGGAAACACAACCAGTGAAAGGTGAGGCAAAATGTATGGCAGAGAGCTGGCAGCAGGGGCTGGCAGTGACACTGGGGACCGAGCCCTGCCGAGGTTGGAGAGCAGGGCTGGGATCTGGATGAAATTGAGGTAGGTAAACAGACACTTCACCTGCAGATGAGAGACACAGGAGGCTCCTGAAAGTTGCCAGCATCACAGCAGGCCCGCAGGGAAGGAAGAGTTGGCCAGGAAGGGGGGAGTTGATTTCTGCTGATTTTCTTTTGATTTTGTCCTCCCCAGGGCTCTGAGCTTCCCTGGTTTGGGAGTTGCCATATTCTCATTTGGATTCCCTCAAAACCCCACTTCAGAGATCCAGTCCCTGCTGCTGGGGTGCTTGGTGATTGCTTCAGGGAAAGGGGAAGCACATAACCCCAAAGCTCACGTGTCAGTCACCACAGTGAGATTTCTCTCCCTGGTGCTAGGTGGGACGCGGTATGTCAGTGGGCAGGACCAGGCTGGCTGGCTGGTAGCATGTCTCAGAGCTCAGCCTACCAAGCCACCCTTTCCCCGGCTCTGGGCAGAAAGCAGCCCCTTTCGCTGGAGATGGAATCCATGCACAAATGCCTTTTTGCAAAGGCATCCTGGCCCTGCAGGCTGCAGCCCCTTGGCCACCTCTCTCCTTCTGCACAGGGGAGGAAGGGGGTCCACAGCCTTGTACCCCAAACCCTCAAAAGACATCTGTGGAAATGTCTCTATTTGGGAAAGAGAAACATCAACAGGAGTGCTGATGCTGGATTTCCTTAAAGGACCAACAGGCTTTATTTATGTCTGCAGGTACAGACAATCTGTCCTTGGAAAGAGGGAAACACCAGATGAAACAAATAGTGAAGAAAAACAAAGAGAAATTATTATGTACACAGTGCGCCTGTGGAGTGCATCTTAAAAAGAGTTATTTGGGACAGGCTGTACTGATGCTGGATTATAAAAAGGACTGGGTAATTTTATAAGCAAAATAATGCTTCTGTAGTGTATGAATGTATCTGAGGCTTCAGAAAATAAGGTACTTAGCTTACAAAAATAAAATCTCCCACTTGTATCATATGATTATACAACTTGCTGGATCAATTACCATCTGTATTTTTTTAATTTTTCATTTCCTCAGGCCTTAGGTATCACCCAGCACTGGTGGCTGGATGTGAACTATTAATGGAGCAGTGGTGAGCATCCTAATGGAAAAGATCACATTACCAAAAAAAAAAACCTAAACAACAGCATTGATTTGTTGTGTGTTCATCGATTTAGCCCCTTCCCTGACAGAATTGAGGCGTGCTGTGATCCCATTGCTTGTCCTCTGCCCGTCCATCAGTCCTTCCGGCTGCTGCATGCACTTCAGACTGCAGCAGCCCTGAGAGCTGTGGTGGGGCCACCTCTTCCACGAGGGACAATGTTTAGGCCATCAGCCAGACACACTGCTCTCTGCTTCTCTCCTGCTGCTGACCAAGGACCTTGTGGTTGCTGGTGTCACTGGGGGGCTGCAATGGAGTGAGGGGTCCTCTTGCAGAGACAAAGAAAGAAAAGATAGGGAAGGGCTGTGTGTACTATGACAGGGTTAGGAGACATGAGCCAATGAACATTTGGGTAGGGAGGCTTGAAGAAAGCTAAAATTGGGGCATAGAAACATCAGAGATAAACTGCAGGAAACGGAAAATAAAGGAAGGATGAACCTCTCAGGTATGGTATATCCATCCATCCATCCATCCGTCCTAAAAACAAATGTATTCTTTCATGAGTTTGCCTCTTTTGTTTGGCTGCAACGATTTTTGAAGTGTCCAAACAATCATGTCTCATTTCTTTCCAACCCTGTGGAAGCTGGAAGCCCCTCTTTTTTGGGGGGCAGAACTGCAACTACCTTCATTTCAAACCCTGAAAAAGGGAAAGATAGGGAAAAACTCCTTAGCAAGGAAGGGAAACCTGGGGAGGGAGGACATGACAGCACAGAGTCAGAGTGACAACTTCCTTCAAGCTCCCTGCAAATGGGACTGTTTTGGAGGCATGGCCAAGGAGAAGCAAATGGGACCAAAAGTTCACTGTGCGTGAGCACTGCTGCCTTCCCAGATTTCTCTACAGATCTCTGGACTACAATGAGGACCTGAAAAGTCACCCAAAGTCTTTTTTCCTCCACTCAGTCAAAGCCACTGCAGTGTGCTAGAAGCACACCTGCAGAGGACGAAAGCTGTCTCCTGGGTTTTCAGGACTAATTGGATAGGGATTTTGGTGTTTGATGCAGAGCTGTTATTGACCGAAGCTGGAGCGTTGGCAGCTGGGCACACTTGTCAGCAGTCACAATCACTGCACCAGTGTTGTCGTTTGGTTGACTACAAAGGGCTTGGCCACAAGTGGCACCATTTGGGTCTTGGCCACAAGTGGCACCTCGGGTAGGTGGTATTGAGGGCTTCCCATGAGCAGTGGGGCTGGGGAGCACAAACAGAAAAAGAAACACTGTTTTCACAAAAAGCTTTTAATAAGGGAAAGCAAAGAGCACAGCAGAGAAGTGTGTTCAGATTAGGGTCAGTCTTAAACACACATCAGGATTCTGGTCTAAAGCCCTATGAAATCAATGAGTTTTTCTGTCAAGTACAGTGGATTTTTTGGATCAGGTTCCAAGTGTAATTTGTCTCCTTTTTTTTCCTAGTTGGGTTTTTTCATTTTTTCTTTCCTTTGTTTGTTTTGGTTTGGTTTTGTTTCGGTTTTTTTTTAAATAATGAATAAAGCTGCATCAGCTGTAATGGATTGCTTCTTCTCTCCCTGCTTTCAGGATCCTGGAAGAGAATCATTGAGCCATATTCTCCTTCTCCGCTGCAGAAAGCAAATGGCTATCCTTGGATATCAATCACTGGGGTAAAAGCTAAGAAATGTTACCAAGGAAACGTTGTCAGGCCCATTGGCAGTCTCCTTTGTTTAGTAAGTTTACCCATGAGCAGCATTTTATTGTTCTGAAATCAAGAAATATTAAAATAAAATAAATAAAACATTTTTGACAGGCTTACCTGCTAGTTACCCTCCCTAATGTAACCAACACCCAAAGTATATTTCTCTACTTTGATCCATCAAGTAGTTAATTCATTCATCAGCCTTGGATTCACAATTTAAGAAGCTGGCCTTGTGAATAAATATAATGTACATTTATCACTAAGCAAAATGCATTATTTCTCCAAGGAGGTAAACATTAAAAACACTTGTAATCCAAAGCAAGAAAAATGAAGGAATGCAATGTGTCACACGTTGATCCAGCTGTGAAGCATGAATAATAGCAAAGTGGATGCAAAAGAGATGGAGCTGGCTTTGATCAGTGAGATGTTACTTCCACATTGTGTGGGTGCATTTAGTACTCATGAAATCGGGGGACTAATAGCATCGATTTCAGCAAGACCTCGTGAAACAGGTGCTATGCCACACTTCCATCCATCACTTACAACATCCTCCAGCACTGACCAGCTCCGCCTCTGCCACCCCAGCCTAGTTTTCCCGATGCCATGCTACGAATCACTCAGCAGCTCCCGGGAGGTGGCAAGTGCCCTTGGCTGCGAGTCACTTCAGTGTGAGCTGAGGGCACCCTGAGCCTCGTAGGAGGCATTCGTGCTTTGGCAAAAATTTGCTATTTAAATAGGAGGCTATGCTGTGTGTTTCATGATACACGCAAATAGAAACTCTGGTGCCGCTGTCATCTCCTTCTACAGTCCTAGAGCTGTACATCTCAGTCTTCAAAGGTGAAGGGCTAGTGTTATGAGGCTGTGTAGAAACATAGGTGAACAGGGAAGCTGCCCAGCTCAGATGAGCTATTAACGGTGCACACAAAACTTCTCAGATTTCCCATCAGTTCACCTAAAATGATGCCCACTCTTGGGCCCCAGGACCTCTGGAGAGCACCTTTTCCTGAGGTTACATTCAGCATCCTGATGTTCTCCCCAGAATAGGAGCAGGGAGACATTCAAACATGTGGGGAAAGCAAGGCCGCGTGCTCATGGTGTGAGTGGAGGGGGGTTCTCACTTCATGTGAGCCCCACAGCCAGGCCAGTCACAAGGTGCCAGGATCTCGGAGCTGGTTCTGGGTGGGAATGCATCCTCTGGGGGCACTGGGGCCCTAAGCAACATTGAGCCAAATCATCATCTGAAAAGACATCAATAAAACCCATTTTTCTCACATAGGTGCTTCCAAGCATTATAAACTTTCCCTCAGACAGAAAGGGCACAGTCAATGCCATAATTATTGCAAAATAAAAAGATTAAAATTGACTAATGGATTCAGGCACCAGCATCAAGTCACATATCTATCTAGTTTTATCGGCACTTTCTTGGGCAGTGCAGGGTCAGGCAAAGCAGGCAGTTGTGCTCATTAACCGTAATATTCTCTGATTTAGATCATTATTTCTCTGTTTTTGTTTTTTTTTTTCATTTTATCTTTAAGGACAGAATGTCCTGGACTGCATGATCTCGTGTGAATAACAAAATTGTGGAGTATTCTTTTATCCTGGACAAAATAAAGAAAAAAACCCAACAAGAAGTAACGATCTTTTCTTCTCCTGCTGACTCAAGATCATACAGCGTGACCAACCCTGAAGCCATGGGCAGGCTACAGGGAAGGAGTCAATCAGGGGGGATGCTCAGCTAAACACCCCTTTGCTAGCCTGGGAGGAATCAGCAGCACACGGTCCTACTTGAGACTGGAGCGACTGTCACTTTTGGGATGCTGTGCCTGAGCTTTCATTAGACTTCACTCGTGTGCCTCCTGCAGTCTGCCGGAACCAGCTGGTGTTTTGGGTGCCATTCAGAGGACACAGTTTACATCCATGCTAAATGCTGAGGAAACCTTTACAGATAAGGACATGCATAAATGTCTGTCTGCTCAGGGGCTGGGCTTTGCTTTCTCCTTTCTTATTGTGCTGCCATTTGTTAGTTGAAATCCATCGTGGTGCTTCCTGATCCTGATCCAGGTGAAGGGACTTTCCCCAAAACCACAGGGGTCTTCATGAGAGTCTGCAGTGAAGAGGAGATACTGAGGACATTATCTTGAGATGCAGACCCTTGTCTCCTTTCCACCAAGGATTTCCTTGAAATAGATTAAAATCAATTCAGTTTTGGTTTTTTGCCTCAGCTTCCCATCTGGAGGATGAAGAAAACGGCACCTTTGTGCCTCTGAAGGCGACCACAGTGCAGAGGCCTTGTGTTATAGTTTGAAAGGGGCAGGCAAAAATCTTATTGGTTTTTGCTGCCAGGACCCAGTGAATGAGGGGTGGAGTTTAGGCCCCTGTTGTGAAAAGGGGTCTGGGTGTCAGGTGTCAGGTGTTGGTATTCCACCCATTTCCTGCCAAACTCTATAAAAGCCAGGAGAACTGGGCAGTCTCTCTCTTGCCCTCGTGGTCTCTCCGGCTTCAGTCTGCTCTCGGAGTCTCCTCTCTGGGTCTCCTCTCTGCTGCCACGCTCCCCTGCCTGCAGCTCGCCACGTGGAGCCCAGAGGAGAGGCCCAGCTCTTGGCTACCAGCTCGCCACGTGGTCTGCAGCATTCCAACTGCATCGGGTGCTGGAGTTTTGGACTCTTTTCTTCCCATCGGCTTTGCAGTGAAGGACCTTTCAGCAGCCTGTATCGCCAGTCATCTGAGCTCGGGTTGTATATATTTGTATATATGCATTTTCCCTTTTTCCCCACCTGTTTCTCTTTCTCCCCGTGCCATTAAATTTGTTATAGTTTTCAATTTCCAACCTAAGCCTGTTCTTCCTTACTCCCCTTCTATTTTCGGGGGGGGTGATAGAAACAGAACTCTGTCTGGTTTGTGGCTTGCCCTGGCCGTTTGCAAAACCAGCACACCTTGCTAGCCCATTTTCCAGGGATGCAAGATCTTCCCCTCACAGTAGGAGTGTTGTTCTTCCATCAGGGCTTGCATGTGAGGTCATTGGTCTGGAAGGGCAGCCATCTTCAAGTAATCTAGCTCCTTCCAAGGCACCCCTTTGAAAAGCAGCCACAGTTGCTCTGTTGATGCTCCCAAAAGTCACAGAGCACCATTCCTTCTTGGAACTTAAAGTGGTCACAGTCAGTAAGAACTTCAGCTCTTTGGAAGAATGGTCTCCCTCTTGCAGAGGGGACACTAAGTCTTGGAGGCAGGAAGGGAATCTCCCACAGCCAGGTGGGGCATCATAGCCATGGTTTGCTGGGGGATGGACAAGCTGCAGGGGACTGTTCATTCCACTTTCCTTCTTTCCTTCAAGCTGGATGAATAACAATTCCCTTAGCTGGCAGAGGAGAGCCAGTGGGCTTCCAGGCTATCATCATGCTGCTCTGCTTACCTGCTTCTCTTTTTCCCTGAACACCCAAGTCTCCTTGCCCCTGCAACAGCTGCAGGCAGGGGACAGCCACCACCTGCCAATGACTTGGTGGTGGGTGGTGAGTGATGAATGACTGGTAGCTGAGAGCAGATACTGATGATCACACCTCACGCAAAGGAGGGAAGGTGGATGACTGAGTGTGGCTAATACACAAGCAAACACAGCCCCAGGCTGGCTTGTAACTCCACTTTCCTGCCTTTTGCCACTTGTGAGATGCTTGTGCTGATCCTGAACACTATGAAAGCATGTCAGTGGCTTCCATATTACAAATATGGGGGGGTCTTAGAGATGCTAAAGAGCATTCATAATGATGCTGCTACATTCAGAACAAACGCTTATCTGAATTAGTTGAAAGTAGTATAATTTGTCTTAGTGCTGTTCCCCCCTTTCTTGTCCCAGTCCTACTATCATATAAATGAAATATCCTCAAAGCGAGCTTCTTGTTCATTTGTATTGACAGTTGGTAAGAGAAGATATAACATGTCTCGAGGTGCTGGTCACAGCTAGGTAGTCTCCCCTATTCTCTGTTGCTCTGGGGCTTTACCCTGCTGGGAACAAGTTAACTGCTCCGAGCAGCTCTCCATTGCAATGTTCACAGGCCCAGGTGCACGAGGTTGTGAGTGCTTGCTTTCCTTTAGGGAGAACTGGGGGCAACAAGCGAAACTGAGATGGAGACATTACAAATATTTGCTTAATCACATTAAACAATCAGAGGGAAAGGAGCCCATGAAATGCAGCAAAGATTATAGATCAGGCAGGGACAAACCAGGTGGGAGAGGAAAATGTGAGGAGACTGGAGGGTGCTGAGATAAAGTATGTCTGTCTCCTGACTCCTGCCGAAATCTCCCTCCTGGCTTTAGCTGGCTTGCAGGACAACTGCTGGTGAGCCAGCTGTCCTCAGTCCTGGTGGGTGAAGGTGACAGCCTGGGAGAGGCTGTCCCTATAGAAAAGGAAAACATTGAGCAGCGGAGCTGAGGGGGGCTGTGTCTGGGGATCCGCAGACCTCCTGCCACATAGGCAGCTGGGGGGACTGCACAACCACAGTAACTGCAGCCACGGCACAACCAGTGCCCAGCTGAGTAAGGCACAAACAAGACAAACTCCTGACTGTTGCCAGCATGGTATTTAAGCACCAGGAATGATTTTGGGCAGCTGTCTGCCAAGGGGCTTTGCAGCCGCCGTTACCCCTGTGGTCCCCTGTTCGTGCCCTGCATGGCGAAGGCAAGGCAAGGTTGTGTTGTGATTTTTCATTAGCTGATTGCTTTTACAGCCCCTGAACTTTACTCCTCGGTACTTGATCATCTGGACTTTTATTTGTTAAAGAAGGCATGACTTATAACCACTTTCCTAATGTACGCCAGGTTGTTTTCACCTGCTCACTCCCCAGTCCAAAGAGAAGCCACGTAATTACCTACATACATTTCTGCTGTTTTTTCCCAGGGATCCTGTCCTTTTATCTATGTAAGTGTTCATACGCCACCCAGTGGCTCCCGAGGCGGTGAGTACTGGTCTCACCAGTGACAGTCCCTCCAGGTGTCCAGACCTGCTTTCCTGCAAAGCATCTCCCCGGCGGGAAGGACACGCCAGCCCCGACCCCCAGTCCACGGAGGTCACAAGCTGCAGCGTCCTTTGAAGCTCTTTCCAGACCTCTATGCACATAACCCCATCGCTCACTCGCTGTGTTCTGCAGCCTCAGGGTACGGCATTGTGCTGTCGAGCTAGCACAAGCCACCTGGGCACTGCGTGTGCATCATTTCCAGTCACTTGCATCCATCGTGCACATGTGAACGCTTTCTGCCAGCTCACCTGGGCACGTGGTCGCGTTCTCGGTTTTCAGCCAGCCTTTAGTTGAATGAAGATAAATATAGAAAAAGCCCTTGGGCCAAACTCAGGAATATCCTTTCGCACTCACATCTAGCCATGGGTCTTTCAATCAAGGACGAAAATACTCTGTGCTATGGCCCTCAGCCCTTTACCGGGTCTCCCTGTGCTCACTGCTGCTCCCAGGCTGAGCGGGCAGCTAGGGGGATAGCTGAGGGGAGAAGGAGAAATACTAAAGTACAGCTGTAGCCATCCCTTCTCCCAGTCCACCTCCAGCCCTTCTCCATCAGAAACCCCACTTTCCTCATCTCCAGTCCTCAGAGTTGAGGCCCAGACCACAAAGAAACTTGAGTGGGACTTAAGTTTCACCTGAGCTGCCATTTCTGCCTTTCTGTGGATTTTCCTCCTTCATTATTTTCCTATAAAACAAAGTCTTATGCTCATTACCTACCCCTTCAAAAGCCAACAGCAACCACAAAGAGCTCTCCAGCAAGATTTACATACTGTGCCATCCTGCACAACAATAAATTTTGCATCTGACTTTCTTCTTGCATTCACCAGCCCATGCTAACTTCATGCTTTAAGAGTATGCTCTTTTATTTGACACGTAGTTATTGGACATTACACATTCATCTCACTCATTTCACTGTTCCCCAAGGGCATGTTCTTCACCATTTGCTGCCATAATGCTCGAGGGCAAGAAGTCATTTTTCTTATTTAGCCTCTGCTCTATTATTTTGCCCCGCCGTTTGCTGTCGGATGCCAGAGATGAGATGCCCCTGTGGGCAGAGCAGGCACACCCAACCATATTTGCAAAGCAAACTGTTTTCTTGATCACCCTCAGAGAGGCAGCAGCAGTGGCTGAGTTGGGAGGGAAAACCTGGCCCTTGTAAAGTGATGTCCTAATGATGGGCCAGGGACAGACCTTACATACACAAATGTCTTTCTTCAGAGGAAAGGATCCCTGGAGGTCTCAGAAAGCCCAAAACATGAAGTTTCAATGGAGTTGGCTGCTTAAACTGTGCCCCAGCTGAATCCTACCATATATGCAGGGTCAGGCAAGAGCAACCTTTATCTTTACACGTGCAGCAGGGTCAGGGTTTCATCCCAGGACAGATTTTTGCTGGCTAGCACAGGTGAGCTGGGGCTCAAATGAGTGTGGGGAGCTGGGCAGCAGCTCCTCCCTCCAGCTGCTAAGGGTGCCTTGGCTCCATTGGGGTCCTTCCCAGAAGATGGGGAGATAATGAGATGACAAATAATTTTCTAGCCACTGGAAGAGAGCATGTGAGTGCAGGCAGCCCCCTTCCAGGATGCCCTTTGTCGGGGACTGCACTAGCCAAGCATACCGCTTCACTTTTATTACCCAAAACTGGATGATGTTTCTGCTTCATAACACTTGACCAACGCTGACTCCAAGCATATTAGACACAGACGAGTGCCTCACGCTCCAGTGGGGCTTGTGCCAGCTGTGACCGCTTCCATGCTTCCCAAATCTGGCCTCGTTATGGGACCGAAATACTGATTCCTGGAGTTTAGCCTTGCAGCACCAGCTTCTGTAACCCTGTGCACCACACCTGAAGGGCAAGGTGGGCAAATGGATGGCTGCCATCTAGAGAGGACCATGTGACAGGGCTTCACATGAAACCCAGGCCATTTCAGCCAAAGTCCACCCTTTCATATAGGTACTGCATTCCCTTCCCAAGCATTTCTGAATCACCACATCCACCTGCAAACACTAAACATAATAAAAGGCCATTGCAGGCTCCATCCATGCCTGGCTATAATTAAATACATTGACTGATAAATTGAGTATAGTTATACCTCTCCATCTGGTCTCAGCAGAGGACCACTGACATTTTGTTCATATACCCTCATTTTTTCGTCTCTTTCAGAACAAGATTTGCATCATAGCTTTTTAATGAGCTAATAGTTAAAATAGCCCCCTATAATTATGCTAGAATAATTCAGCATTATTTCAGCTTAATTATAGGGGGATATCTTAACCATACACCATTTGCAGTTCTCAGTCACTCTAATGCACAGATGTCTGAAGAAATGACATAAAACACTAGCAAGTTATAAAATATCTAGAGTGGTGCTCATTGCGTCTGTGGAAAATGATCACATCTATTTTCCGTACCTCTGCTATGCAGTCTCCCTGCTCAGATTATTTCCTGCCAACCAAGAGATAATATTGAAAGCAATGGAAATAAAATACTTCACTATCTCGTGTCATGCTCTGATATTGTTGACTCATTTTCATAGATCCTGGATCCTCTCATAAATCTTCACATCAACGTACTATAGTTAATTTCTCCAAACCTTTAACAGCTCTGGAAGCAAACCAATTCCTAAACCTACTGCCTTCATAGCTGTGGCCAGACTACAGGGCTGCCTTTAACTTTGCTCTGGGTTTTGTTTATCTGCATTAAATGACCCGGAAGAATTGCCCCAGGAGCACACGGCATTGCTATTCACAGTTAATCTCCGCCCTCGGAGACCGCCACATCCTGACAAGACAGCGTTGTTGGAAGCACCAGCTCATCCTTCTGGGTAGACATGTCTCTGCGGCACCATGTGGCTCTTCCGTCTGCAGTACCTCCCATTGTGGGATGCCTGTGAGAAGACAGGCAAGGACTTACTGGGAAGTGGCTGGTTTTTGGAGAGGTGTAGCTGTCACCTCTGTCCCCCCAAACTCACTACTCCCCCAGGTATTGCCACCCTTGATGCTGTTAGCAGTAGCTCAGCTACATCCCCTCTGCCTGAGACAGCATGCAGGCATCTCAGCCCCCAGGACTCCTTACAGCCCTCACTCCTCTCACCTTTTTCATTCATCCCTTCTCATCTCACAAGTCAATTCAATCTGCTAAAAACCTCTTAGGGGGGCACAAGGAGAATACAGGCAGCTGCCCTGGTCTTCATGTCCACTGCTACCAACAGGCAGAGTAAATATTTCCATTCACAGCTCCAGAGGATAGTGTAGGAGGTGGATGTGGCAGAGAGGTTAGAAAGCAGGCAGCAAAGTGGGCAGGAACTTGCCCTGCAGTCCTTTTGCTGTCTGTGTAGTGCTTGGGCAGCCAACACTGACTGTGGGGATAGGAAAATGCAGCAGCTCCAGCAGAGGAGAAGGACCACTGCCCAAGATCTCTGTGCAGCGCTGCCCCCCTGTATACCTCATGGCTTTTAAACTAATTCCCTGACACTTTGAGAGGGCTGATGCATGGTGTTGATTAAACGTCGGGGACTGGTTATGCTGAGGTGACACACAGTGCCCGTAGGATGCTGTTCCCTTGCCAGGCTGGTCTCTACCTCTGCTCCTCCATGCCATAGGGGCTCCAGAGCTCCTCGTGACAATGATCCTGACATTGATTCTCTGAGCTTGAACCAGAGCTGTCCCTCCTTGAGGCATTAACTCATCTTCCCTTCAAAGTGGTAATGGATATTCAGAAGCCTTGTCCTTATCTGAATGGTCTTACAACCCCATCAGCATGCCTCTTCCTCTACAGAGGTCCTCGTCTCTGATGGGTGCCACCTCTCCTTAGTTTGTTCTCCCTGTTAATTTGCTGGTAGACCTGCTCACTGCTGTGAGCGTTTCAAATGCACGTGGACACTTTCTTCTGCTCAGTGGCTGACAAAATCGAGGACCTTCACTCAGGACCATGCAGAAATACGAGACAAGTTTGCTTTACATTTGATTTGGGGCTTTTTGTTGATTTTTTTGGTACTTCTACTTTTGATTAAAAAGTTTTTAAAAAATTATTTTTTAATTTCACCAGGTAGAGAACTGCACTTGAGCGCAGGCAGATGCTCACCAGGAAGATGACATCTGACCAAGATGAGCCCAAAGCAATAGAGGTCATGCAGGCAAATGAAAAGATTGACCTATGTAACAAGAAAAATACTGTGAGGCACCACAAAGAGGATCAACCATGAATGAGTAGATTTAGGACAAGGAAGACACACACTCATCCCGCCTCTTAGCAGATTGTTTTCCAAGATATGGCAATAGCCTGAAATAAAACAGCAGAAGATTCACAGCTGGAATTTGTGTCTGTGGAGACATGCCTGCAAAAACTCTCAGCTCACTCTTCATGGCTTGCAGGCATGAACAAGCCCTGGGTCCCTCTGGCCTTGTCTGTACTGTGAGATGGAGTGACCCTAAGGGTGGTTTGAGCACACAGAGCACCATGACCTGTGCCTTTTCCCTCCCATCACAGCGCACCTGGCTGAAGAGAGAGGAAGGATATTTTTTAGCATCACACTCACCCAAAGGGTCAACACTGCCCTTGGGAGTGTCACAAGCAGGACACTGATGGTGGAAGGGACTTCAGCAGTAGGTCCTGTCCATGCCGTATCCCTACAGAAGCCCTTGACAAGCAGGTGGTCCAGTGCTGATATGTTGCACCCAGGGAGGGTTGGTGTCCCTCTCACCTGTCAGCCCTGCAGCTTGGGCTAAGAAAGGCTCTTTGCATGAGTGTGTTTGCAATGTTGGGCTAGCCTGAGCTGTCAGCAGAGATATATCCCTTGGAGAGAGAGTCTCCTTCAGATGCACATTCTGAAGAAATGTATACTCTGGAAACTTCTACCATTCCTATGCTTCTCTTTTGATATTGTGTAGCTATAATGCTGTATACCTCTGCTTTTGTATGCTAGGGAAAAGAAGTAGAGGAAATTGGAGCGCTTGTTCATCATTCTCTTGTAAAAATGATAGAGAGCAGTCTCATTAAAGTCCTGAGTATTAGGTATCACTTCAGTACGCTTTTTTTTTACTTATCCAGGATTTTGGAAATACTGGCAGGGAACATGGGATGAAGACATAAAGGCAATCACCTTTTGTGACCTAACAAACCCATTAGAATCAATTATATTGAGTTATATCAACCTGAAAGCTGACCCCATCAGCAACTTCCTATGACCCACTTATGAAAATGATAAGGGTGAAATTCTCAAGAGCTACGCAAGCCTCTAGTACCTGGAGGTCTGTTTGCTCTGCTCACTTATTTACATATGCATGCCTTTCTGCTACAGTTCCTCATTAACCTCCTTCATTTTGCATATGAATCAAAAGCATCTTTCTCATCTCTCTTGCTGATGTTGAAGAGGCCTTCATACAGGTGAACTGCAAATGTCTGTCTTACACTCTAAAAGCTCTCACCTCCTGGAGGCGTCTGTAAAATCAGTCAGTGCATCTTGTCAGGGCAACAGACTCCTGTTCTAAGAGCCTGTCATTTGCCTAGAGCTCAGTCCCCTCCAAAATCCTCCAAGAACTACCCTGCACTGTCTCTATAAAGATTCCTACATCATCCACCCACAGTAGCCATTCTGTGCTGTGGGTGACCAGGATTTTAATTCCTTCACCCTGCCTTTAAAGTGCACTTCAAATAGTGACAACACAGCTGATAATGCTTGTTTTGGCCCAGAATCTTCTCAGTTATTTGCAGGCAAAGGACAGGGGTTCCTGAGTGAGGAGACCTGTTATCAGAGTCCTCTCCAGCAACACAGAAGAGAAGGAGAGGACATCTCTAGCAGCTGGGAAAGCCTGGTGTCTTCACTGCCTCAGAGGGTAGCCAGACCATGCTGCCAGCTGAAGTCCTTCAGCTGAGTCCCTTAAACTGCATGCAATGGGTCTTTAGGTCTGTGTTATATTGCCAAAGTTCACCTAATTTAAATAGTGAGAAAACAAATCATCAGCACCCACTTAACCCCTCATCTAATGGCTACACTGGAAGGATTAATGAGTTTGAGAGCTAGATGAGCTTTGCCAGAATGTTCCCAGTCACAGTCACTCACAGATTTTGATGAATTTGGCCAGCAACCTCTCTTGGTGCTTGCTTTCCTGCATATTCATATGATGACTTCCTATCAGCACAAAGTCTTGGAAAAGCAGTGTTTCCAGGCTGCACACACAAGCATTCCTGCGAAGCAGAGTTTGAAACTGGGCCATGCAGGTAATGGACCTCCAAGTCCGTGTGTGCCCAGACATGTGGCAAATGCCTGCGGTCTAGTTCCCCCTGCTGGGCAGTGATGCTGGGGTGAAGAGCAGCAAGTAGTCCTTCTGGATTCTTTGAGAGGAAGCTACCAGTTTGGGAAAAATACAAAACAGACCTCGAAATGGGCACACTGAACCATTCAGGCTATCTGGGAGTTGCTATTGACAGAATGGCTGAGGATGCAGGGATTTGCTGCTGTATCGCTTATCTCATCTCAGTGTGTGAAGTCGGAGTGTTTTGGGTCATCTCTGGCACAAGGGCTCATGCCACTGAGTACAAGGCTATAAAAGTTTTAATTATTTCATCCTGTAGGGATCTGTGAGAAAAGAGCTACAGGCCAAGTTGTGGTACACAATACACACACTGAGCAAAGACAGGAAGATTTTGATTGTCTAATGAGGGCTCCCTGATGGACTTCCACTGGGTCTTGTGTTTGTTCATTAATGCCACTTTACTCCACATAACCAGCCCAAATACTAACCCAACAAAGCAAATTACCTCAGCCCTGTGACTTGCCTGGTAATATGCAATTGTGCTAATTAGATCTTAATTTAATTTAAATCCCTAAGTAAATCTTTGATTTAAGGTGAGCCTTTGAAGGGGCACTGAGCAAATAAAAGTACTGAGTCTATTGAAGAAGAGTCAGGCTTCCCATGTTCAATCAATTGACCTTAGAAGCTCATCATGATCAAAGGCCACGAGCAAGATCCAGGGCTCCTCCATGTGCCGGCTGGGACCCCAGGCCCAGGTAGGACACACAAAATAAGGTCTGCTAGGGAAGAAGGACCAGCTAACCCTACACAGGAGGGAAGGAAAGGATATTAATTTTCTCGGTAGTGACTGAGAAGTCAGACATTAAAATGTGTTCAGTTTAAATTCCCAGCAAGGCCAGATGCTCACTAAGTGGATACACTTCAGAAACTGCCTGCACATTAAAATACAAACTAAAAGGGGAAAAGCTACTGCAACTGAAGCATTAAACAAACAGTGAAAGGACATGCGTGAGCACACACAAATCGTCATGTTTACAGCACAGGACATGCAGAGCTCCCAGTTGCATCCAGAGACCTGTAATTGTTCAGATGCTGCAAACACACGGTCCCTTTTGCCTGCCTAGCCACAGTCTGTGGCAAATAGCTACAGAAACAGGGGTGAATAGCCTAAATGTCCAGTTCACCTGGCAGCACATGCCCGTATCTGGGAGTGCAGCAGCTCCCGATCTGCCACAGCTACGGGACATTGCCTCCCGGGAGCCTCCAGCTGGTTGTCTAAGACGTGTGTCCATGGCATGTCCTGGCTGCAGCTGCTGGATGTCCCCAAGAGCTACAGCATCCCCCAAACTCTGCCTATGAAATGTCAGCACTGACACCTCCTGCCCTCCTGCAAACAGGGAGGATAAATCACAAGCAGTTCTTCTAAACTCAGTAACTCAGCATTTACACTGCAGCTGTCAGACCACAAAACTGTAGCAGATGTTACAGCAGGGCTCCAACTCTGCTCTCCACAAAGTGGTACGGTATCTGGTCAGCTCTCATTCCGACCACACACAAAAGCAGGCACTAACATCTACGTCTCCTGCTAGCTTATGAGGCAGAAACTCTGTTGTGATTCTGAACAAGTCAGCAAGATGGTCCATGAGGTCCCATAATGGTTAACACTCCCTTACCATGGAGAGTTTTTTAGTAGACTGAGTCCGTACAATGTGTCGTTACCCCCTCAGTTTTGATCATCAATCTGAAGAGCGTATCACCTTGGAGATTAGCAAAGAAATTCTGGCTGCAAAGCTGCTGAAAAGGCCACTTTGGTTGATTTTTTTTCATACTGCTTTGTGTTTCTGCTTCACAGAACAGAAGGGCAATAAAAATTAACTTCATGATGTAATAAAATGTTTGCCTCAGAGGTTTCTGGAAGTTGAAGCACTATTTTATTTGCATGCAAAAATTCATTATGGATGTAAAAGTGCGAAGACATGGTGTGATTGTTAAACCTCAGGATATTGCAGGTTTAGAACAACATAATCAACCAAATGAAATAACATTTTAAACCAAACAAGGTTAGGGACGTTATCGCTACAAATGGTAGTAAATAAATGCACTCTTTCTAATCTATAATTGTTTTAATCTTCATGGAGTGGGAGTACAAAAGCCCCAAATGTCTCAGGATTTGGTTCCTAATTTGGAAGGTCTGTCTTTCCTGAGGTTACCAGATGTTCAGAAAGAGTTCCGTGTCATTATAGGTTGTCATTGTTTCCCCAGGTTGTGCTTCTTCTTCTCCCAAACTTATGCTCCATCAAAAAACCCATCTTGTTCCTTCTCTTGCTGCCTGGCTTTATAATAGGATAGAACAGCATGTTCAGAAATATGAAAAGTAGCAAGCTGGATGACCCTCCTCTGAGGGTCAGAGCACTTAGCTGGAGGATGGAAAGGGAAAATAGAGAGAGTGATTATTTAGTGCTATCTGGTTTTTTTCTTCATTTCCCCAGATGTCGCGTTCCCACGTTTGGGTCGGGTTTGCGGTGTGCAGAGCAAGGCCATGACACAAATCACTTTGTGTTCTTAGGAAGTTAGGAAGATGCTAACAGAGTGATTTTTCTGAAAGGTTGCTTTCACTGGCAATGATGGGGGATGCCAGAGTACAAAGCATTAAATTGCTGGCTGACACTATGCTGTGCTTACTAAAGAATCTGCAGAAGACAAATGACCCACTGCAAGCGCCCTGAAGTGTGGGGAGCCATTGCCTTATAGCCTCCCTTGGAGTTTAATCAAATATACACAACTAAGGTTTACATTTGTTATCAGGAGGGCAGTAAAAATGAACTGCAGAGCAAAGATATTGTTTTGCCAGGGGCTGGGTACAACCCTGTTAAGCTGGTGGATGCAAGAGCCGCACTTTTTTTGGATGTTTCACAGAGGCTGAAATGTTCCCGTGTCAGCTGAAATAGCTGAAATGGTGGGAGTTGAAACACCCAGCACAGCAAAGCCAGGACCCAGTGGTGTGAGCAGGAGGGTCTCTGTGTGGCCAAATGCAAACACTCAGGGTCTCTGTTCAGGTGAAGTAGGAAGGTCCAGGAGCTTGTTTCTGCATCCAGGCAGGAAAAGCAGATGGAGGAGGAAGCAGAAAGCTGAGCAGATGCAGAGGATGGCTTGCAGTGCAGTCAGTGGGCACATTAGGTTGGCAGAAGCTGTTGTGCCCATCATCTCCAGGCAAACCCAGTCCCACCATCCCAGAAAAGGACAGGGGTACACAATGAGGGTGTGAAATGCCACTGAAGCAGTCAGAGAAAGGAAAGAACCCACAAGAGAAGGGTTTACAGAGTCATCATGACCAAGAAGTTCTGGGGATGGGGAGGGGATAAGGGCTGGGAGCTGTCAGCAAAGAACACTCTTCTCACCTTCATCCCTACCAGCAGCTCTCAGAAGAACAGGGCTTTGTGCACATTTTGTAAATAATCAGCTGAGGTCCAAAGCAGTGACCACATTTTGTGTTTGACCTTCCTACCAGCCAAGCTAAAAACTTGAGGGACCCCTCAGCCCAAAGCCAAGGTCTAATTTTACCTAGTTTAACCTATTTTAACCTTGTTCCCGCATTCTGAGCCCATCTGCATGGGGGAAGCTCACAAAGTCTGAAATGCATTAGTATTTTGTAATAAGCATGCTTTTTATACCACAGATAGTCTAGAACATTTTTTTAAGCATGACTGTAAGTAGGGATTTTATAACAATACCACTTACTTTCCCAGTGCTAGATTTCTTTATTGCTGAAGACAGCAGCAAGGCCACAGCATGAATACCAGAAAAGTCATTTGCAAGCAGCGGTGAGCCTTCAGTACATCGATACCACAGGACCCCATGTCCTGGAGTACCTCCAGAGTCCCATTGGAATGTTTTATGATGAATTACACAAGTTGGGGTTTTTACTTCCTTTTCTAAATGCCCCTTGGAGTCAGGATGGATACACAGGCTGGTATGACCAGCAATCACCAAAATAACATTCCCACTTTCCTGTTTCAGCCATGAGAACCCTGTGCAGCCTTGTTTGGAGCTTTCAGTCCATGAACCCCCATGAACTTTTAGACTTAGTATTTCAAAGTGTTGCATAGTTGCCCAGTACTGCTTTGGACATAGTGTCTAATGCTGCCTTTTTTATAGCCTGGTCTTGATCACACTGACAAGCATGGGTCTTTGGGCTTAAGCATTCCTTTTCCAGGCAGTTGGAGGGTGTTTTGGAGACATGTATAGAAAGGCACAAGCTCCTGTTCTGGGACCATTCAGCACTCTATGTCTAGGGCAAAATTGCCTGAAATTACCAAGGATTATACTCAGTGACCCACATGGTCCTTTCCAGTCCACGTTCTTCACTAATCAAGAGGAACAGAGTCACAGGCAGAATGCAATTACTCAGGGAGGTTCAGTTATGCATAATAAAAACATCCCACCAGAAGGAGCAGTCTGTGAGGCGGCAGCAATACCAAGAGATCAAGCAGTGATAATGCTCAGGGGATATTAATCTGCAATGAAGGTTAGAGACAAATAAAGATTAATACCATTTTGAGCTTCTTCAGCAGGGATGTTACATTGGAAGACAGGATATTTTCTCTCTTTCACAGTAATGGGCTCACTCTCTCTCATATGACCTCTCCACACAGAAAATTACTGGGTGTAATTGCCCAGGCAGAATGATGCTCTTAATGCAACCACTCTTTAGCTAAGATCACTCCTTCTCTGAAAAAGAAAAAAAAAAGATTTTTTTAAGTAGTCAAGAGTTCAAAGAAGAGCTATGAAACCAGTGAAAAATCCAATGAAATCAGGCCAATTTTGTTACTTCCCAGGCTTAGGTATGGTTATGAGAGCTTATGCATAGCACGTACTTACTCCTGTGGGAAGGCTGGTGAAGTTATATAGTCAGTTGCTAGATGACAAAGACTAAAGAGGAATAAAGTATGAGAGAGATATTACCTAGGAAGGAGATATCATAACTGTCAACTAACCTATGCAGGGAAAGAGCAGACCACCACAGCCTATGAAGTAATTTTTCCCACAAAGGAATGTGTTGTAAACACCATCATGGAAACATATTGAATTGACCCTGGAGAAATTACTAATAAATAGATAGTTCTGTAACAGCAGAAAGATGGGCAAAATTACAGAAAAAGATCTTTCTTTTTTATAAAGACGAGAAGCAGGAATGATGCTAGGTATTTTTGCTTTCATTTGAAAGGCTTTCCTAAGTAAGATTTTTCAAAGGAATTTCTCCTGACAGTGTGCTGAAAATGAAGACTTTTCTTTGATAGCAGCAAAATGCATAAATGATTCACTAGAGAGAGAAAAAAAAAATCAGAGCCAGGGTGACAAAGACACTAAGCGAATGTCAATGTGAAGAGGGATTTTAGAGAGCTGGTAAACAAGCTTCCATCCCTGGTACATGCCAGCGTGTGGATTAGAACCTCAGGGCCTGACTTTCAAGTGAGGTTTAATCAGAATCTCCATTTTTGCAAGTGCTGATGAGAAACTGTGCCTGCATTATTGCACCGCAAATAAGTTTCGAGTGGAAATGTCAGTAGCAAGATACCTGAACTTCCAATCTGTGGGGAGGATTGGAAAGATGTTTAAAGGTAAAAAATGATCATGGAGTAGCTAGGGGCTTTCTCTTCTAATTAAACTGGTTCTGGATTCTGGAACAGATGGCAAAGAAACCTGTCGGATTTCAGGGTGGAGACTGACACCATTTAAGGGATGTAGTTGCTTATGATTGCAGATGACTGGATTTGATAGTCTATGAAGTCACTTTCTGTCCTCTGATTGTATGTCCCTAATTCTACTCCCTTTTATAAATGGTTCTATTCCCAGTTATAAATGGTTCATTGACTTCCACAGAGGCATGACGGCATAAAGATGTAAAGTCTCTAAGGAAGATACAACACCTGCCTCCATGGAGCACAACAGCAGGACTTGAGAAACACTAGTATTGATGGAATGGGTAAAATTCAGCATGTCCACCATTGAGCTCCTTTCATAAACATGTAGAAGTGAAGAGTCAGGTGTACGATGGTGGCTCAGCTCAGTGCAGCTACACCACCACCACCACTCACCGGGGAGGATGCTCCTTCTGCCTTTCCCTGGACTGATGGCAGCAAGAGGCTACCCATTGCGCAGTTGGGAGCTACCTCCAGTCCCTGAGTGTGACTCCTGTTGTCTGAGCTCAGCAAGGTACTCCACTGAAGTATTGTCCGGGTTTTTTTCAAGATGTATGGATGTTTCAGGGGTGCAGCTGAAGAAAGATCCTGGGATCACACAAAAGATGATTGACTGGCCTGAGTCCAGTAGATAGGAGTTATCAGTCATGTCTACACTTGGTCTTGAAAACAGTTCAATGTTTCATTATTGTCTTCAGGCTTGTGCCCATTGCTGTCTGGTCCCACTCATGTTCTGGCCATGACCTGATTCTAACTTGTTTTCCACCCCTGATTTGAACAAGCCCTAATTGTGCACTATGGTTGGAAATGAAGGTCTGGCCCCCATCATTGTACACTCCTCCTAGCCCTCTGCCACTGTGCAAAATGAGTTAAAAATGTTGACAGATCAGGATGGCTGCCTGTCAGCTGTAAATGGTTCTGCACGACCAGGGAATTAAGGAATCATGCAATAACCTGAAAGCGTTTAAAGTTCAACCCAACCACTCCATCCCAACTCTGCTGCACTCCCACATTTCTTCTGGACCAGTTATTTGCAAGCCTACAGAGAAAGAGAATAGTCCTCTGCTCTTTGTTTGGGCTTTTTTTAGCCAGATCCATCTCTGTGTCTGTTCCACACATGGTCCCAAGGCAGACAAAGGAGCAGACCTCAGGAGCCAATGAGCTGTCATGAACCTCTGGCTAGGATTAAAGTATGCAGGAGCTGCTAAGACCAATCCAGGCATTGGAAAACATATCAGTTTGTAGCTGTCCTGTTTCTCATTACATTCATGCTGAAAGACATTTCCTTGATTTTTTGAAATTTCAGTGAGGTGAAGAGGTGTTCACAGTGTCACTAAGTTCACGGTGATTCTCCTTTCATGGGCAGGATACAACTGGTTGGTTTTAGAGTCAGTGAATGAAGATGATTAATTATCACTCACTTTTTCACTCCATCAGATTAACAAGGGACATGTCTGTCATGCTGACAGTCTCCCTGCTCAAACCCATGTATACACAGCTTGAGTGGTGTGATTCAGTCTCACACACCACCTTATGAAGGCAAGAGACAGAGCCATGAGTCAGTAGGACAGAGCTCCAAGTGTCCTTAATGCAGTAGTGTCAGCCTTATCAAGCAGCACTGAAATATTTATTAAACACAAACACAGAAGTGATTGTGCCTTCCTAATTTGGCAATGCTATCCGAAGAATTAGAAGGCACAGTGCATATCAGCTTAATTAAAATGTTTCATTTCAGAAGCTAATGATCATCATCTGTCTACAAGGAACTCAATGAAGAAAACAAAAAAAATAATGAATGAACTATGACATTATAATGAACTGTGTGACATACTAAGTGTGAATTTCCTTTTGTGATGCCCACTTCCCCTTTGTGCACATACCATCCAGGAATAACATACCAGATAAAACAGATGATAGCTATGCCAAGGAAATCTGGGACCCTTAGCTGGGCTAATGGCCCAGCAAGCGTTAAAGCCCCATTAGTAACTACAATAGAAGTGAATAATGACTGTAATAAGTAATGAAGACTTGGACCTTAGATAAGATGTATTATATTTTCCTTTATATATGCCAGTAGTTAAGAGTATTTATAAGCTGCAGTCACAAATGACTAGCTTGTGCTAAATGTAGCTTGGAGTAGGCAGACAAAATTTTCTTGGAAGTCTCTGGGCCAAATTCAGCAGTGACGTCAGTGATACTTTCAGCAGTACCATTTGTCCCCCATCTGCAGGAGCAATATGCAATTAAGTGCTTTAGAGTATTTGAAGAAAACGACTACAAATGTGGTTACAAAGTTTTGCTCAGTGCCCCTGTTCTTTGAACACCAGGGTGCCTTGTGTCATTCTGTAGGAAACCAGGAAGGGAACCAGAAGTCATCTTGGGGAGGAGGCCTTTTCCAAAATCTGAACATCCCTTGGGTGGGGAAGGATCGCGTACCCAAGGCAGGAATCAGAGGGATGATGCTCTTTTCTCTTGGACAGCTTAAATGTGAAGGTGTCTTCCCACCCCCCACACAGTGCTCCTCCTGCCTGCCCTCCCCAGGGAATGTGTGACCACCATTGGTGTGTGGGAGAAGCCATGCTATGGTACTGCTGTGAGCAGTGCTAGGTGGAAGTCACTGACATTCACTCCATGTGCTCAAGGGTTTGAGCAAACCAACTCTGGAGTTGCTCTTAAATCGTTGGTCATTCAGTGGTACTTCAGGACTTCTAAATTCTGAATAAACCAGAGCAAGTGGTTCCTTAAATCATCCAGTAAGTCACATCCCATCCTGCAAAGGGAATGAGCTGGGCAGCTCTGCCAGCCCTTGGAAAGTGCCTGGCTTTTCCGTTTCCACTTGTCTGAGTCCCGAACAACTTGGTGGATTTTGTTTTCTCTGCTCCCAGGGCTCACTTTTCATCCATGAAAGAGGAAAAATATGTTACTAATATACCAGAAAGCTGGAAACATTAAAAAAAAACAGGGAGCTGTGGGATTTCTGCCAGCTGGCTACTGGGGAGTGGGTTTCAACCTGTGGTTTTATTAATCGCAGACCCCTGTATGATTTCCAAGAAGGTGCATAAGCCCAGAAGATAGATGTAAGCCAACTGTTAATGGTAGTCCTCTTGATTAGTTTTAGTGTACCCCTAGAAGTTCTCCACAGCCCTCTAAGGATCTCTGACCATGGGCTAAAAATTAGTACTGTAGCACTGTAGCTATAAGAAGGGAGGTGACCTCACTGAAGCAGCCACTTTCACAGCCACTGAAGCCATGGGGAGCTGCTTCAGAGGCACAGGGAGAATGCAACAATGATCTGATTTTCATGACTAAGAGACAGTGAGGCTGTCCAGTACCCTTGTGCTATGCTCGTGAAAAGCTGTATGCTCTGATGGTACAAATCAGTGCATACTGTCAAGAGAATTTGGATCTTGCAGTGTATTTACCCATTTACATTTTTTCCCAGAGGGTGATAGAGCACTGGAACAGGCTTCCCAGGGCAGTGGTCACAGCACCAAGCCTGACTGAGTTCAAGAAGCGTTTGGATAATGCTCTCAGGCACATGGTGTGACTCCTGGGGTTCCCTGCAAAGGTACAGGAGTTGGACTTGATGATCCTGGAGGGTCCCTTCCAACTCAACATGTTCTATGATTCTATGATTTACTTCACCATTAAAGGCACTGATGGTGCTTTTGGTAAGCAGAATGTTTTTACAAAAAATTGGAGGCTTTCATCAGACAGCACTGCAGTTCCTGTGAGGACTGCACCTATGAAGAAACCCTCTAGGTAAACAGGAAAATGTAGAAGTCCTTGTTTGATTAGTGGCTGCAACAACATCCATTTCTAGGAAAGCCTAGATGAGGGGCATCTCAGGCAACATCTCAGGAAATATTTGCTCTCTTGGCACAACCTGCTGTAAACCTGGTATGGTGAACAAAACTTGAACAGAGACCTATTAAAATGTTAAGCTGCAAACCCCACAAGCAACAGGGGGTGTAATTACGTGAAGAAGTACAAGGCTTTCTTGAAAGCCAATTTCTTTTCTTTGTACCCCTGTTTTCCTTGCAGTTATGCATGCTCTAGCTACCAAAAATACATGCCCATCGTGTTCAGCAGGGGAGAGAGAAATGGATGAGTTATAATCAAGGCTGGACAAAACATGAAGATAAATAGAAGCAAGAGCTTCTTAAAGCTCAATCATTTTTTTTTTAAATGCCAACAAAAGTGAAGGACAGCAGGCATATTTCTTATGGGCAACTGTTACAGGGAGAAGAGGCAGCTGGGATGGGATATGAAAGGGTCTGAAGATGACAACGCCTAAAGGAAATAGCATCATGACATTCTTCAGGCTCCCAAAGCCATTCAAAAGGTTAAACTGAATTTCTTTCATCAGACATTATACTAAGTGGAATCACATCACTCTATGACTGACCTTTCTTCCAATAATGATTTAAAATATGTATTTTAATCAGTCAAAAGGCATTATGTTTATGAAAGAAAAATCAGCTTTTGAGACAAAATTATTTACATGAGCAATATTGTTTGTGGCAGGCCAGAGTCACCAGAAAGTGTACTTTCCATGACTTAAATTCAGCAAAATACACAAGCACAGCTTTTGTTTTCCAGAATAATTATTTTTTTCTAAAGGGAAATAAAAGCAATTAAAATACAATCTATTTATCTTTGTATTCTCATTAATGTCTTTGGTTCTTTCCATAATAAAAGAAGATATACATCAATGATCCATTTCTTTAAAAGAAGTAATTTTCCAAGACAAAAGAGTTGTAAAAGCATCCCCCAAGAAATCCAAACTTGACAATCTCTCTTTTCTTTTGTATTTCTCTAAGTCAAAAATGTCAGCAGTGCATGTTACCGAATTCAGTCTCTGTGAGAAAACCTCTGAACCAGGTTTCAGTGCAGAAGAAATTGTTTTTCCTGTGAGGAGAGTGAGAGACTCAGTGAAAACAGAGCATAATAATGGCCCAGTCTCCTAAAGTTTAGGTATAATATTTCCAGTAGGCACCACAGTAATGCACTTTATTGAGAGATTCAGCCGTGTTGGTAACCATGAGAACAAGGCTCAGGGGTTTTGTGTGGAAACTTCAGGTGTAGCAACCCTAACACAAAATAGACATTAGTCATGAAATCAGGTCATTATACAACATATCTCTGAAGGCTTTTCATGAAAATTCATGGCTGTTTTGGAGCAAGGCTGGATTTCAGAAGGGCAGAACTGCTGTACATGAGCAATCCCTGGAAATTCAATGTTAGAGAGGCAGATATGGGTGCTACGTTTCCTCACGGACTGGCCTGGATGGGGATGAAGAGTGGTCCTTCCCACTGGAGCTGCAGATGTTGGGGAGAAGCCCTGGGCAGGGCAGGCAGGTGGGCAATGCTTCTCCAGCCTCCAGCTGCTTGCCTGCTTCTGTCCCATGGGCCATGGGATGGGTGTAGGACAGGAGATGGTAGTGAAGAAATGTTGCTGCAATGAACCTGATCACAAGGGGCAGCCTAGGGGCTGGTCAGACCCACCAGCATACCAATAAGCATTTTATAACCATGTGAGATGCACAGGGCTTTACCTTTGAAAATTAAACTGCAATAGAGGTCACGCACCGTCTTGTTCTCCATCCTTTGACTGCATGATTTCTCCCTCAGACTAATTTTGCTTGAAGTAAAGCATGGGTGAGAATCAGTTTCAAGCAAGCAGGAGCTTTTTCTGTGAGTGCTTTGTACAAATTACTCTGTCAAGAAAATGTTCCAATTCAAGATTGAAACTCTCAATATCTGGTAATGCCAAAATTGAAGCTAATGCACCAGCACCTGCTGGAGACAATGCAACCTTTAAGTGGATGAGGAAAGCTAAGTTATTACTGCTAATACTGTGTTTGCACCTCTCGGTCCCCTTGTATCTGTCTACAAAAATGTACTACACTCCAGGGTAATACAATCAGCCTTTGGGTCTAAGAAGTGGGTCAGGAGCCACAGGGAGAATAAAACACAGGCTTGAAATTCATACCAGTTTAGGTCTGATTTGTCTCACCTGACATCATCCATCTATAAGTCAATCACTCCCTTTTGGCAATGAAGAGCAGCACTTCCAACTATCTCCGCCTAAAAGAGATGAGTGCAGCTCTCCAAGAGATGCCCATCTCTGCTTGGCTAGAGAGGAGGCTTGGACATTGACCTCAGATGAAGTGCCTGGTGTTTTGGTAGCTGCGCTAACATGAGAGGAAAACGGGAGATGGTGGCCTTGGAGAGCTGTCAAGGCTGTGATTTTTAAATGTTTCATTCAAAACACTCCAGTGAAGAGTGTGAGACTTAAAGGTCTTGAACCAGATAGACTATAAACAGTCTCAGCTAGACTCAATCCCATGTCACAAAGTAGCCAGGGTGACCGAAAGCTGCAAAGATGTTATACAAGAAGTCCCTGGCCTCCAAAAGCACACAGCTAAATGAGGGACTGGAGAGATGCAAGCAACCAGCAAATATTCTCTATGCCTCATTTAATCAAGATAGCAAGATTTGCTCTGGGCTGAAATGAAATCAATTTTCTGATGAAAAACTGTTTGAATTAAATTTCTATTAAATATTTCGCCAGTGTCTGATTTCCACAGAGATTTTTATATAGTGTACAAAAACTTATGAAGAAGTACACTGTTCTTTCAGACTGTGACTGGGGTATTTTGATTCAGAAATTAATCACACAGTCCAGCTTCCTCATGCTCCTATTCTTCAGTATCATTGAAGCTACCAGCCAGAAAACGTCTTTCCTGAGGTGTCACAGCCAAGTGAGACCCATAACACTGCCATGGAGACACAACGATCCATCCCAACAGACATGGTCACACAGAGCCAAAGTGGAAGTGTGACACATCTAAACTACCTTGCTTACTAGCTAGCACCTCAGAGCTGAAGTATTTCAAGCTTTTCCTCAAAAACACAAGCATTTTCTACTGAACGGTATTTCCCACCTGCCCTTCACTTTCTTTTAAAAATGTCATAGGAAAATACCCACCGGTTACCTAGCAAGGTCTAATTTGTTCCCAGGGCAGGTCTCAGCCTCATGACAAATATGAAGATGGGAACCTGGCTCAGTCTTTTATTGGACCCAGCCTCCAGAGCACTTTGTGCCTCCAGTTTCAATTAACATCAACAGGAACTGGGAATCATAGAATGGTTTGGGTTGGAAGACACCTTAAAGATCATCCAACCCCAACCCCCCTGCCATCGGTAGGGACACCTCCCACTAGATCAGGTTGCTCAAAGCTCCATCCAACCTGGCTTTGAACACTTCCAGGAAGGAGGCAGACACAACTCTTCTGGGCAACCTGTTCCAGTGTCTCATCACCCTCACACGAGAGAATTTCTTCCTCATATCCAATCCAAATCTACCCTCTTTCAGTTTGAATGCACGGCACTAACAGAGTTCAGGTCTCTGACAAAGGTCTAGTTAATTGAACGGTCAACTAAGGATGGAGCACTTGTGGAGATGAGGAAAGCTGGAAGTACATCCATTGCACTGCTGGTGCTATAGGAGAGCTCGATTACAAGCAAATTCACCGACAACTACCCAAACGCAGAGCTGCATGCTGGGCATTTGTAGGTCTGTTTCATCCTCACTTTGTTATAGCTAAAATGCAGTTTCCTTTGTGCAGTTGTTAGGGGATTATGGGGAAATCACGTGGCCAGGTTCTAGGTAAGGTGCTAAAAATAGCATCCTGCAACCTCTTCATAGCAGCTTTAATACTGTGGCTAGCAAAAATCTATAAATAAACTCCTGTGAAGAACTAACATAGACATTTTCTTTTGGACCACAGCTGGGAGAGTGAACCACTGATGAATTGTATGCCCGTTTTATTTTTCTTTCTTCTGAGAACTGAAGTTTTTGCCCACATAGTGAAAGCTCTTCAGCATCAAAACCAGAAATAATTTTTTGAAGAAAGTTTCTTTAAAAGAGTAGAGGTGCTATTGAGGTTTAAAAACAATTTGAAGTCAGAGGTAAAGATGACCAAAAAAAAATAATCTAATATTCCCCAAAATGCATCTCTTCCTGGCTCTGGAGTGGCACCATTCACTTGCAAACTAAATACAAGTGGACATGAAGTTTTGAAAAGTGAAAGGAAGAAAAAAGAACAAAGACTGTTTATGTAGTGTGAAAAGCATTTGTAGCCAGAAAATAAAACTCAGTAAAATCCCCATGTCTCCCTTTTAAGATTTGCTACAAGAATGGTCATTTTTCAGCCTCTGCGAATATTTTTTTTGCGCAGGGACAAGCCCTGAGAACTCTGAAGGGTCAGAACAGATAGGATGAACCTTTTCTGGTTAATGGGTGGCCTTGCAGGCCAGGCAGCACTCCTGTTCTGCAGGTCTCCTGTGCCAGGGGATGACCCAGGTCATTTTGTTACAGCACTGAAAAAGCAATCCTATTCCTAAAGTCTCTCAACAGCTTCAGTTCACATATTTTTTTGGATTCAGAACACCTCCGAAGCCCAAACAGAGACTTGGAGATCTTGGAATGTATCAAGATGCCTGTCTCAAGGAGCTGGTGGTTTCCAAAGCTCATGGTGATTAACTGCTACTAACTAGCAGTGAAAGAAGCTGACTGTACACCCATCCCAGGGGTGCTGGCAAATTTACTCATTTTCAAAGAGTATACAGGGGTGTTGAAAAGCAGTTGTCCTCCAGGGGAAGGCTCAATTAAAATCTATCATCATGGGGTAACCAGACCATGCCTCACTTGCCAGCTCTTGGGGCTGCCTCTGGATGACACAGGTCTCAGGGTTGCTGTATGGACATAGGAGAAGCCTGATACAGACATCAGGGACTGAAACAACACGAGGAGTGGTGCAAGCCTGGGCACAGACAGGGAAACAAGTGAGATATGTTATGCTGAGACCACAACCAAGCAGCCAGGAACAGTGGCCTTGGAGGTAAGCCACAGTGAGCCAGAGAGTGTGGGTAGTTGAGCTCTTTTTCTGGGGGGGTCTATTGTACTTCATGGCAAAGGGAGGGGTTGAGGTGAAAAGATTGGCTCTACCAGGGCTGCTGTGCTGGAGATACGGTGGCGGGCCCAGTCAGGGCTCTGAGGCGATGCTTGGCCATGCACAGCAGGTTCTCAAACAGCAGGATTGGTGCATGCATGAGTCTGCATGTGTGTTCCATGTGCACATAGTGCTGTTGTCACTCAGTCCACAGCGTGACAGGCAGAGCCTTTAAAAAGAAACAACACATGCACAAATATTGTATGTGCATGCCTTATACATAAGGCATGGGCCAAATGACTTGCCCACACAGTTCTGAAATGTACCCTTTTAATCCCTTTGGTGCCAAAGAAATGTTATTGACTACAAATGGTGACAGGGAGTATTGCACAATCTAGTCCATACGTCTGAAAACCAGCAGGCTGAGCATAAATGCCTATTTGAAAGAATACAGATGAATAAGTAATGATATTAGAGTGATTAGCCAACTGCCTTAATTGATATGTACAAAACCATATGCTCTTATAAGCTTACAAATGCTAACTCACACTTATCACCATCTGCACAGAAAAGCCACAGTAAATTTCCTTTTCCTAAATACAGGTTTGTCACTTTAAAAGAGATGGGCTGGGGTGGGTAGTGAAAGGCTGTGCCATGAAATGTCCATCACCACTGACACATGGGTCTCTCTCAGACCAGATTTGTTTAGTGACTATAATAGAGGTTTGTTGTTGTCCAGGTCAGTGCAAAAACATGAGAGAAATTTAATAACCGATTTTTCAAGCAGAAAAATAAAAGCAAGTTCTTGTGAGAAATTAGGAGGATGGCCAGTTGTACATTAGCTTCCTTTCCTCTGCGGCTTTCTCCTGGCTCTTTCCTAGAGTTGTATATGAACCCGCAGGAGAAGGCTAAGGAAGAGCAGTCCAGAAGTACCTAAATGACTTACAAGCCCACAAGCAGGTCATTGGTCACCAAAACTTCTGGAAAATCAATGACGGTGGCAAATGGTCAAGTGTATTTTTTTCCCCAAAGTTACTGTGAGAGCCTTCGTCTGGAGGTAAAAACCCCTGTCACCACAACCATGTGGAGTGTAGGGCCCCATCTGTATTGCTGCAGAACAGTTCATGTCTATGGTTTCTCATCAACTTCAGGCAAAATCAGGTGCTTTTGTTTAAAATCAGGCACCATGGTTGTTAAGCAAACTGCAAGAAGTAGCCTAGAATAACAGTTCAATTGCCAGGGAAATTATTTAGTCTGACTAGAGTGCTCTTGTGTCCATATGCCAGCTCATATACCCTTCTGTGGGACTGTCATGCCAGAAGAGCAGCAAATGAGTGTAAGAAAGGACCTATTCAATCACCAGCAGTATTTGCTAGATGAGTCCTGGGCTAAGGAGAAGCAAATGTGCACCTCACCTAACATCTATAGCAGTTGTGTAGATGTAACCATGTGAGTTTGGTTCCTTCCTAGTTGCTGGAGAGCCGGCTCTTCTAAACTCTAAATCCTGTGCTCAGTTTTAGTTTTTACTCTAGGATGAGGTGAGTCACAGTGGAGACTCCATCAGCTACATCAACCAGATCTCATTAAGCTACAGAGGGACCCCAAAGGGATTGGCTCTGGTGCCATTAACGTGTCCCACAGAGGTTGCTTTCCCTGCTACAAGTTATTATGCTCCCTGAAGCAGTTTAAGCAACACTAGCCAAATAAATCCTTTTTGCTGGCTCATCTTCACTGGCCATAGGAGAACCTTGAACATATGTTTGTAACTGTGAAGAGTTTTATGTGATAGCAAGGTCTGTGTCCTATTTAAAAAGTGGTGGGAGCTTAAAGTTGAGGTGCTATATTTATTCCTGCCAAATATGTGTGTTTTTCCATCCCTTGGCAGTACAAATATGTTCCAAATCACTCATGGTCAAGGGCAATCAGTCATATTTCTGCTAACATAGCCAGAGCACACGATTGCAGTGTTGATGCCAGTTCCATGACTGGCCCTGGGGAAACAGCTGACATCCACCTGGCATAAAGCTCTCAGCATCTTTTGATCCCTCTGATTCAGCAGAGTGAGTTTTGCATCATGTATTGGTTTTGTCAAGTATCAGGTGCCCTGTAAGGTTATGGGACAAATCCATGAGGATATTTAGGAGCTTTAGTTCTGCTTAAAGCCAGGAGATAAAGGAAAAAAGTGTGCTTCTACATCCCCGTGGCCTGAAGGCTAAGTCACTTGCAGCAGAGCTGAATGTTTTATCCTGTCTATCTCCACAGAAAGATCCATCAAGTGTTCCTGTGCTGGAGCCTGCCATTTCTGACTTGGACTTCATGGCAGAAGATTATTAAGAGAGAAAAATTGATAAGGATTCTCCTGACACTTCTGAAACACGAAGGACATGCTTGTGTGACAGGGACAGGTGAGTTACTCTCATCTGAAAAATCCTGACAGCGCTGTGCATTAATAGTGCCATAAATATTGTATCTGTGCTGCAAAGGAAGCAGAGAAGTTGTTATAATTCAGTTGTAACCATCGAGCTGGCACCGTGTTGTGTCTCGGTGACCTGCAGGCTCAGAATAATAACGACGGCAATTCATCAGACCCCACCAGTGACAAAGTGGAGAGGGAGTATGTGATGGGTAAAGGCTTTGATCACATTAGACAATACCAGCTGAAAGAAGGATTGAATGGGAAGGTGCATGTGAAAAGTATGATTTTTAGACAGGTCCCAGTAGTTCTTGGATGACAGGGAATCCCTGGGTGCCAGCAATTAGTGTCAGTCACTGTCAATTTAACAGGCACACCTGAAACAACTCACTCCTGAGGAGGTGGCAAACATGGCAGGGGAGCAAATAAGTAAGAAATTGATCCAGGGGCTCCCAAGATGCCCCCATCCCACCTGATGCTTCATGTTATTGCTCCTCAGGAGTGGCAGTGTCTGGTCATGCACAGCTGGTATGGGAGTGAACTCCAGGCCACCATCCAGGTTCTGTGTGGGCAAACTGTGCTGTGGGAGCAGAGACTCCAGGTCATGTTTGATGAGCATCAGCACCTTGCGCGTGGGGCCAAAGCAATACAAAGCACTTCCCAAGTCAGGCATTTGCAGAGCAAATGAGTCCCTTGAGAACCAGCTGCTCTAGAAAGCCCAAGAAGTCACCTCAGATTTGAAACTTTCTGGGTGTTTTCTTCATCTGGGGTATCCCACTTTCCCCATCTCCCTGTGCCCTGCTGCCTCCAGTTATGGTAATCCCTACTCAGGATTTCATAAGCACCAGAATAAGGTAGCAGGAGCAAATCAGATGTGACTGCTACTTTGAGAAAGAAGGTGCCAAAGAGAAGAGAGCTTGGCCTCTGTCCCATGAAATCCACATACCAGGGAGTTTGCCCTGAACATATACCAAATCTAGTCAAGTAAAAAGAAAAAAAGCACTAATACAAAGTAGTTCAGAAAGTACTGTTTTTACTCAAAGTGTTTAGAGGTACAGGTGTACATTAGTACCTTGCTCAGTAGAAGCTTAAGGTCAATGCTAGAGCATGAGAAAAATGAGATGTATATATCTAAAGTGCACTGGCAGTGCTTCAAATCAGTGGTATCAAAACCAAAGGAACTCACTGTATTTTCATCCAACCATGGCATTAAGTGTAGAGTCAACACATATGTAAGTCAGTGTAGCACACATTAAATGTACTAACAGATTTGAAAATCAACAGCAAATATAAAGCCAGAATCCAATGGTACTTTCTAAAGGTGTTTAGCAAAGCCTGTCTGTGATTCCAAAACTCAGTTTAATAACAAATACAGCAAAATAGATCAACAATAAAACTGTACGTCAATAGTTCTGCTATAGTAAAAGAGGACCAGAAGGAACTTGAGAGGTCATTCAAATCACCCTCATCCCAAGGAAGAGTCAACAATATATTTACCAGCCCCACAAGCGCTTGTTTAACCTGTATTTAAAACCCTTCAGTAGCTGCAATTTAAGCTGCATGCTTCTTGTCCTACAGACATGGCAAAGTGGTTATTCTCTTTCTCTTTAGTAATATGTCTAAATTTAAATATCTCTACTTCAGTCAAATTTTAAGGCTCTTCTCAGTCCTTCATTCTTTACACTCTGCTGACCCAGTTAGTTTAGTCTTTGTGTAGAGCCCATGGTTTTGAGATCTGTCACTGGTGGTGTTTTCCTCTGCATTCCCTCCAGCTGATTCACATTTTCTTTGAAGTACAGCATTCGAAACTGAGCTTAGAGCTGCAGCAGAGGCCCTTGCAGTGCTGACCAGAGCAGAAGGAATATTTCATTTATGTTGCAGGCTAAACAGGTGTCTGTATTCCCCACTGTAACATTTACCTCTGGGTTTTTTCTTCAGACAGAGTTGACTCATGTTGGACCTGCAATCCATTGAAAACTCCACTCTTTTCTGCAGATTTGCTGCAAACCAAGTACTTGCCATTAGATAGGTCTGTAGATGGCTATTTCTACCCAAGTATGCTACCTTGCACTTTTCCTTGTTGAAACTGACCCTTCTTACTTTCAGACCACACCTCCCATTTGGGACAACTGCTTTAAATTTCCAGTCCTTTCTTTCAGCATGTTAGCAGTCCCTCACAAGTTCGCATCAGTTGCACAAACATACATATTCTAGTCCATCATCCAAATCATCAGTGGGAACACAGAATAGAGTTACAGCATCATTGTAGCATCTCTTTATAGCATAGAGTAGTAATTGGTATTTTAATATAGAAGAAAATCTAAAGACATGACCAGTAACATTGACAGGCAGTACAAACAGCGATGTACTAAATAATGACAAGTCAATTATACATGGAGATCTAGATGATTTTGTAAACTAGATTCATCTGAGAAGCATTAATTTTAATATGTCAAAATTCAAATCACAAGCATCTTTGGAAATGAAGAATGCAGGTTACACCTATGGGATGAGGAAGTCTGTTTTGGAAACTGTGACACTCAGACTTAGCCCACTGAAAAGGGATCTTGAAGCAAAACAGCAGCAAGGCATAGCAACAAAAAACAACCCTTGTATAAGTAAGCAGTGAATCATGAAGCAGAAAAAACATCCAAGGAAAGAATCTCTTAAAGTCAGAATGTCTCCCACATAAATATTTCCTAAGTTAAAATTAAATTGACAATTCAATCTTTAAAAGGCCAGCAATGCACTTCTTTCAGGTACCTTTCCATCTGCAAGCTATGATATATCATATTCATATCAGTGCCTATGATCTGCAGTGTCAACGTGATTGCTTACCCAATGAAAGGAGTGGAGAAGATTTTGTGCTGTTGTCAAACACAAGGGTAGAATTCAGATTTCTGTATTCAAGGAACCAGATGCACATGTGGGACAAGAAACAAAATGCTGCTGTCCCCAGAGGAGTGTGCAATAATCCATTTCAAACTTTCAGAGTCTTAGCACGTAAGTGCAGAAACTGCGCAAACCAGTGGTTTCCATTTCTGAAAGTTTTGAACCGGGAACTCTTCTTATGTAGTCCAGCTTGCCAGTATATCTGATCATAAATAACACTTATGAATTAAGAACTAGCATGGTTTTACAGCTGCAGAGATGAGGCTGAGAGCTCTGTTCTGGAACCATTAATATTGCACAATTGAGTAGAGGTCACTAAGGCGGAGTCACTGGCCCAGGTAAAAACTAAAGGACTGAATGAAGTTCTTCAGTGCGCAAACCAAGGAGATTTAGGGCAATCCTGTTCCTGAAGCTTTAACACAGACTGCCAGAGCAGCAATAAAAAACACGAGAACATGTCTTCTAAGGATTTGTCAAAGAGCAGAACTCTTTTTGTTTTAATTCCTTGCTAACAACTTTCCACAAACAGGAAGAAAAACTGCAGGGAACGGGGGCAATGCCAGACCCCATATGGCAACATTCTCAACCAAGAAATGAAAGCACAGCAAGGATCTGTTTTCTACCACAGACTCGCAGATAGGCAATGTCAGACCCTCACTGGCTATGAAGTGCCACCCATCTCATCCAGGCCACTAGCTCCAAGGACAGCTGTCTCAGATACTTCAGAGGCTAGTGCGAGACCCTTCCTATACCTATGGCCACAATTATGCAGGGTTATGCAAGGTTGCACTTGAAAAAACTCTGTCTGTTTTGAAGATAGCATCACAGAGAAGGCCATCTGCAGTTTCACCCAAGCAGGCTTCAGGATCCAGCGCCCTGGAACACCTTGGGGAACCTAAAAAAAATGAGAGAAGACTTCTTTTTGCTGCTCTGTGGTATGGAGAAAGAACTACTGCACCAGTTTTCTCTAGCTGAGGTGCAGCTCCGAAATCTCCTTTATTTCCACATTTTTAACATCTCACTGCCTAAACTGGTCCCATACTGTACAGTACAGATCTATCTACTTTCTAATGTATTTAAATGTATGCAATAAAAGTGTGGCTGCAGTGCAATTAAAGTGCCATTTCTGTTCACTTTAAATGTCAGTGTAATTAAGGTTCACAGATAATAATATTCATAGATCTGTAGAATTTCCTATAGATTTTTCAGGCTCTCCATTTAATATATCTGGAATTTCCATATGTGAAATCTTTATCTTCTGTTATCACCAGTGCTTGGTTAACTGCAGTGTTTCTCTACTCACAGAAGTGCTATCTTTGACCTAAGGCTTGCCTGTGCTGAGTATCTGTTGCAGGCTGATATGTGGTCTATTATGTTAGATTTACTTGTTCATCATTTTTATCCAAAATCACCTCCCATTTTACAATTCTTTAATCTGCAAACAACTTTATTGAGATATGGGGATAGTGCATCCCATGCACACAATGGATGGATGTCCTTGAGAAACAGCATCTACACCTGCAGTGGTCTCTTCCTGCTTTGACACAGGGCTACACCAGTAACAGGCATCATCCAGCCTGATTTTCAGTGTGCTGTGGTGTTCTGAAGGGTCTCTGGCTGCCTTGTATCACCCTTCACCACAGCTAGAGCAGAGCCAGTCCCTCACAACAGCTCTTGCCTGAGAAACCCCAGGAACTCATCTTCTTGCTTGCTTCCCTGGTGAAAACCAAGAGACCCTTCCTCTCTGGAGACAGCAAAATTTTTACATGTAGAAATTTCCAGGATTTCAGGAATTTCAGGATTCCCCTGACTTCTAGCCATGGTACAAGTGGGTGCCTTGGAAAGAAAAAGCCAAAGTTCACATTTGCAGGGCCAAGCCACTGCAGCAATAAGATGTTCAGGTTGGGTTGTAAGATTACCACAGCTTTCTCACAACCATGCTATGACCTACAAGCGAACCTCCCTCCCTCTGGTACTGCTGCAGCTTTGGGAATATTCTTCATAAAATCCAAAGCACAGGTTCATATACACTGTGTGTGACATTGGAGAATAAATCCCCTGAAAAAAGAGGCAACAACATTGTCTCAGCTAACAGCATACATAAGGCAACTGTAGAGCCACTCCCATCCCCAGCATGGAGAGAGGCCTTGAAGAAGACAAGCATAGCAGGCTTTCTGTGCAAGCATAAACCTTCCTACACCAGCTTTGCCCAGCTCTAAGTTTCTCCAATATTTTTGCTTCTCACATACTTTAACTTTCTGTATTTAATGCTATGTACCAAAAAAATAACTGACATTATCCTCATAGTTCTGCTCATCAAACAATTAAGGATGATTAATTAAACCTACCACAATCTCCCACAAAGTGTGAAGCAAGCTTCATGCCATTGCAGTTACACACTAGTTTATGGGAAATTATGATGATTCATGTTTAACCAGCCCAGCACCTAGCTGACATATGGCTTCTGACTAACGGACACGGTGCTCTTAGACCTGGAACTGTTTTCTAGAGACCTTTTTTCCATCATATGCCTTCTCCATGCTTTGGTAAAGGAGCCTCATTCCTGGCTTTTAGCTTGTAAAACATGCAGGAAGCTGCTGTGCTAAGCAGACAGCCCTCATCAGCCTCCATCCACCTTTCCTTCCTGTGGCCATTCTCCAACTACTCAAGAGTATGGAGAAAGAGATCCATATTTCCTCTCCAAATATCCACTAAAGCATTTCAGTTAACTAGAAGAGTAACTGGGTTCCTCAAAATAAACGAATAGAACAACGGGAAAGGCCTAAAATCCATAGTATATTAATAGAGAAGTCACATTTGCCCATTTCGGAAAGTTGCTAATATATTACTGCCTGTGATTTTTCAATAATATTCACATTAGTTAATTCACCCCAACAATCATGCAGATAACCTTGCAGCATCAGTGTCAAATACTTTTTTCTTTTGAGAAACTTGCAATCCTCCCATGAAGGAAAAAACAAGGAGCACCCAGGTCCCTCCTGGTGCTCCTAGTAAGAGTACAATGCAACTGCACAAGCCAAAGCTTTTCACAACGGTGCCTTCTGCATTACTTTTTAGCTGACACACATGGCAATAAAGCAGCAGTACTGGGTCTCACATGTCAGAGCCCAAATCCGGTCCCTAGATGGGCTGCTGCAGAAATGCTGCGGGAGAAGAGTCTGCTTGATTTAGTTTCACCCTCCTGAGGAGTGTTGCTCTGAAGTCGCTGCATGAATATCAATGTGCCTTGCAGCAGGCTGATGAGGTTCAGCATCAGTGTACTTCCTCACTGAAAGCACTTGGGAAATGGCTCTCACTGACTTGCAAATAAACCAGAGGGAAATGGGATAAAACAAAGAGAATTATGTGGAATATTTAACTGGACCACAAACCCCTTAATCCTGTTGTTTCCCAGTGCATAAAAATCCCTGAAATCTGAAGGGTTTATTTCAAAATAGCAGCATGGTTGACATAAAAGTAATTTAATCACCATGGCATTTCCCTTAGGTCTGGCTATCTAAAATTCATGTGGCTCACAGTTTGGTCCCTCTGCAAACAGCAGGGAGCTAGGTACTTCTACACAGTTGTGACAGGGGTGAGTGGCTTGAGCCTGGTGGTTTGAATCCTCCTTTATAGATTCCTGCCTCCCTCCACCAACAACTGGATAGCCCATTTTTAGGTGGCACAAGTGAGTTATATGGGGTAAACCTAACCCGGCTTAGATGCACTGCCACAGATTTTCCATGTTGCCCTGACATTGCTTCTCAGGCAGAAACATACCAGAGCCAAAAAACCTAGCGTGGGACTTTCCATGCACCAACACTCCCAGCACAGTGTCAGTGCATTATTGCCACACAAGGGTTACGAAGGGCAGGCAGGTGGTTCCACTGCCCGCTCTGGGACAATGCCCTGCTCCATCACCTGCTGTCCCCCTAGGATCCTGGTACCGGCTGCAGACCGACCACATTGCAATAGCATTGCAATAGCTGGGTCTCTTTAGCTTGGAGAAAAGGAGACTGAGGGGTGACCTCATCCATGTTTACAAATACGTAAAGGGTGAGGGTCATGACGATGGAGCCAAGCTTTTTTCAGTAATGACCAATGATAGCAGAAGGGGCAATGGTTGCAAACTGGAGCATAGGAGGTTCCATGTGAATATCAGGAAGAACTTCTTTACTGTGAGAGTGACAGAGCACGGGAACAGGCTGCCCAGAGAGGGTGTAGAGTCTCCTTCACTGGAGACATTCAAAACCCGCCTGGATGCGTTCCTGTGTGAGGTACTCTAGGTGACCCTGCTCTGGCAGAGGGGTTGGACTAGATGATCCTTCGAGGTCCCTTCCAACCCCTAGAATTCTGTGATTATGCGATTCTGTGATCTATCTGAGTTGCAGTGTCTGGAAAACACAGCGGAGACCAGAAAACTAATTTAGGAAGATGGGCCAGCACCACAAGGAAGGAAATGCTAGGTTTTACGGACTAAAGAGAAATCCTTCAGGGAGGCATCCCTTTGCATCATAAGTAATGAATACGCATCCTGTTACCAAAGCAGACACCTATGGAACAGCTTATACAGCCTTATAAAAAAAAATGTTTTTGTTAGCCTGCTTTGCCTTATAGTAACACCAAAGGGAAAGGAAACCTGTAGACAGACAAAACGACTTGAACACATTTTCCCAGAAGACTGCTGGATCGCAAGAGAATTTGTCTTTCTAATTTAGTAAAGAAAGTCTGAATTCATAAACAGCTCCTGGAACTGAAATTTCTCCTTTGATGAACTTGCATTCAGCCTCACTACCTATGTCTCTGATCTTGGCTTAGGATGATGGTTAATTCAGATCTGTCCAAAAAGAGACAGGTCCATAATTGCTTATGCAAAGAAAACCTTATCTGTTTCAAGCCTAATGCAAGAGAAAACTTTCAGTTACAGAGGGCAAAACATACTTTGTCTAATTTGGGCTGGTGTAAGCTTTGGGGAGTGCAACACAGGAGGGCTGTTTGTTTGTTTGTTTGTTTTGCTCTGGGAATGCAGCTCTTAAAACAATTAGTCATCTCAGAGAAAATAAACAGGAAAAAATATGACCATAAAAAAGGTATTATTCATGCCCACATTAACCAAAACACTCTTTTTCTTTAAAAAAAATAAAAATAAAAATGAGCTGTTATTTGATTTAAAAGCTTACTGAGGCTATGAAATGCAAACAACTCTGAGATTTTCAGCACTCATGTGCCCTTCATGGGCAGGGAAGGACAGTGCACATGGCCAATCAGGAAAGCTGCCCACTCCATGTGGAAATAATGTGGTCAGAAAATGGAATATATGCAGTAGAAAATGGCTCTACCATGACACTGAAATGCCATGGCACTGCACTTGAGTGCATTCATCACTAATTACAAGCCGTACACTTGCACAGCTGACAATATTAATATTCTGACCTTAACGCTCACATTAATATTCTAAAGCAACCCAGCCAAAGTGAGTTTATAGCTTAGGCTAACCTTTTCTCTCAAACCCCCACTCTTTTACAACACAAATTCAGAGGGCTGCCAACACCGACCAAGATGGGGATCCCCCAGCAACAACCAGGCAAGGTGGAAGAAAGAAAGGCATGCTGGGATCTTCTGCAAGATGGGCTGTGCCCCTTTCAGGCCACTTGTTGCCTTCATTGGGACAGAGCCATGGGGGGCACAGGCTGGCCCTGCAGCAGGACCAGGAGAAGTATGAATGTGCAACATGTGCAATATGGAGAGCTTTGCTGGTTTAGAGCTCCAGGTGCACCCTAAAATGTATCTGTGCCTCACACACAGCATTTGGTGTGGATTAGTAACAACTTGGGCTACCAGCAGCTTGTTTGGTCTACCAGGGTCACTGAGACTGCAAAATCCACCTCTGACATCACACTCACCCAAGCACGAGCCTGCGGTCACTCCCCTGTACACCTCACGAGTCTGTTCCTCAGACCATGAAGCAGAAAAATGTATCTGGAAATGAAGGAGATGTCTTTGCTGTTTTCAGCACATCAGAAGCATGAAGGCGGCACAAGAGCTGGGGGTGGCCAAGCACCCTCTCTCCTCTCCTTGTATACATACAGGGCCAGTGGCAGAGCCTGGTGAAGTCTGACAGGGAGGACAGGTCCTCCTGTTCGTCAAATGGGGACCCCTCGGTTCCTGTCCAGCATGGAAAGGACAGACTTTGGGGCTGGCACAACAGCCTCCCTTTGTCTCTTGTGAAGCCAACAGGAGAACTCCCATTAAGCTCCACTCAAGTAGGACACCAGGCACTGCTGAAAGTCTCCATGAACAGATGGAAACTGCAACAAATGTAACCTTTTTCTTAGATGTTTACATTTTCCAGGGTTATTTAGGGGTGATATTGAAAAAGAACCAGTCAGGAACAAGGAAAAGTGTGACAGAGAACAGCCCCTGTTGCATTAGGGGCTGTACAAATCCAGAGATGACAGCCACCATTCTAAGAGCAAGAGTTATAAAACATTAGTGGCCTATCTTTGGACGCCTTGTCAGGGATCTTTTGGTCCGTGGTGGCCCATGAATCCTCATTAAATGCTGTGTGTGTCACGCAGAGCTCATATTCAAAAGGACGCTACTAAATCACACACGGGCACTAACCACTGCTGTGGAAAACACCGGTTGTTCCCCCTCCACATCATCTGATGCTCCAGGCATGTTTGGGGAAGCCCTGCCTGCCTGGCAGACAGCAGCTTCTCCCCATCTGTAAGTTCATTTTTACAGAACTTTCCCCTGAAAAGAAATGCTCAGCTACTTTTGGTAATTTTTAACTTCAGCAATTCAGCTCTGTGTTTTTCTTAAAGTCATGTTAAAACCTTTACAGTTCTTGCTTTGGATGGCAAAGAGAAAATGTCTGTCTTTGAGAAAAAGGCAACAAGCTCAACCTTTTCCTGCTGCATTTGAAGCTTCCAGGTTAAGAAAGGAAAACTCTTGCCCTATGAACAAGGGGCTCTTCAGAAGATGACAACTTGCCTCATCTGTGTTTTTGCTGCTCCTAGAAATTCTTTGACAATACTATTTATGTCTGAGATGCACTGTACGGAAATATCCAAGATCCTTTTAAATAAAGTAGCTGAGGGCAAGCAATTCCATGTAACTCCTTTTTTATAACAGTCCTTCCCACATGCAGTAGTCCCTGGTGTCCAACAGCAGAGCATCACACACCAATATGAGGCCATTGGAACACCAGCCTTGAAGATGCAGGGTTATATTTCCCTGCAAGCACACTACAGGGAATGCTGCCTCCTTCCCCAGCCATATGGCTGCTGAGGTAAGTAGCAGAACACAAGCTCGTGCCTTGGATCATGAGGGCAAATTAACACCAGTCATGATCTGCCATGACTTAGAGAGATGTTCAATAACAGCAGTGGACAATCTGAATTAATAGTGGTCAGTAAAAAACAACTGATAGCTTCAAAACCTGGCGCCTGCTAATGAACAGAAATAAATGTTGTAGGCTGTAATTCAGAGAGCTTCACTGGTCCTGTGCCTTCAGAAAAGAAGTGTTGGGGTCAAAAGAGTTACAAATTGAGATGCTGTACAGCTGGAGACCAGAGCCAAGCAGAGGTTGGGCAAAGTCTGGAGGTCCAAGGGAACAGCAGTGACTGGAGACACAGCAAGAGGATGGTGGGGCTATTGATGAAAAATAGTGCATTTCTCCAGAAACTAAACATATGGGATGACCTATGCTACCTGCTGCTGTTTATGATTGAGTGCCAAGTTGAAGAGAAGAGGACCGAACCCCTGGAAAGCTTGAGGTGGCTCTGGGGTACTGCCAGCAGCATGCAGGGCTCACAAGCGGAGCCCAGAGTGGACCAGATCCTGGGGACAAGCTTGTGAGGCTCTGAAAATCCAGTTCTGCCCTGGAAAAGCAGCTAACCTGCCTGAAAGCCTGCTGCCTGAAAAGTTCAGCCTAGCAACTCCCATGCATCATGTCTGTCCCTGCTAGTAGCCTATTTTTCACATATGGATAAACACAAACATGTCTGGTCCTGAATGAAAAGTTTCTCTTGGCCCCCTGTGGTGATCATTTTAGAAGCAAAAACCTAAGGCTTGAATGCCTTACTTTAGCAAGTGAGACGAGGAGTGTGTGATGGCCAACACTACAAGTCCCTTTTCCAATCCAGTCTGATTTGGTGCCATTTCACTGGTTTGTTGCCAATCTGTGCCTCCGCTGCAATGAGGAGGGCTGTGGTTTGCATTAGCGAGAAATTAGAGTCAGGTCTTCAGTAGTCACTGGCAAATGTCGGGACCGGAGGGATAATTTTCATCCTTAATCAAGGCTACAGAATAGCAGGCAAGCAGTTATGAGCCAGCCTCGTCTAGGGTCTAAAGGCACTTGAATTGCAAATAGTGTTTGTTCTGCTCTCCTTCAGCAGCTCTTCGCTGTGCACGCACATCTGTGCCTGGGAGCAGAAGGAGGAACCACATGTTTTATCAAAGATGACTGAATTCAGTATTCATCTTAAAACATTAAAACTTCAGATGGCTTCCCAAAGGTGGCCTTTATGTGACACAATTACACTGTTACGGACTCTTCTTTTTTTATTCTTGCATGGCTTTCACTGAGAAAAATCACACTGAAAGCAACAGCTGTTTTACAGATATTGTAGGCCTGGATCTCACTGTTTGCCAAGACTTTCCATTAAGTGCAGGCATGTTGAATAAAAATACTGTATCAAGGCCAATATACACCAGGTAGAGTTTCATTAAATATCTTGGCTTTTATTGCCCTGTTTGGCCAGAACCAAATATCATTGCCTCTCCTTATCAGAAGATTTAATTAGCATGCAAGCCTGCTTTGATTTTTACTGCTGGTCCTCTTAGGAATCTCTGAGTAAATTTTCAAGCTATTTGCAGGCATGAACACCAGCAGAAGGACCAGCAAGGTGTGTGGGCTGCCTTGCATGCTGCCAGCCTGACAGGAGAAGCAGCAGAAAGAAAGCAGCTGAGCTGCATTGAACCCAGGACATCCACATTGCCTGGATGGAAAGGTGCTAAGGCTTTGGGATGGTTACAGCACATATCTTTTCCGCTACCTTTCCGTCTAGTTCTGTTTCTTTTGATTCAGACCTTTGTTTTTCAGTTAAACCCTTTGATGATGATCCCCTCACCTTGTGCACATCATGTCCTACAGGGACAGAAGCACCACCCATACATACCTTATTGCTAATGCATGGGGTTCAGATCAGACAGTAAGGAAAGGCTGTCCTGCCAAGGCTGCCAGGGCATTTTTAGTGGTCACATTTGAATGTGAGAGCCCTGGGGCACTCTGTCAAATCATTTTTCCCATTTCCATGTGGCTGAAAAACAGGCAGAGTGCAAACGTGAGGGTGGGGGAGAGGA
>VZRW01012842.1:60655-105713 GCA_013398125.1 Aegotheles bennettii | reverse complement strand
AGGAGAGGAGAGGAGAGGAGTGGAGAGGAGAGGAGAGGAGAGGAGGAAAGCTTGGCCTGAGATGTCCTTGTGTCTGGCCTCTTGCTATTACAGCAATGGCACCCTCGTGTCCCTTTCAGAAATGTCACCACCTCCTGACTGGTGCTCCACCTTACCTTACACAGCTGCACCTAGGGATCAGCACTCTGTTTTTATGTTGTAGGGAAGTTATGTCAGTTTGAATGAGCAGGTACCACTTCTGCAAATACCAGCCAGTGAGTGTTGTAGCCTCTTTTGGGCTACAGTGTTGTAGCCTCTTTTGGGCAGCCACAAGAGGGCAATACGAGCAAACCTAGATGTCCCTTTCAGCAGAAAGCAGGTACGTGCAGAGCTCGTCCCTGCGAGATACCGGGCTCTCCGTGAAGGACACTGCGCAGAGCTGCCTGGAGTCAGGGAGATGAAGCGCTGGACCAGGAGCATCAGCTGGGTCCTTCAGCCCCCAGCCAGGTCGGCCTTACTAAGGAGCCATGAGCAGGTCACAGGCAGAGAGCCTGTGCTGATCCCTGGCCCTGTATGGGGGCCGACAAGCAAGGCAATATAGGCCCACTGATGAATGAGGTGGGAACCCTAGAGACAGAGGATATAAAGAAGGCAGAGGTGCTGAATGCCTTCTTTGCCTCTGTCTTTACTCCTGCAGGCTTTCCCCAGGAGCCACTGATCCCTATAGCCCCGGAAGAAGTCAGGACAAAGGAGGAGATTGCCTTGGTAGATGAGGATTGGGTTAGGGATCAGTTGAGCAATCTGGACATCCATAAATCGATGGGTCCGGATGGAATGCACCCGAGGGTGCTGAGGGAGCTGGCAGAGGTCATTGCTAAGCCACTCTCCATCATCTTTGGTAAGTCATGGGCAACAGGAGAGGTGCCTAAGGACTGGAGGAAAGCAAATGTCACCCCAGTCTACAAGAAGGGCAAGAAGGAGGACCCGGGTAACTATAGACCGGTCAGCCTCACCTCCATCCCTGGAAAGGTGATGGAACAACTTGTTCTTGGCACTATCTCTAGGCACATCAAGGATGAGGGGGTCATTAAGAGTAGTCAACATGGCTTTACCAAGGGTAAGTCATGTTTGACCAACCTTATAGCCTTCTATGAGGAAATAACTAGGTGGATAGATGATGGTAGAGCGGTAGATGTGGTTTATCTCGATTTCAGTAAGGCATTTGACACTGTCTCCCACAGCATCCTCGTAGATAAGCTGATAAAGTATGGGTTTGGTGATCAGGTAGTGAGGTGGATCAAGAACTGGTTAAAGGGAAGAAGTCAGAGAGTTGTAGTCAATGGGACAGAATCTAGTTGGAGGACTGTGACTAGTGGAGTGCCTCAGGGGTCGGTACTGGGACCGGTGTTGTTCAATATCTTCATCAACGACCTGGATGAGGGTACAGAATGTATCCTCAGCAAGTTTGCTGATGACACTAAACTGGGAGGAGTGGCTGACACACCAGAAGGTTGTGCTGCCATTCAAAGAGACCTTGATAGGCTGGAGAGTTGGGCGGGGAGAAACTTAATGAAATTCAACAAGGGCAAGTGCAGAGTTTTGCATCTGGGGAAGAACAACACCATGCACCAGTACAGGCTGGGGGCTGACCTGCTGGAGAGCAGTGTAGGAGAAAGGGACCTGGGGGTCCTGGTGGACAGGAGGATGACCATGAGCCAGCAATGTGCCCTTGTGGCCAAGAAGGCCAATGGCATCCTGGGGTGCATTAGAAAGGGGGTGGTTAGTAGGTCAAGAGAGGTTCTCCTCCCCCTCTATTCTGCCTTGGTGAGGCCACATCTGGAGTATTGTGTCCAGTTCTGGGCCCCACAGTTCAAGAAGGACAGGGAACTGCTTGAGAGAGTCCAGCGCAGAGCCACAAAGATGATGAAGGCAGTGGAACATCTCCCTTATGAGGAAAGGCTGAGGAAGCTGGGTCTCTTTAGCTTGGAGAAGAGGAGACTGAGGGGTGACCTCATCCATGTTTACAAATATGTAAAGGGTGAGGGTCAGGACGATAGAGCCAAGCTTTTGTCAGTAATGACCAATGATAGGACAAGGGGCAATGGTTTTTAACTGGAGCATAGGAGGTTCCATGTGAATATCAGGAGAAACTTTTTCACTGTGAGAGTGACAGAGCACTGGAACAGGCTGCCCAGAGAGGTTGTGGAGTCTCCTTCACTGGAGACATTCAAAACCCACCTGGATGCGTTCCTCTGTGATGTACTCTAGGTGACCCTGCTCTGGCAGGGGGGTTGGACTAGATGATCTTTCGAGGTCCCTTCCAACCCCTAGAATTCTGTGATTCTGTGATTCTGTGACTCCGCCACTTCTGGTGCAGGAAGCTCAGTGGGGAACTTCTTGCCCACCTTGCTCCATGGGAATCAATCAGAGTTTCACCACTGCTTTCAGGAGACATCTTCCAGCCCTGCAACCTAGAGCCAGCAGGCGTGTGTAATGATAAATGCTGACAACATATTAAAATAATCATGTCCTTTGCCCATATTAAAAGCTGAAGCAGAGCATTCTTGCCATAACAAACCCCAGTGGGAATGGGATAAATGTTCCCATTGTGAAAGCACACATTGCAGCGGGGTTCAGCAATTAGCTGCATCAGAATAACGAAGAAACCTGCTATTTGCATAGAACATCACTGTATTTTACTTCAGTGCTTTCCATTTTGCAACCTTCAAACAAGTTTTAAAGAGACAAGTAGAGGCAAGGACAAAAGGGAAAGCTGTGCGTTTACATGCTAAACACAGTGTGCCTTGAAAACAGCAAAAAAAAATCATATGACTCTTGAATCCAGGTCAGCTCTGTGTGAACAATCCTGCTAATAGGCCTCATTATCAAAGGGAAAATTAGTTCTTGCTGTTGGAATTGTTATAAACGAGGGTTGTTAAAAGCTGAGTTTATTACTGTGAAGCTGGACTGTATTTAAAAATGTTATTGAAGATTTTCCAGTCGCCTAATAATTTTATTAGGAACCACTTTAAAGATCAGCTGAAAATGTGGTCATTTCTACATAATAAAAACAAGACATTCTTCAGCATGCAAAGTTACTGTGGTTTCATATTTAAAGTTTATGGAAAGCAGCCATGGAGGTTAGAGATGCTGCTGACCTCCACATGAGAACTGACTTGCTAACAAACCTCAGCCCCAACAATATGTCAACAAGTTTCAAAAAGTGTCCCCCCCCACCCCCAAAAGCCTGTGAGGCAAATGTTAACATCCAACGAGTTAAAGGGGACTACCAGACACTGGGGACTGGCAATCCAAGTCCATACAACTGGCTCAAATTCAGACATAGTCACCAGTAAATAAAAGCAGTTAGCTCCAAGTAGCTGATCTGTCAGGGCATGATGGTCTGAGTTCTCACAGACACGGGCCCTCACCAGCAGTCTCAGCAGAAGCTGGGGGTTAAGTGTGTATCTCAGCTGACCTGGGCTGAGCTCCCTGTGGAGCAGACAGAATCACAGAACACTGCTAATGGTCCCAGATGTTGCATTGACAGAGGAGAGCACCCAGCTACCAAGCTCAGAAGTCAATACCTGCTGGGCATATTTCAGGTTTTGAAGTCAAATCTCAGGGCAAAACATGTATCATCACTGCAAGGTTAACTGGATTTGCCTCCTTGTAAAACCCTTTCTTCTGATGTGGTCTGTGAAAAAGCATACACCAGAGCTTACAGTAGCATGATACTTTGGCTACAGTGATTTGATCGAGGGAATGGAGATGATCATCACATTACAGCTGGTTATTCCCGCAGAAAGCCCCTCCAGTGCTAGGGAGGGTACAACACAAGTTTTCCCACTTGACATGGCAATTCAGAACAACCTTCTCATTGCAAAAACAGGGAGCCATGGGATTTGCCTCACATTGCCATATTGGCATGGCCACAATAGCCCCAGGGTCCCTGCGTAGGGTGGACACCAGTCCAGTGGACACCAGTCCAGCAGTCAAGGAGGTCCTGGGCATCAGCATCTCGGGTTAACTGCACAGCAGTGATGTACCCTGCTGTAAGGGATACGGCAGGCATAGCTGAGGAGGATTTCATTCCTTCAGCTGGATGGAGGTCAAGAAAGGCCACCAACCTCATCAGCTGATCTCAGGGGAGAGAGCCCCTGCGGCACAGCCGACAGACACTGAACTCCCCCTTCCATCTGCCTCCATGATTTCCTGGAGTTATGCAAAAGGTTTTGCTCCATTTCCCTCCATGGCTATCATGTCAGCTTGTGGGTAAATTGCCATGACAATTAAGGAGAATAATGGGAAGACGTGACATATGTTTCTTTTACTTCAGGGCTGTCTGCTGAAAACTGGAACTAAAAGGTACTAGGCAGCTTCTTCCCAGCCTCTGGAATTTCATAGAGGGTAACACTGAAGCATTAAACAGGCAGAAATAATTACACTTTCACAGACTAAATTAAAAACAATGAGAGAAAGTGCATTATTTTACTTGCAGCAACCCTTGCTTGCAGCAGTTCTGTGTGTTTCAGATAAATAGAGTAGACACTGTGAAACCTTTTGGAGGCTAATCAAAACCTCTAACACAACAATAAAATCTTCTCACAGTTGGAGCCAGAGAGCAGCATTAATATTTACTAGCTAATAAGTATATTTACATGAAAGAGAGGATTCTAAGAGTATCTTCGATATGCAATTAAGGCACACACATGGGCTGGCAGGAAAACAAAATAAATCTTTTTATTATGTCTATGCTAACATCTCCATAATGGACTAATAATTACAAATATATATGTAAGGTTCTTGCAATAGGGAAGGTTTTGCTGCAAACTTTATTCTCTTTTAGGCACAGCTCAAAGTCAATTGTGGCTTCTAAATTGTAAGACACAGAGGAACAAAAAACAAAGGTTTAAATTGGGATCAAATACTTCACCACACAAGTTGTCAACTAAGATTTAGCATGAGAACTATGGATATATTGCACAAATGCCCTGGTAACAATAGCATTTGGTTGGTGTTCAAGTCTAGAGGAAAATGTTTTGGAGAACAAAATACATCTCTTTTTAACTAGAAAATATAAGATTATATTCCTTTGGGTCTACCCTTGTCTTTGGTGCGTTAACCTTGCCCAGGCTGGGATCTACAGTGATGATGACCACGAGCTATAAGCATGTACATCTTGCAGCCCATATGAACAACAGGGCTTGTGAGGTCCACCTGGGTTCACAACATAAGGCATTGAGCACACCAGTTACAGCCCTGCCTTCACAGATGGCTTACTTCCACTGCACTGTCTTTTACTGGCACATAAGGATAGCTCCATGCCAAGCCAAACAGAAGAATAGAAAGTCTTTAATATATTAACCAGGTGGTTTAACAAACAGGGGACAAAAGCATTTATGGAGGAGGAGGGAGACCCTGTACATCTGCCCATTATAACTCTCTCCATGTCATTTGCACTGTCATAAGGGTTTTCCCAAGGAATGCTACATGTCAACGCAGTCACCTTAGGGAGCCAGTTACATTTCTATTGCATTTTTATCATCTGGTCTACCATAGGCTAATGGGCTTGCTTGTATGCACAGGCCCTACTGATTTACCTGAAGGTCCAAGCTTGCACCAAAGTAAGGATATTTTGCACAAGGACACCTCTCCATAAATAGAAAAATCTAACTTACAGATTGTCGTTCAACCAATGACAGATCAATCTGTAAACATGTTTCCATACCAAATGGTTTAATTATAACAGTGCAGTAGTGCCTCTAGCTTAGGTACAGTAGCTTACAATGGAATGCTCTGGGCATTCAAATCCCAAGAAGAAGCTCATTCCAGGGCTGTTCTGCTGAGACTTGAGTGAGGCTTTGCTGCACTAGGACCTCAGTTTCATCCTGTCATTCTAGGCATGATGTTTTTCACTACTCACTATTTGTTATTCATTTCCATTTCTGCTACAGGAATATCAATAGAATATCCTGCATATCCCACACCAAAACAGCTGAAAGATGGGAAAAGGAAATATTGTTGATGTTCAAAGAAGGAATGATTGCCTAAATCATCTCACCTTGAAATGTTTGAACTATAAAAAAAAATGAGCATTAACCTTAACAAAAAGTACCGCATTGGGTCTATCAGTCATTAATGGTTCCTTCTGCATCTTTCAAGGTTCTGTTATCAAATTGTTATAAAAAACATATTTCTAGTGAAGGTCTTGGGCTTTATCCTTTGTAAAGGGGTTATTAAAAGAGAAATGGGAAAGAAATTTAAGCATCCAATTTATTTACCTTTTTCGATTGTTTCTCTCAGCTTGGCTAGTGGAAAGTCACTAGCATCAGTTTCATGTTACTGGAATGAGTTTCACTTTCAGGTTGTCAGAGCTGCCATATTACAGCTGCCTGCACTGCAGGAGAATATTTATTGCCTGAAAAACAACAGTTCCCACTGGATTTAGAAAACAATACAATTGCAGTATTCTATAGGGCACGAGTTTCATAAATGCCGGAGGTGATTGGCCTCTCTCCCCCACCCTCAGTGTCCTTTTGCTTCCCCCTCTCCGATCCCCCCAGGCTAGGTTTGGGACCACTCCAAGCCAGCGATGTTCTCTGCATGACAAGTGTGCACTGAAAGGTGAACAGCATTAATTGCCAGCTTAAGCCTAAAACCACACAAGGGAACTGCAAAGCAAGGCTCGGGGTCAGGTACAACCAGCATTACCCCTCTGAAGTCGTGAATGACACCAAATGTCATCAGACCACCCAGCCTCAGAGCACCCTGCTGCAGACCCCAGGCTGACCTGAGCATGTCAGAAGGTAGTGTGTCATGTTGGTCTATGCCTCCTCAAACCAGAGATGTTTATCTTCATTCAGGGGCAAGAAGGAAAGGTAAGGCCTTGGAAGACATTCACAGGTTTGGCTGAAGGACGATTAACTGAGCATTCCCATGATGCTGAGAGTAAAGAAAGCAAGGCTGAGTCCAGTTTTTATTCTGTCCTATCTTCCTTTCCAGCATTAGCAAACATTCATTGTGAGCTGTATTTTCCAGAAAGAATTTGCAGAGAACTAAAAAAAGGGTAAGAAATGGAAAAGTATACCACCACAGAGCTGGTTAGTGATAAGGACAGTGGCTGTCTAATTTTAGGCAGAGAGACAGAGAGAAAAATTTAAAAAATTGATACATTTCTTGAGTGAAATGAAGGAAGGTGAAAAGAGTTCTTTAGAGTGAACAGAAGCTAAGAATGAAATCCCAGCACTTGGCAGAATATTTTTTTCTAGGATTTAGGAAGAAATTTCCATGATTATTCCATATGAAATTTTCAGTACAAAAAATTTTCGATCTGAAAAAGACAAGAGAAGTACATAGAAGTGCTTTAGCTCTGGGCCTTCAGTAGGAAAGCCATAAAGTCACCCAGAGAGCCCACAGGAAGATGCACTCCCACACACAGCTTAGAGCATGGTCCTTTCCCCGTGGTGCCAGCCAAGCATCTCCTTGTTGTCCCTGCACACAGATTCTGGTGCGTGGGAGGCACAAAATGCAGGTATCAGGATGGTTCAGCACCAACACATGCTGTAGGTGGGGACCTCAGCAACTCAGCAACCTCATGGTAATAGCAATGAAGCCTGCCCCAAAGGGGATATGGAAAATGCCAGCATATACTCAAAAGCGGAGAGCACTTCCGGAAACAATCGCTTATAAGGGAATTTCAAAAAGTTGTCTGGAGAAAATGTGCAAGAACTGTCCCATTCAGAGTTCATGGGATCTAATTTCAGAGGCATGAATGTTTGCAGAAAACAGGTTTTCAAACACAAAATAAAAATCATCAAGACTATAATTATATTTTTAAAAAAGAGAGAGACAATGATCCATGGCTCTATATGAAAGCTGCACAAAGCATGTTTAAATGTACTTTATTGAAGTAGGTGATGATTGCTTGAACACTCACCAGTTCCTATCCAGAAGCCTCTTCTAGAGAAACTTAGAGGTGCTGGTTTTGCTCCTGCTTGTGGCCAATGTTTACAGACGAAGACGAGAGACAGCACTACTTAAGCTGGTAATCGGCTTTTTCTTCTAATAGTTTTAAAAGCTAGCAGGGCAGGTAAGAGTGTGCAAAAGGTCTGAACGTGCCCAGGGCTGAATTTATGCTGACACTAGACTGTGCTGTCATGCACAGAGCAAAGACATGAGCTACGCAGCTGTTGCTAATGAGCCCTGGGAGTTGTTTATTTTGTTCAGTGGCTGTTTTTTAGCTAAGCATGCTTCAGCTAGGAGCTTCAGTCCAGTGAAGTGAGCTTGCCCAAAGCCACGCTTCACAAAGGGTTATCAGGTTATTTTCAGAGGAGACCAAAGCAGGCATTAGTAGAGGGTCAGAAGAGATGTCACTCCCACTCTGACCACTGCAGATCAATATCCAACCCTTCGCAGTGTTCTGGATGTCTGGTGGTGTGGAACACTCCAACTCTTTTTGTCCTCACTTCTCAGGGTTTGTATCTCTGTAATCTCTGTGACCTTATGGTGAAGCCATCCATATCCAAGTCCCTAAAGGCATGGCTCTTTGAGATGACATCTGCAGCTAAGTTGCATCAAAAAGGGGGATGGTGGGACCCCATTCTCCAAACTGACTCATCATCTCCTCAACACCTTGATATTCCCAAAGTAGAAGAGAAAGGATTTTATTACCTGTTGCCTGCATTGTACAGCCCTTGCCCAAGCTATATTTCGTCTCAAGATCAGAGGCCTCACAGCAAAATACAAAAACTTATGTTGCAACAGATTGCTCTGCTGAGACATGCCAACCGTGACTGTCATGGCTGCTCTGACTGACTCCAAAATCCTAAAGTCCCTTTTTGCTGGCAAAACATCTGGCTTGCAAAGTCTGTCACAGCTTGCTGTAAGGGTACAACTAATTAATTTCATAGCCACTTCATCGTGCCTAATGCAGCAAAAAGATAATAAAGCAGTTTCACTCTAAAACACTAGCTCCCGGCTTGGTACAACAGATTAAACTGATTCAATCTGGACCACATTGCCCCATGGGGCAGTTCATAATGTCAATGGGATGTTAAATGGCAGGACTTGTCCTGTTAGCATTCAAATCACATACCACCCACAGCCTCTTGGAGTGCCCTTCTGTAAAGGTCCATGTCAGGTCATGGGCCTTAATATCATGCCTGTGAATTACAGTGAAGGACCACCTCACTGAACATTAGGCAACACATGTGTATTTACAGCTGGTCCCTTGGCCAGTTCACAAAGAAAGGCAAGGAGATAACCCACTGTGTACACAACATTGACAACACTAAGGATATCACAAAATCCCCTTTCATTTTCCTGGGAAGAACTGGTTTTGATGAGAAGTTGATGGGGGTTTCCATATCATGACTGAACCAGCATTTGCTTCACTTGTCCTCTGGGCCATGTGGAGGTGGTTCCCAGAAAGGTCACTTCCCTGCTGCTGCTACCTGCACTAGCAAGCCCAGGACACGCAGCACAATCCCAGCCCATACCTCAGATTTGTCTCTTGTTAAACCACAAATCTCCCAGGCTGTCCCCACCAGCTCTGAGTTGTCTCTGCCACCAGTATTATGTTAGGAAGCCTTTTTGTGCACCTCAGCACCTCTGCAGGGTTTATTGTTATTAGAATTGGCGTAAAGGAAGCTTGCAGGCAGCCTTGACATGAGCTGTTACCTTGTCAAGGAGATATAGTTGTAACACAGCAACTACAGGACTCTGCAGAGCCTTGACCCACAGTCCTTGTAGCCCAGAAACAACTTGTATGGGTTTTTCTTGAAGCAATTAAGTAAGTTAGTAAAATGCCATTGCTCTTCAGTTAAAAAGACATTGCTTTTAGATTCCTGTCCACACGTGCAACATTTGCTCACCAAAAGAACAGGCAAAAAGGGCTCTTCTTCCCAATCCCACCACATGGAAGGGGTCTCCTTCACCCCCCATCCCTGACCCCACGCCTCCAGCACAGCTGCAAGGGAACCATCAGAGTGGGGGCACTGCCAAGCTGTGAAAGACCAAGGGGCAAAGGAAAGCCCATGGCTGGAGGCTCCTCTCTGGAAAGATTTGGCTTCTCCAATCTGTTTGGGTTAAAGTCTCAAGGTCATTTAAACCATGTGGTCTAAGAAGCCCACCTGTTGCAGCACTACTCCAGAAAGAGTCAGTCTCCAATATTAATGGGTATAATCCTGCTGGTTTGCAGATCTCCTCCTCTCTAACTCTTGTACAATCACATGCACAGAGCTGTAGTGCCTATTCCTATCCCAAGGCCTCCTTTTGAGATGCTCCTCACACAGTCTGCCAAATGTCAGGATGGACAATTACCTCTGGTGATTGACATGGAGGAAGAAAGCTTCAGCAGTCATTAGCAGAAGCCTTCACTACAACAAAACACACTCGCCTATTCTCCTCCCTTCCTAAAACTCATCTTGTGAAGACAGAAAGAAAGAAAGAAAGAAGGCAAAAAAGGAGAGAAAGGAAGAAAGAAAAAGAAAGCAGAAAGAAAGAAAAAGAAAGCAAGCAAGTAAGCTTCTTTTCCCTTCTGTAAACTAAAAGCTGTTTTCAATTCTTACAGTTTTTAGCCTGTACAATTCTTTTTAAAGGAAATATATAAACTGCCATTTGATAAAAAGAAGAAGTTTGCTCTCTAGTGGTTGAATTTAAATAGCTCAAAAAACACAGGCTGCTGAAGAAAGGGAGAGTTTCATCCAAACTGTGTTCAGTTCCTATTCTTTGTGCCACTAAGTATTGGCTCTTTACCAATATTTACTATTGAACAACTACCTATGACCAGAGTGATTGTATTAAGGAGAACCAAAGTGCATGGTGTTAAGATCTCATCCCGTGGAGTTTCTAGTTGGAAAAGGAAATTACTTCTGTCTCTACATGCTTCTTGATGTGGGTAAGTGCTAGGATGAGGTCTGAAGGGTGAACTGGTGTGGGAGAGCACACTGCACAATGCAGTTGTCATTGGCCATAGAAAGCTTATGGGAAGACCACTGTGACTCCTCCTGGTGGCATGTGGCCTTTGATCACATCAGACCAACCCTGCACTCTGGCACTTCCACCTGTCATGGTATTTTTGAGCTGGGACTGACTTGTGCGATCAGTCAGGATGTTGTGGGATGGGAGAGCACAGGACTGAGGGTAAGACAGGTCAGGAGCAAGCAGCAGGTTTCCCCAGGCCAGAAGGACCACAGAGACTGACCAGACTCCTGCATCCATCTCTGACCGCAGGCCACCTTGCAAAGCTGTGCAGTCCATGTCAAGATACAGAAGAGACTTCCACATTTCTGTACATTCGCATTTCTGTCCCTGGCCTCTAGTCTTGAGGATTTCAGAACAAGAAGATCCAGTCTGTTCCCGGCACCCCTTCCCTGCCCTCCTGTTTGCCATTGCGGAGACCCCCAGAGCAACCCCTCAGACCACATGTATACCCCTGTGTCTGGGACCGAGATGGTGTTTCTGAAAAGTGCTTTTCCCAGGGTAGTCCCACTGCCTTTAGGAACAGAAGGTCAGTGGCAGGTTGTCTGTGTGCCACCACGGTCTCATTTCTCTGCTTACAGCACGTCTGGCAGGAGGAGCCGGGTGCCACAGTGTGATGGGATTAGCCCAGCGACAGTAATGAATCAGACATTTCCTATTAACAACAGAGAGGGAAAGAGAAAAACAAAGAAACAAACAGAATACTCAGAGAAGGCAAATACCATCCACTTCTTATTTTTTTTAGTGCTATTATTTCACGGAAAATCCTGCGAGACCTTATGTGTCAGCAGGCAGATGGAGAAGGGGACGAGGCAGATGAAAGCGACAGGCAGGTCTCAAAGGCTTGTGAGACCCATTCCCAGGCAGAGTAATTGCCAATCAGAAGCAAACTACTTTATAATTAAAGCATTGTATGAGCAAGGGGATGTCTGGGGCTTTTGCTTAATTGCTAGACATGGCAGAGAAGCACAGAAGCACGGAGAGAGGGGCTCAGGCAACACTTGCTGAAATCAAGGAGGGTTTTGCCACAGAGCTAATCCAGGGCAGGAGCAGAGCTAGGGCAGACATGGAAGCACTAGCAATCCTCCAGCCAAACCCTACTCAATCCTAGCTCAGGAGATCATGTACACCACCACCTCTTTCCACACAACTGGGGCAGGCGGGGGCACAGCCAGGCCCTGAGGGATCTCATTCCCAAAAGAGGAGCCCCACATGTTTTGCCACTGTGGATCATGCAAGTTTGGGCCATGCCCCATTGCTTCTGCTGCTCTTGCTCCTGGCCCACTGCCTGGCTCACACGCTGTACCAAGGAGCCCTTTGTGGAGCACAGGCCCCACAAAGTCCTCCGCTGGGGAGTCTGTCTCCTTTCTTCCCATAGTTCCTTCCCAGTAGATGGGCCTAGGAGTTTGGCCATGATGCCAGACTACCTCTCTTAGCTGCCTTGCTCCTTGTACTCAGGAAATACTCTTTTGCTGCTTAAAGCCAGAAATACACCACTGTGGTTATCCAATCTGGTCTCCATAACCTGGTTCATTTGGCCTCCCAGGGCCAAGCCCTTCTTGAACAAAGGTATATCTTTGAGAAATGGCTTTTGTGTGAGAAGAATGGGGTGATAAGGAAAGCCCATCCCTGAGACTGAGCACTATGTGTGGGAGAATCTCATGCCACAGAGCAGAAATTATATTATTGGATACAATTGTTGAATTTTGATAGAATCATAGAATGTTTTGGGTTGGAAGGGACTTTCAAGATCATCTAGTTCCTCCAATAGGCAGGGACATCTTGAAACAAATCATGCACAGCCATTTACAGAAAAAAACGCATCCATATCCCAGTCATATTTCACCATTATGGCATTGCAGCATTTTGGAAATTCTTTTTTTTAAGCTTGAGGTTAATAATACTGTAGATGAAAAAATGCAGAACCAGCTTTAGAAACCATTTCTGAGTTTAATCAAACCCCTGGAGATGTGGAAGCGACTACGTTATGTTTCAAGGGCTGTCTTTGGCTACGGCATCATTTCCTATTACGAACTAGTCCAGAGTGTCACAACATCAGTGGGAACCAGACCGAGGCTTTGGGGCTTTTTGCAAATCTCTAATCTCCCCAGTAACCACCACCCGCTTCCAATTTCCTCCAGCACCAGCTGCTATGGTGTGCTCTCTGTGCACCATTAGCTGGACCACACAGAGCTACCTCAGAGAAAGAAGCTATTAATCTGTCTTGGAAGGGACCATTAACCCATTCCTCTTATACAAGGCAGAAATAATATTACTGAGCATGGAGTTAGGTTGATGTCAAGACCAAGCAAACCAGAGTTATGCCAGTGGGACTGGTAAAACAAGACATTCTCTTTCTTGGGGGTCTTAATTTCAAACAGGCCTGAGGAAAAATAAAATGTGTATCCACACTCTCCTGAAAATAGCAGAGCCCTTTCAGGATGTGGAAGCATCATATATTCCCCTTTCTTCATACCAGTCCTTCCAAGAGGCTGAATTTATTTGCTTGGCCATGATACTGGACTACTTTCTCCAACCGCTCTGCTGTGCTCCTCATGTGATAGACACTAAGACCAGAAAGGAACCACTGTGACTATCATTTCTGATCTACATAACTTGGCTCAGTCAACCTCCTGGAAGGGATCGAAGGTCTACCTTTAAGAAAAACACCATGAATGTTCAGTTTCCTGTGAGGGAGAAACCACTTCAACTTTGGTTGAAGTCATTGAAGTCCAATGACTATTACACTCACAATAAGAAAACACTTTTTTGTCTGAGTTTGCTTACTTTCAGCTTCTACCCACTGTTTTGCCTGTTTATCTGCTAGAACAAAGTGCACTCTGCCATCAAATCTCTGTTCTCATCTAGGTGACAGTAAGCAGTGACCAGCCCCCTCCTCAGCCATCTTTCCAATGAGCCAGATAGAGGAAGGCCCTGGAGACTTTCTAATGTGCTGCCACTTCTGTTCCCAGATCTGTGACTTCATGTTAGACATGTGTTGAAGCACATGTTGTTCATTTGCACCCAGCTGAACAACTAATCTGAGCAATGGGTCCTTCTTCTGCAGCATCAACAACATGTTCAGTAGAAACACAGCTTTTGGATAATGATTTGCATCTGTGTGTATGGATTGATTCCCAGCAGTCACTGAAGACAAATCTAAAGACTAATCTGAATGGCAGATCAGGACCAAGAAAGCAGGTCTCACATACAGGATAGAGGATCTTGTCTGGTAAGCAGTGATCTCAGAAGTGACATGAGGCAAGGAAGAAGGTTGAATGAACACCAGGTCCTTCAGATGCCATGACCTTTGCTGGCAAATCTGGTCCCTCTTTAATGAGGAGAAAGAACAGATCTTGCCTGCCCTGGAGGTAGAAATCTGGCAGGACTAAGCCTGAAACCCTGCTTCCCAAATGGCTTCCCCTCTGGAACAACCCCTCCTGCCTACAGACCGTAGACCAACCTGGGGAGGACATGCTCAGCAAGGTCTCCCCTGGCCTCTGAGGCTGGACACATTGTTCCAGATGGAAGGTGAAGTAATCCAAGTTGCTGAAATGTCTCTCCTGCACCTTACAGCGTGTGGGGAGGCTGGCAGGAATGGCAAGCAGATTGGGAGGGAGGGAGAGAGGGGGGGATGTGTTAGTGCAACGTGACAGGAGTAGAAATTACATCGCGCCGAGCTTTGATGCCTCCCCTAATAACCTCTCAGAAACAGTTTTTCTGATTTCCTTTCCAGCACTGTTACACAACTAGATTAGATTTCGCCTACGGACAATCTGACCCAGGCTTCACCAAAACCCAGGGCTCTCTGAACAGGACACGCTGGAAGTTTGTTAGTGTAAGTCACACTTCAGCAAAGCTGAACATTGCATAAAGCAGCTTTTTTTTTTCTTGACCAGCTTTGAATCTGAATGAACTCCTCTTTTGACTCAGCTTTCATTCCCTGGAATCTAAGACCTTACGTTCCTGTTTTTTAAAGGGACTTAGTTCCCATCTCACTGAAAGTAAAATCAGGACTGATTAATTCTGTTGACTTGGGTGCTGTGCTGTGAACAGGAGATGTCTTTTAATGTGGCTCAAACTTCTTTTAAAAGTGTATCTAAAGAATAAAAGTGAATGATGAGGTTGTTCTTATGTATTCGTAGTGTTGCCAGGGAAACCATTTCCTGCTTGTATTTATGCCAATTCATCTCTGTGTTTTCAGGGAGGGGAGGTAAACCTTCCAAAATAAACAGACAATACTCTGAAATGAAGGTACTTGTTAATGAGATGGGGTACCCCCAAAATACACAGCATGCGATCTGGTACTTTTCCAGTCGAGGTCACTAGTTGAAATATATCCCAAATTAATAACTTCAGGAAAAAAGAACTGATATAACGAATGGACAGTCTGTATTGCTGGTGGTCTGTGTCTAGTCTATCTTGGACAGGAATGTATAAAAAAAAAGGCACTAATCAGTATTGTTGTGTGCAGCTGGCCCTTGAAGTCTCTTCCCACCTAGAGCTGGTTCTTCCAGACCAGGCTTAATACACATCTGGAAAGCATTGCAAGGACTTGGCAATCCTGTGAGTAAGCAAAGACACTTGTGGTGGGTTCACAGAAGCACTTGCGGTGCTCACAGAGCACCTTGCAGAGGATCTGAACCCTATATAGAACCCATAAGACAACTGTCTGCCACACACTGACATAGTGTGGCCAGGAATCTTGTACCTCAGGACTGAACTGAATATATCTTTAGAAAACTAACAGAGGTTAAAAGAAACGTGTGCAACTGCCATTGTCTTGGTGGGATACACTGCACTTGAGAAAGGGTGCCCAAATCCCTTTTCCCAAGGATTCCAATGCTGAAGGGGGATGGTTAGACCCATGTTTATGCCATTAAACTAAAGCTCAGTTTCTCACTTTCCATGTGCTTTACAACGAAACCCCATGAGAAGTGGGTAATAGTACTTATCTATCTCACAGAGGGGTAAACACATAAAAGACTGAGAAATATCATCTTCTTGAAGACTAAAATCACACTTTCAGTGACATATTGCCCTGTGATTTTAAAAATGACAGCACTGTAATTATCCTCCTGCCTTCTGTCCCCAAGAGAAAACTCATCATTCCCCTTGTACTTTGTAAATCCCTGGCAGCAAGATGTTCTCTTGAATGGGATCTCTTGTCTAGAGATCCACCTTGTCCTGGAGAAGAAGAATAGCCCTGGATCCCTGAGCTTGTGATTTCCACGCAAGCTCCATGCAGACCCAGTGGGCTGGTGTCCAACATGCGGCACATCACGATGTACGTGAGAAAGCACAAGCGTGAGGACCAGGAGGATACTGCTGCATACTTGCCACAGGCATTCCCTTTGAGACCACCGTGGAGTAACTCTGGAAGCCCAAATCCATGGTGATGGGGCCAGCAGGAGGGAGAAAAAGGTAAGCACACTTACCATCCTCATCTCTGTTCAGGTGTTCATGTGTTCCTGCAGTGTTTTCCATTTTGCTGTCTTAAACATTCCTCATCATGTCAGAGCAAGAATTTAGTGGGAAAACCCTCATAGAGTAGATTATATGCAAATATATTAAAATCAGAGCTTATTGCAAGATACATATGTTGTGGATCTCGCAGCTGTGTTCAACCTATAGCTCTTCAACTAGAGAGCGCTAGTTGGGCAAAAACCCTAACCCTCTGAAAGCCAACAGCATTCTTCCACTGACTCCAGTCAGCTGGGGATGTGGCTCCTCATGTTTGTCACCTGAGCGTTTCTGCTGGTGTGTGAAGGATGTGGCTGGCCTCGCAAGCACAGTGCCTGGCTGTTGGGCTTTGCCAGACCCCAAGATGGGAAACAACAAGGGGGTGATGAAAATTTGTGGAGAAATTGGGCCCTCACACGAGCACCCAGAGCATCCCGCCATTTCTTCTCTTTTTCTAAAAGTGTGACCTGGTGTGCAACTAGATCCCTCCTGGGAAGACCTCTGAGGTGGTGTTTTAAAAGACAGGCTCTCAAAACAGTGCCAACTTCTGCAGGAGTCTTTTCTGTTTCTGAGAGGGTTTACTTAGTTTGTCTCAGTTGCCAGCAAACCTAGACTATGTCCCATTAAGCCAAAAGAAGAGTGGCGACAAAGGATTTAAACAATCAGCTTTTAAACCAATCTAAATGAAAAAGATAAAACGGCTTTATGGAGACAGGCCATCCGTCTGCAGATGTTGCAGGCTGGGTTAAATTAGGCACTCTCACCACACCAGTGCATCTGAGATAGCTCTGGGAGATAGCTAAGCATATATTTAAACCTAAACCAAAAGCAAACACACAAAGCTGCTCTAAATTCTGGCCAGAGGAGATGGGCAGAGGGTGGAGTTGCCTACGCATTTTCTGGGAGGGTGATACTCCCTTCCCATGCCCTCGGCTGGTGATGGTTGCCCCTGGGGCAGCAGACCTGGGCTCTCATGGGGAGTGAACTGCTGGAGGCAGGGGCAGCAGGAGAATTTCTGGTCCTGGCTTCCTATGAAAGGGAACACGCAGGGCGCTGCACCCTGCACATCACTTTGAGCATGGGGCACGTATGAGGGGGGGGAGCAGGGGGGCCATGCACTGAAGCAGACCTGTTGGATTCAGATCAGAAAATGTAACAGCCTGTATAGTTGTGCTGGCTCAGGGGGAGAAAAAACATCGTGCTTCCCAGCCCACAGAGCTGCCCCAGGCAAACTGGGGTGCTGCACACAGCAACTCCATCAGCAGAGACCTTTTGTCAGCTTATTTTCAAGGAGATTGTAGTCTATAGCTGCACCGCAGACACTATTTTTGGAGCCCTTGGCTGCACTGCCACCACACCAACCTTGCTTAATGGCTGGTACTCGAGGGCAGACCAGTACTCAGCTCCTGGGACATAGGTTTCATCTTGGTCTTACATCCTGAGATGTAAGGGGGGAGTGAGGCACAGAGCTGTGCCAGACCTGGGCTGCCCCTGAACAGAGACAGCCTGGGCTGCCCCAGCACCGCCTTGCTGAAGGCCAGGGGAGAACATGCACAGATGCCTTGGGCCTAGGGGCAGGCTGGGATCCAGCATCATGCCAGTGTCAGGACACACAGGGAGAGAACAGCAGGGCTCCAGGGATTGAGTGAAAAGCAGCAAAAAGGAGGCAAAAGGAGGGCTGGGGATGAGGCAAGGAGCTGGACCCAGGCACATACCGAGCATTGCCAGCCAGAAAAAAAGCTGAGAATCACCACATGGGCAATCCCTGGAGAGGAAGCCTGACACATCCTGAACTCTCACTGTGTCTTAGGAAAAGCCAAATATATTCTTGTAAGTAAACACGATTGACCTAACTTTATCATACTTTGCACCTCCTACCTACAACAACCTGCATGACGTGCAAAGCTCACAGCTATTTGTTTCTAAAAATTGTTTGGAAGGCCACGTTTGACCCAGTTATAGCACTGATTTTGGTTCAAACTGTTTATATGAAGGAACTCTTACACATACAGCATAAGTATTTTGAGTAATGCAAGGTTTTCTTTCAGAACTTGAGCCAGTATATGTGTTCTTCCTCCCTTTCCCGAATGCAGCCTGGGAACAATTTCAGTGTGATGATAGGACAAGGGGCAATGGATGCAAACTGGAGCATAGGAGGTTCCATGTGAATATCAGGAAGAACTTTTTCACTGTGCAAGTGACAGAGCACTGGAACAGGCTGCCCAGAGAGGCTGTGGAGTCTCCTTCACTGGAGACATTCAAACCCTGCCTGGATGCGTTCCTGTGTGATGTACTCTAGGTGACCCTGCTCCGGCAGGGGGGTTGGACTAGATGATCCTTCGAGGTCCCTTCCAACCCTAGAATTCTGTGATTCTGTGATTCTGTGAGTATATAACATTGAACTATTAAAAAGGCTTTTGTTTTGTGATATTTAGAGTAGTTTTTAGATCAAGACCTAGTCCATCTCTTGACAGTATTATCCCTGCAACTTTCTCCCGTTCAGCTGATGGAAGGATGAAATACCATTATGGCTTCTTGCCAACATGCAGTATGACACAGTTAATTAAAGAAACATAAAGTTCATGTGTGATGCTAAAGATCGCCTCTGCGCCTTTGAATGCACACTGGCATTAAATCAGCTGTGTAATGATGGGATAATTTCATTCACCATTTTAAGCTGAGGTTTATACAGTCCATATTAGGAAGGAAATGTCATCTTATGATTTAGCTGAAAGTGATGTCAGACTGTGTGGTCTATAATTTAGGCCATATTTCCAATAATATTTTGATTTGATGACTCTGAAGTATGAACTCAAGTTCATGGTCAGACTTTTGATTACCCTTAAGCACTGGGTGCTTAAACAGCCGGAGATGCCAGAGGAGAGGCTAACAGCCTTGCTGACCCTTTGCTGCCCTGTACGCCTCCTCTAGCTGGCAAAACAGCTCTCTGGGGTGGCATTTGCTGTATTTGCACAGGTAACTGCCAGGTGAGCACAGCAGCCTCACCTGGACAAGAACTAAGCAACAGATGATAGGAAGCCTGAAAATAGCAGTGCCTCCTGCTTGCACCAGTGCCACTGAGGGAAAACCATTGGGAAAACTGTGCCTTTGAAATAAGAAAAGGCAGTACAGTAGAGTTACCCTTGGGAAACACATGCCTGAAGAGAGACAGGCAACTATATCCAGAGTATGAGCGGCTTAATACAAAATGTTGTGAGAAACAAAAAAATAAATGTTTGTATTGCTTCAGCACCACAAATTTAAAGTTCTCTTTGAATAAAAAAAAGCCAACAAAACTCTTTAGATTTTACATTTCCCAGGTTGTTCATAATATTAGCACACGGCAGAGACAGTAATTATCTTTTAAAGAATACAGGTATATAAACTGTATGCCAGCCACAAGATCTCAGAGGATGATCTATCACTTGCCCTTGGTCTCCACAGCCTCTGCTTGGAAGCCCATTTTGTCAGTGTTCGGAACACAACTAGCCTGTGTTGTGGGTCAGGAAGAGTATTTCTAGGCCCACACTCCAGCCCCATGGTCCTCAGGGAAACATGTGCCTTGGGTCTCTGCCAGGTCAAGGTCCCAGCTCTCAGCAGGGTTAACCATTTCAGGCTTCAGTTCCCATTTACCGTTCCCATTGACGTGCCCCACTAGCCTGGTACCTCCCAAATCTCCAGTCTCTCGGGTTGTGAAGCCCCAAGTGTGAGCAAAACTCTGCAGCAAGGAGGTGCTTGCTCAAGGTTGAGGGAACAGGAAAGATGGAAACCCCAGCAAGCTGGGCCATGACTGGCTGCCAGAAGCTGCGTTGGAGCAAGAATCACCACGCAGTTGGACTCTATGATCTTAAAGGTTCTTTCCAACTTAAATAATGATTCTGTGATTCTAAAATGGGAGTGTTTCCAGAAAGGGCACCGGCTGCATCATTCATTCCTGACAGAGTTATGCAGCTGTTACTTAAGCCAGTCCTTGTCGTGCCACAGTTCCCTGATAGCATCAGGAACTACAGGGACATTTGTCAAAACAGGATGACATCTAAAGATAGCATTGAACCTAAGGGAAAGGAATTTAAAAGAAAACAAATCACCATGGTTACAGTATAGGGTTAGAAAAGTGTTCCCTGCGTGGGGAAACCTGACTTGGGCGACCTTTGCTGATACAGACTCCCAAGACAGCATTAAGCTGCACAGAGACAGCAAAAGGAAAACAAAGGAGTCTGAGCAACAAGCAAAGATATTTTAATGTTCCAGGTTGCACAGCACAGCTGCTGCAAGTCAAACATCCCTGCGAAGCCCAAGGGCTTTGCCCAGGGGGCTCGGTGATTTGCACTCGCAGCAGCTGGAGCCCACACACTGCTGCAGCACTGCCAGCAAAGGTGAACATGCCAAAACCTCCACCGCATGGCCAAGCACCTCTACCAACCCATCCAAACACCCTGGCCAAGACACAGCTCAGAGCCACAATCCATCAATGCACTGAACCCAGTGCTAGGGTGCCCAGTGCCAAGCCAAATGCCACACAGTGAAAAGCTTTCATAAATTAGCTCTGGCTACTCACACTTGTTTTAAATCATTGGTGAGTTGATCTGGTATGAGCGTGCCAGGTGCTGGATGAAGCACTGCTCGCCTGTGCCGCTCTGCCTCTCTGCTGCATCGCGTCCTGCCACAAGCAGCACAAAGACGGCATAAAGTCAGTGGCTAATCTGGTAGAGGTCGTGTGCCTGCTCTTGCCCAGCACCTGCGGAACAGCAGCATGGGTTTATAAAAGCACTCAGTGCATCCTATGGCTTAGTGAAAGGCCGGAGCCTGCTTACATGTGCACCTGCCTGGTGTATGAGGACACACTCAGGGGTAAATTGTCACCCCTCTGTGCCCCCTGAAGCAGCAGCTGTGGTACCATCTCAACTCTCGTCAAACCACATGCATTGGCCTGTCTCTATGCACGAGTGATGAGCCTTTTGCTCCATGGCAGCTTCTCATTCAGCCCCTGTCCCTGGCTGGGAGAGAGGGGAACAGCAGGAACAGATGACTCCTTTTGCAGTCACTTCATTTCCACAGTGTTGCTCTGGTTCGTGGCTTCTTTGGCCTTTCTGTGATCCAGGTCTGACCTGGAGGAGGGTTCCTGCTGTATGGCTCAGCCTGAGAAGAGATACTGCGTCTCACTATGACCATCACAGCTAACACTAGACAAATAGTCTATATATAAGGCTTCTGGCACAGATGCAAGCTGGCTGTGCTATCAGAGTAGTAAAAACACAATAGAAATGTTTGTCTATTCCAGCAAGTCCAAAGGGTGTTCTTGTTCTTCTCTTCCCTGTCTCTATTTCAAACTTTGTGAGTACTGAGGTACCTAGGTATCCATCTTTCACCACCACGTGAAAAGATGAGACCTAAAACAGAAGGATGCTGGTGTGGGAACTACTGGTACCATACATCCCTGAAACTCTCCTGAGCAACATGACTGAGAAAGTCCTGCTTTCATGCTCTCAGAAAGTCCACACAAATCCTCTAGCTCCTGAATTTTTAATTTGACAATTTTGAGTCTTGTGGCCTTCCTTCCCAAGGCACCTTGTGTCAGGCTATAGCCAGATGGAATTCCTGGCACTGTTTGCATTACTCCAGAGGCCACAAGCTTGCATAAAAGCATCACTTCCACACTGAGCTCAAAATAGAGTCATATAACCAAACTGTGATGAGCTGATGAAAGTTTGCTCTGATGATGTAATCCCAACTGTTAGGTAACACTGAAGGGTGGCATTGCCATGGACACAGATTTTGCAATCCTCCCCTTTCTAGCTTATACACTTCAAGTTAAATACAGCTGAATTAGTCCTCCTATTTTCAGTAAAGTCCATCTTTGTGTTTCTGACTGGCCTCTATTCTCTTACTACTAAGCATCAGTATATTCTTAAAGTTTTAATTTTACCATACACAGGCAACAGACACAACCAACAGGCTCAACATACAGAATCAGTGATAAAATTATTATACAGAATAGTAAGTTTACAATTGCACCTCTCACTCCAGTCAGTGGTGGGTTTCTCTGTGGTGTGAAGGAAGATAGTAAAGGCACTTTAGCTCTCTAAGATGTACCTCTGTTAACACCACTGAGACTGCTCTGGTGTCCCACATCCTTTCTCTGAAATGCTAAATCAGCATTTCAGCTATGTAGACATTAACCAACTCTTTTTTTAAAAAAAGAAATCAACAGTTCAAAGCATCTGACTAAAATTCCCTTCAGCTTTCACTTCCCACTCTTCTGACATCATACTTTCAGTATCTCTCCAGCTATCAACAGTCCAGCCAGAGAGGAAGACTGAACAAATGCCAAAGCAGACAATGAACTTTCCCAGAATTTCTTCATCTGTTGTAAATAAGTCAGCCAGTAAAATGCAATGGAAAAGGACAAATTCTTTGCTATGTTTTTAATTTGTTACACACCTTCAAGACATGAGTTAAAACCACAAATGGTTATACTGTGTATAGCAGAACCAAATGCATGACTGAGGTTACAGATTTTATTGTTTACATGTGGCTACTGTGTAATGTAATGTACCAAACCATTTATTTCCCCAACCAGTTATATCAATACATCAGAAGGCAGTGGGTATTTTGCAGTTGGTTTTTATTTCTTTTTTCTTCCAGACCTATGTTGCAATACAGTTTTTAGCACGGAAACTTATCAGAAGTATTTACAGTTGGTTGAAAGTTCAAAGGACCAAGATAGGAATTCAGATTAACTGGAAATCTAAACAAATGTAAAGGAAAATGAGGATCAGATTCCAAAATCCTTGTAGTCTTCATTGCAAGCCTAACAAATGTTCTTCATTTGTGTTGGTTGTTAAAGAAGTGCAAATTCCATGATAAATGGATGTAGTTCCTGGGATGAATACAATCAATAAGGTAATAACATTGAGCTAATACCAACCTGACATTGATTGAGAATGAGTGCATAGAATTTGAGGTTTCCTTCCATGCAGAAGGAGAGATTAGTAAACCAGGGCCAGACTGCTAATTAAACCTTGTTATTTCAGAGCAGACTAGAATAAAACAATATGTGATGAAGAGAGCAGGCTGAGAGTAAAGCTATTCAGGTGGAAACTGAGTGTTCAAGGAGTCTATGGTTCCTAAATGGGAGCATGTGAAGAAGTCAGTAATACCCTCAGAAGGCTTGCAGAAACTGATTATTTCGTGATGTCTTTTCCCATAGTCATTTCTATGCAGGAAAAGCCAGCGAGGATAGGTTAGAAGCAAAAGACCTTTACTCCACGGAATGGGCCCCAGTCCACAAATTAGTCTTTGCAATTTGTCTCTGATTTAGATGTATATTATTGCATTCCCTTAGTATATGGTGAAACCAGTTGATGAATGGGTCCCTGTTCCAGTTCCTAGCTGACCTGTTCCTTGGTCATGTTCAGTGTCCTTGCTCCTTATATTTTATCCCTGTCAGAGGTGGAGAGTCAACACTGAGTGACCTCTAGTCCTCTCTGGATACCCTGCTGAGAACAATGGAGGGCTAACAGGAGGAATTTTTGGTTAAGTTAACTTACACTGCAAATCCTAAGTAAGGTTTAGATAGCTAGGAATTATGGGAAAATGAAAAGAAAATGCAAAATAAAATTAATATGTGCGACAGAATGAGCAAATGAAGCCTGATTTCTTGTGTCTCTCTCTATGTCCCTCTTTCCCTTTCCTCACTGGGATTCTCTGGCATCTGGTAAGACTTGTCTTTCAGCAGAGGTGGTATTTGAATTATATGCTTTCCCAATTTTCTGGAAATTTAATGTAACTTTGATATTGCTGAGGCTTCCACACTTCTGCCATACTTAGCTGGAGTTGAGCATCAGGGTCAGAAGTCACTGGGAGGGATGAAGAGGCAGACGCACATACACAGGGCATGAACTGTAATAAATATTCCCCTTATTATGATCAAGGAAGTGGAATTATTTTGAAGCAGAGAAGGTAAAATGACCACAGAAGCTCAGGGTGCTTGCTGGCTCTCAGCAGACAGCACCTTTCAGAGCAGACGTGGGGAGACTGGAAGAGCAGCAGGACAACAGGAGTGACTTGTTCGCGGGTATGCAGAAGGCTGTAACAGAGCCAGACCTTGGGTTTCTCACTTCCAGCCCTCCATCTTGAGAAAACACAAACAAAGTCTCTCTTTTCCTGTGGCTGTGAGACTTACACATCAGCTGGATGACTCCTCTGATAAAATATTTAGACATCTGTTCAGGCAGATCACAACTTCACCATCTAAAGAAAATCTCTCCCGGGGAAAGACCCCACCACTGTCTCAATGAGCAACTCCTTCATACACAGGTTTTGCAGCAGTCTTGGACTCTCTGTGATGGCTGTGCTTGGATCCATGCTGCATGCATCACTGGTGATGAATAATTATGTGACCAGTTACCAAGCTCTTCAGACTGACTCCTATGCATATACACCCCAAGATATATTGGACCAGAGGATTTCACAGGATGACCACTTGACCTTGCTTCCACTTGATCCCCTGGCAAGTTTAGTCACCAGCTTCATTAAAAAGGGGAGATGAACCCTACTTACTCCTCAGGGTTTCCTGTCAGATACTGTTGTCTTCTAATTGCAATTCACTGCTGTATGTAACTACAGAAGCTGGTAAGTAATGAGGGAGGGGAGGTGTCAGATACAAATGCCCTTGAAATAAGCTATTCTAACGATATCATGTCAGGATCAAGAGAAGCATATTATCCTCAAGTTTGTGTGAATGAACTGGGGCTATTTGGCAGCTGTGTAACTCATTCAGCTTTTTTTTCCTCTGAGTAAAACACCAAATTCATTCATTATAGTTGGCTTCAGGGCTCTTGGGAGCCACCCTGAAAGCTCTCCATCTTCAGCATGGACAGCTAATCTGGACAAATAATTTCAAACTGTTTAAAAAGCAGTTTGACCCCCTAGGTAAAATAACTGAAGGTTAAAGGGACATCTCAGTGTGTATCTGAAGAAGACATAAATTGAGCTGTTTATTCCTTCTCTCTGGACCCTGCACAAGGTTCAAATTCAGCTTATAAGCTTATCACGAAAATTCATTTTATAGAGTACCTTAAACATAAACTCCCACTCAGTCCAGTCAAAGCTTTTCCAGTATGAAGCAGCTGAGCTACAATCGGTTCCCTTGTTCTGGCAGCCAAGTCAATGTTCTTAATCAGTATAAAAACATTAGAAGTCAAATGGTGGCTTTTAATAAAATGGGTTTGATCAGCTTCCAAGGAGGTAGCAGAGATGCATTGAAAGAAACATTCCTGCCTGCTCCTAGAAAATGCACACAAGCCCTGTAAAGTGCCGGACTCCAAGGGGACACTGTGGCTCGCTGATGACTGACCTGGTTATCCTGGGAGAAGGGTACACCCCTCACCCTTCACTCTGTTCCACCTCCAGCCTGAACTCTTCAAGTTTCCTATTCCTGAAAACTCATTTATCTCAGCTCCTTCCACTGAAAGCCCCTGGGCTTTGCCAGAGATCAAAGTATGATTGTTACAGTTGTCTCCATTTCAAAATCTTCTTTAGATGTTGTTGTTGCTTATTCAGACAAAACGACCTTATATTGAAAGGCAAGTCCACAGCAGCTGCAGATTAGAGATAGGGCAATGTTTTGGAAGTGATGTACACAGCGCAGCATCCATCTGTCTTTCTGGGTGCTCACTCAGTTGCTTGAGAGTGGATGCCAGGAGCACTGCATGGACATGGCTGTCACAAACAATCGTTTGTTGGTAGCACTCCTACAACTCTTTCTCAAACACAGACCCATAGGTGACAGCCTCTGCTCAGTGATCATCCTATATGCCCCACAGATCAGCACATCTGGCTGGAAGCTGAGGTCCTCTTTTGAACTTATTGAACATAAAGTCAATTCTCACAGCAGAGAAAAGCCACATTCTGGGCTGCCTGGTCCAGGACACTGATTGTCCCGAGCACAGTGGGAGATCAGTTATTTTGCCCAAGGCTTCAGTGACTAACTGATTTGGGGTTGTCAGACAGCTGGATCTCCCTACATTACAAAATGGAAGAACGAGGACAACACTGTCTTGCAATCAGGTCCCCGATGGGTTCCCAACCTTCCTGATGTTTCTGTGCTATAAATGATCTTATTCCAAAAGTCTTCAAGCACTGATTGCCAGAAACCATTTTACTACTCAAACAATAGCTCAGCTATATGCCTCTATGTGGCTGAAATAGAGATGATCAAGAAACATTTGTGGCACAGAGAGTAAGAAATAGCAGTGAAAATGAGGCTGTTATGAAATAAAATTATTCTTTGGAATAGCTCTGAACTTCAAACATTTAGGGCCAGAAAATTATGTGAATTAAGTTCTGATCCACACAACTAAGTTACAGCAACAAGACAGCAGGGCCATTCATGTACTGAGAAAAAGAACTAATTAATTAAGATCCACTTCTGCATTCATGACGTCCTCTCCTCCCTCCAAAAGGCTGTCAACAGAAGTGGGCAATAAAACCAATGCAACTGGGATTGTTTGAGGAAGATATCTTACAGACAAGACTTATTCACACATGCAAGTCATCAGCAAACATCTTCCCCTTGGAACTGTGCTTGAAGCTAAGCATCACTTTGCAGTCATCAGCCTTGTTGGACACATCACCACTCCAAGGAGTTTAACGAGTGAAGCCATAATCTCTCTTTAAGATAATTTGGGCAGATTCTTCTCTCCCCGGGGAGCCATTGGGAGGCAGGAGGGATGTGTTCACACACTCGTTGGTGCAGGGAGCTGACTGATCAGAAGGAACCTTCAACCAGCAGGCTGAAGTGGGAAGGAAGCAGGCATTTAACAGAAAATTTTCATTTCCATGTATTTGTATTTTGATGGCTTATGCATCTGCAGAGATTTGATCATTTTAAAGAACTTGAAATAAAAGACAGGAAAAGTAGCTGACCCATCCTACTGGTTTGTTATGCTTACTGCCAATTCAGGCAAACAGAACTCCCACAAAGCCTGACCGACTGAGCCCTACTCCATTCACAAAACAAGAGCAGAAAGGAGAGCAGCTGAAGTAATTTTTTAAAATAGGAGTATTTCCTGGGATTCCTAAACACAGACAGATTAAATTTTTACATCCACTTATTAAAATCTTTATCTGATGCCCCAGCAATATCCTGTGAGCAATCCCTAGCTTCAGGAACTACAAGGATCACGTATTTTTGTCCTGATGTCACTATCACTTTCATAAATAGAGCACAGTCCTGTATTTTTCCAAATCTCCAGCAGATCGGGTGGAGTTGAAGAGATACACAAGGAAGCACACGAATCTCAAAAACCTCTCCCCAGGCTGCTGGCTACGTGCTGATTGTCCATCTTCTCTCCAACCATGTCACACAATGTCTGTAAATCTACAGAAGTCTACACACTATGTCTAAGTGCTGCAGTGAGTGCTTTCCTATACAAAGTATTCAGTCCAAAGGGAAGCAAATTACTAGTTAAAGAAATAAAAATTAAGCACTGTTATCTCTCCTTTTTGCATTGTTAAGTGCCCATCAACCTTATCAGCTTTGCCTTGTTAACTGCCCTTCAAACTTACCATCCTCCTCCTGCATCCTCTTTTCTTATCACCACACAGTGACAGGCAACTCAGATTTTCTCTCTGCAGGCTTGATTACCTTACCCATATCACTGATCTCACAGCCCTGACCAGGTGTGACCACCCACCTTGGCACCCACACAGCCCATTTCCATCCTGGTGCTTTTGTCCAGCTTCTTACTGTTCACTAACAGAAGTATATTTGTGCTCAATTATACCTGCAATGCTACCAAATCACTGACAGATACAGGACAGGAGTTGAGTCAGGAAATTTCTAGGAAATCTTTCTTGTGCTGCTGAACTGCCTCTCTCTGAAATGGTTGTGAATTAGGGATTTGAAGAACTACTTTGTTATTGAAGCAAGATGCATCCTCATTCTGGGTAATGAGATCTCCTCACTCAAATTCCTAAAAGTGAAAAATAAATGCCTTGTTCTTGCAGTTCTTTGTAATATAATCAGTTGCATATCTGTGCGTGTAAAATACTGTTCACCTGTGTTCTTCACCTGTAGTAAACAGCGACAGAAAATTATTATACAGAGTAGTTGATGCATTGTCACTGAAGAAGGCAGCTGACAACCTGGTTCAGAACACATAAAGTCTGCCAACAAGACTTAAAGATGATAGTTTTTGACACACCATTAACTCTTGGTCACGAAATTTATTGTGCTCTGTGTGAGATAATGACAGGTTTGATCCTGTACCTTTGATAACAATATGGGGTTTGTCACATATTCCAGAAAGAACAGGATGAGGAGGGTGTCATTCTTCATCTTCATTTCATCCACGTGAGAGGAATCATGGAGGACACCGCATAAAGACTTCATCCTTCCCACCTCATGCTGGTCACTAGTTGTTGCTATAGTTAACTAGTGATCTAAAGAACAGTAGGACGATGAGAAATGTCCACATTGAGTGTTCTTATCTTTGTTTTACTACAACATTTCTTGCATCTCCTCTAGCAGCCAGTGCTCATCATTGTCTGAAGCAGGATACCAGACTTAAATTGGTTTGGCCTAGCACAGCAACCTCCATCTTTCTATAAATAAGGAGCACTTCTTCCACCTACCAGACCAGATGTAGTGTCTCTGTGAATACTCACCAGACTGTTCCCCCCTTGCTGTCTGCACAAACACAAGTCCATGCTTCCCACACTTGCAGCACAGTGCCACAGTCTGTCTCCTGCTCTGTGACCCCAGGCTTCTGGCAGAGCTGACTGGGCAGTCTTAAGCTGGCAAAGATGCAGGAAGGCAGAGTGGTGTGAAGGCAAATAGGAGACAAGGAGAAGTAGGGGTTGTCTCACCCACCACAAGCACGGCTGCAGGATTGCTGTCTATCCATGCTGTGATGTCTGCCAGTCTGAGTGTGGTGTCCCTCCCATCCTGCATGAAGAATGAGTTCTCCAATGCATCACAGCCAAAGAAACTTTGGGTGCCTATGCTTAACATGAACAAAGAGTGACAGTGCCAATTCTGATTGCAGGCTGAGGAATTTAAACACAGCAGCTTTCACACAAGCCCAAATAATTATGCAAGGAGTGAGGGTCACAAGATCTCTGATGAAAAAAGGAAAAGGAGGCATAACCTGAGAATATAAGGTTCAGATCCTAAGAAGAACCAGGTTGTGTTTATGTAACTAGGTAGGTAGCGTGAAATGTAATTCGGGTGTTTTTATGAGCTGCATACATGTAACTCCAAACTGGATTGGCTACTGAGATTTCTGTGCAGTTCCTTTGTGGTTTATGGAATTGTCACACCCCTGATGCTGTGCTGGAGAGGAAGAAGGTGACTTCCCCCCCAGGGGAAGCCTAGCTTGTCATGCAACAGCACCCATATTTTCCCAATCAAAGGCTTCACCAGCCACTTTGCCAGGAATGGGAGAGCCACACCCCATTTGCAGAAAATAGAGGAGATTGCAACAAACACCCCTTAAAAAAATGCACAGCTCATAATGGCTGCAGGCCACAGCAGGCCATTTTCTATCCTTCAATTAGTGATCTTCCAAATGACTCACCAGTGAGCATTGCATCAAGGGACCTGCAATCTGCAAGGGCCATATCTAAGTATTCATTGGCAGGACTGGTAGCACCACTTTTTTGAAGATTGCCCAACTTCTCTTTATAAGGTCCCATTTTCAGTTTGTTTACAGCTCTGCCAACCCTTTATCAGTTCCAGCTCACGTTTCAAGCTTAGTGCTTGCCTACAGATCATTGCCTGTATATATTGGGTTTGGGGGTTTGGTTTGGTTGAGTTTAGGGCAGATATCTTATTTTCTGTTTAACCAGTTCAACTGCTTCCAAGAGAAATTTGTCAAAAAAAACCCAATATCAAAAGTTGTGGCTTTCTTCCTATAATTGCTCCTTGTGGCAGAGAACTGAAATTTGTCAGGCTAATGGTCTTCAGGTGATGAATCTGCCATGAAAGTCCATGCCAAATGGACTCCTGGTAGTAATCAGATTGCAAATGAGCAACTCATCGTGTTTCAGCCCACACAGTAGGTACAGCTGGTCCTTCCTTACAGCAGTTACACCCAGCTGCACCATCAGCACGGAACCACTGTCATCTGCCTACAACACAGAAAGCCCAGCAACTAGGCTGACCAAAAAGAACCTAATGAGAGGAAGCTCAGGAATCTGAGCCAAGAACTGGAGTAGAAGAGAAGGGCTCAGTCACTCAGGGTTTTGCACAGAGACAGAGCAGGTTGGGGACCAACAGGGACTGGTCAGTCTCAGCCCCTCTAAATTGATCTCTGTAGCACTTGTGCAACACCACAACAACATCATCATGAACAGGATGGGAGCACTAAACTGAACAGGGTACAGGCATCAGGTGTGGGGAACCATGCTTGCAGACAAGAACCTACCATCACTGTGCAGTCTGTGGTCACTGAGCAATCCACTCGTTCCTTGTGAGGGTGAAATATAGTCAGACCAAAATGAAAAGAACAACCTGCGAGCCCGTTGTTGCTATCTGCTTCTGTCACCAGTTCTCTTTCAGTTCAGAGGAATGAGCCCTGCTAATTCGTATAAACCAATTTAGAAGAGGCTCTAACTAATTTCTGGAGGTTAATACATTCTGTGTGCTCCAGGCAGATACACAAGAATGGCATGTGGCTACTTCTCGGACTTGGCAGATTGTTACGCCAGAGCTTCACTATCAATCAATCAATCAATCAGTTAGCACTGATTAATTAGAGGGGAGATGAAGGACAGTGAAGATACTGTAATCCTGTTTTCTGAACAATGGATCTGAGCATGTCTAAACTCCAAGTGTTCCTGAGCCATAGGTACTGCAATATGAGGTTGCTGCAATCTGGAGTGGGATCAGAGACTCTGTGGTGGGAATAGCATCTGAGGGGAAGAGGAGCTGTATCTTGGAGGAGGAAGAAAAGCTTTCTGCAGTGAGACCAGGCAACCAGGTGAAGATAACAGTAATAACAAGAGGATGGATGATAGAAGAGGTGAAAGAAGTTAGAGGGCTAAAGCTGGAGAAGGGAAGGGAGTAAAGCAAGGGAGAGATACTTGGAGGGGGCCTTCAATGTTAAGTAAAGGGTGGACCAGTGACAGCCTGTCCACTTCCCATTTAAGGACTAAAACTATAGAAGCTCGGACTAGCTCTTCCTCCCTCCTACACCAGTTTCACCTGTGCCACAGCATACTCGAGGGCCCTTGCCCACAGCCAGGCTGCAATGGGAAAGAAGCTGATACCAGTTCATGAGTCCCCTGCTGGGGTACAGGCTGGCTCCCACAACTGCATAAGAGTGTGACAGGGTATAACCTGGACAGGTATTTGCAGCACCAGAGGGCACCAGACAGCAAGGAGCAGGTGTTAACTGGGTCCTTGGGATACAGAGCTGAAGGGGTAGGAATAGGGGGCTGAGCTGGAAAAGTAGACAGCAAGGGGCTGTATGTCATGAGGGTCAGGGTGGTGATGTCAAGAAGCATACCTGTTCTTTCATTTGCTCTTTGTAACCGACTTAGAGTAAATCTCAAGATAAATGGCTTCTGGGATTTCTCTCTCTGTCCTGTCAAATCAAGGAAATGAGGCTATGATGTAAATTTAACCTACCTCCTCTACTACCTCTACCTCCTTTGAACTGGGCATGCCCATACACATACCCCAAACATGGCTTTGCAGCCAATGTAAAACACATTGAAGAGAAGGGAATCACCAGAGCTACTTCACTTTGCAAGGGTGGTGAAACTTGTGCTGTTAGTCTGTATGGTCAGCACTCATTTACAGCCCTAGAAGCAATGAGACACCGGGTAAACCTTTCAGCCCCTGTGCTGTCTTTTGCAGCCTCTCGGCCTGATGCCAAAGATACCATCTGTACTCCCCTGGTGTCTGCCACCGAAGCCATTGGTCTCAGTTGTATTCCTGCCCTCTGTTAATGATCCGGTGGCAAGAAGACCCAGAGGCACCCCCCGTGACACAAATCTCTGCGCTGATACTATCATTTGAACACTGGAAAAAATCAGGCTTTCTTTTTCTCTGTGTGTCCTTGTGCTCTGAAATTAGATTTCCTTAGATGTAGGGTAATTAATATGAGTCCTCTCCTCAAAAAAGGCACATCAGTCAGGCTACAGACCTAACTCTTCAGCTGTATAACAGAAAGAAGTATTACATCCTTCCTACACAGCTTGCTCTAAACCCAGGCTCAGGGCTCTAATGGACTGTTGAAGAGAAGCAGCTGTGGCCAAAGCAGACTCCCAGCCTGGGAAAAACTTCGGGAAAGAGAAAATACCCTACCTGGCACGGTGATTTGTGGATTTGTTCAGATCAAGTCTTTCAACTGTTCCCCAGCTACACAGCCATCTTTTTCTCCCCTACAAACTAGATCTCCCATTTAGCTTCTTTCCCACTAAACTTTTTAGTCAGGTTGCTTCATTTTTAGCCTAGAGTTTTGTCACAGTAACTGCTCAGAGCACTAGAGGCTTCCTTTGCAGAGGTCATTGCAGGGCCTCTCAGCTAAACCAGCTGCTTTAGCTCTGACAGCCCCTCATTTAAACTCACTTTCTTACTGCTCTGCTTGAGTTTCACGGCAAACTGGGCCACCAAGAGTGAAAGGATGTGGTCTACCAATCACACCAGAGATTAGAAACACGTTGTTCTCAAATGAAACCTAAGAAAAATAGGAGGATGCGGCTAAAAAGGAGTAAGTATTCAGAAAACCTTGATGTGTCATCTTAATCATCTTCCTATTCATGAACACACTTGAAACCTCTTACAAGGTTATGATAAGGAGTCGCTCACCAATGTTACAAGAAGACAAAGCGTTCTGTTTTTCTCTGAGCAGCAAGTTACAACACGCAAACGAACACTGTGTGCAGAACGCTTTTCACCTCCATGTTCCCCTCCAGAACTGTATTTACCCTTGATAAATGATGAACTATGTCCTACAGCTGTGCTACATATTTTAGACTAACAAGGGCAGGAATAAGGTCATACTGATTCTAGAGCGCTGTCTATTGAGACAAAGGGACTCATGCTGTGTCATGTGCTCTCTATTTCATGAAGCCCAACCTTAGATTATTTCCAGAATTCCTTGTTTTCCTGGGGACATGGCAACAGTTTATGTACACTGCTCTGAAGTTAAAGACCCGGCCAGTTTATGCATTTTTCCCTTCTTCTACCAAACATTATCTTGTTCTGTTAAACCCTGCTTAACTTTACTTTGGTTCCTGTTTCTCTGATGGGCCCATACACCAACAAGAGAAGTGAAAACAGCTATTTCTGCTTCTTTCCACTGCTCTGAGCAGTGCCTGAATGCCTGAAAGTGACTAAGAGCTAGAGACATGTCCAAGAGACTGAGTGAACCTCCAGTTCCAGCTCAAAACAAAAAGGATCCTTGAACCACACCTCCAGTGCAAAATTTTTAGCCCTCATGTAGCAATGGGTGTTTGCTCTACTGCCAGCAACGTAGTCGGACTGCACAGGAGCTGATCCCTCCCACAGGAGCTAGGGCTGGGATCCATCTCACTGAATGTTAGCTGTCTAAAATTTCAGATGGTCATGTCGGTGTCCTCAGCACACAGCCTAGACAGACAGAAAAAGAAGGTTCCATCACACCCGTTTCATACCTATTTTGGGCTGGACCAAATTGTTCCTCTTGGTCTCCATAGGGAGTAAAGACTGGTGTAGGCATGCTGAGCTATCAGACGGCTGGGGTTAGGTGAGAGGCAGCAAAACCATCTTGAACAACTACATTTATCTGGGTCTTTATCAGTCTGTGCATTTGTATCTAGGATCTCCCAACAATGCTACTTCCAAGGCATCCAGAAGGGCTGGTGGTACCTCCAGTGACCCCATGTCTTTGTTGTTCTCTGGCTGTTTTTGTTCTCAGGAAGTTACTTCCCTTCAAATCAGGAACACAATTCTAGAAGTCCAAAGGTTATGGGCTATGTGTACAAAAAAAAAAGGGAGGTTACATCTTCCCTGCTCTTAATGGTGTCTGAAAAATGGCCAGAAGCTGCCCTGAAACAAGTAGTTCTGTGAGCAGTGTAACTGCTGACTCCTGTCTCCTTCACTGGAGACATTCAAAACCCGCCTGGATGCGTTCCTGTGTGATGTACTCTAGGTGACCCTGCTCTGGCAGAGGGGTTGGACTGGATGATCTTTCGAGGTCCCTTCCAACCCCTAGGATTCTGTGATTCTGTGATTCTGTGATTTCCTATGGATTTCTGTTTATGGTTAAATTCTCTGATGCTTAATAACGTACAAATGCCAATTATAGCTTCTGCACATGAGGAGGTCATAATGATCAACTCCCACATAAAGTGGCTGGTGTCAGCCATGAGTTCTGCCTGAGCCTTTCCTCCAGTGAAGGCATATACAGGATATGTCTCATCTAAAGAGTCAGCTACTTTCCTGATTGGAATTAGCCTACAAGCTCAAAGATCTGGGTGAGAGGGCAGAAATACGTAGTAGTCTTCCAGGAAATACAACAAGCCTCTTAAAAACACAAAAAGAACCCATTTATACTGTGAAGAAGTAAACTAAGAATGGAAATACTTTTTCCTCTGCACAGCCATCAATGAAAAGTTTTCTTCAGCTCTGCCTTTCTTCCACGTTACATCACACCTTTGAAGGCACAGGCCTGGCAGATGGTAGGAAGGGAGAAGTTGTTTTTATTATTATTTAGATGTAGAGAACCTTAAAGTATACTAGCAAGTGCTGAGTTGGGTGGAGAAGGCTTCCTGATAGAAAATTGTACCTTCCTTTCAAAACAAACAAACAAACAACCCAAACAATCAAACAAACAAAAACAAAAATAAAAACAAAGAAAACAAAAAGGAGGTACTTGGAAAGATAAAGGGTAATTCAGTCCTTTGAATGTTCGTATCATAAAACTGAGTATGAAATAATTACCATAAATGAAGCAACTAGTTCCTACACCCTCTGCAACCTGGATGACATCCTTCTGTGTCATCAAAATAAAAGTTACTTGCAGAAAACACATTGCTTACTACCTTATCTCAGTCACCTGAGCTCACCCATACAAAAGGAGAAGACCAAAGTCTTCTAAATATTCTCTCCGCAAAGAAATGAACTACAAAGATTTTAACTCTGTTTCCTTCTCCAAAACTACTGGCACTGGGACAGGCATGTGATTTTATCCCTAAACAGGGTGTTCCTTAGGCTCTTTGCCAATTTAATTGGCTTATTCATATCCTTCCCTTCCAGATTACCTCAGGGTGATTTACATGTTGGAGGCCTACAAACACTGATGATTCAGTGCGTGAAAACCAAAAACATTGTTCAGTGTTTGACAGGGTCTTCAATGGCTTTTGCCCCCAAATTAATTGTTCAAACAAACAAAAACAAACATATAAGAACAACCTAACATATAATCAACCTCTGACATCATCCTAATGTTATAGAAACAAAAGAGCTTCTAAAATACAATGGGACTAGTGTAATTTGGTTTTTACCGATGTTTCTTGGTTATCTGCAGGAGCAAGCAACAGGCAGTTTTAAAATAGGAAGATACAGATGCTCCCAGCCCAGCTTCTTCAGACTACTGGACATTTTGAAGACCGTCTTCTTCTGATTTTTCCATGAATAAACCACTCAGACTGAGCTCTAAAGAAATGTAAATACAAAGACAATTTCACTTCCTCTCTCTGCAACACATAACTTTTCTTATAGCAGTTCAACAGCTACTTAATATGATGCTATTTAGAATGAGCAGGTGACCTTCCAGTGAATTCAGAACAAATTTCCCTCACATGTTTAACCTGAACCCTCTACATAGGAAATATTCTGCAGGTCAATTCAGGACAACGTTACCTCCAGCAAATACAGAAACAAGCAAGATTTGTATCCATGAATAAAGAAAAGGCTGAAAGAGGTTTATTTTGCCTTTTTGTTGATTAAAGTCTTGAACTTGCATGTATCTATTTCTTTTTGTAACATGAACAGTTTGATAAAATGCACCAGAAATCTTACAGAACATACTTCTTCTCTACATCTTTGGTAATAATTTAATATAGTCTTGCCTCAGTACTCTCACAAAAAGCAGCCATGTGATCTCCTTTCAGGGGAAGATTACCCCACTCTGTATTCAATCAGACTCTCTGTTCTCCTTACATTATATGTCTCTGCATTGCCTTTCCTAAGCAAGCTCCCTGCTTCTAGACCAAACCTATTACTGGCTACACAGCCACTCATGAGAATCCAAAAAAATTCTCCATGCTTAACACCCATCTCCCTAAGATTACCGACCAGCACCTTTTACTCCATTTCACAGTAAGATTTCCATAATGTCTTTAAAAGCCACAGATTGCTTCATAAAGCAGTCCTCACCACTCTGGTACTTGTTTTCACAAGGACTTTGACATATCAGCTGCTAATAAAGTTTGTATTCTTTAATAACAGCATTTATGCACTTAAATACCTGCCAGAGGATGAACACATCTCCACCATGTCAGATGACATATTTAAAAGTCCAGCACTCTTAAATCAGCGCAAATGCCTTTAAAACTAGTTTCCCTGTTTGCACTGACAGTTGTGGTTACAGGTGTTATGCACTTATAAGCTCTGCTTAGATATTAAAACTTGCACACAAATTCATTCATATTTGCATTCACTGACTGTGTTTATCTATGAAAAATCTGCAATACATTCGTTATGCCCACATTGACTCTATATAACATGTTCATACAGAAGTTGCAAGCAACATCACAGAATTATTACAGTCCACATATGTAAATGCAAGTGAGCCACTGCATGAAGCTTTTAATATATAATACAGGAAAGCAAACATGTAATGAAACAGTGGGAAGAATGAGGGGTGAACTCCCTAGAATTAAAGCATATATGTATATAATTTTTTATAAAAGCAAGAATGTTTCACTCCTACTGAATACTTTAAAAACATTTATACCACACACAAACCAGTAAATAGCTTCAGATCTCACAAGAAGTCCATTATAGGACCTGATCATTTAAAGTATTAGAGAGACATTGCCTAACCAAGAGGAATAAACTCAGCCCACACTCCAGACTCACTGCAGGAAAGTGGAGAGCTGGCAGCCCCAAGAATTCCTCCTCTTTGATCCACAATGAAAAAAGATAATAAGGGTGTACATACTCACCCTTGTCTAGTTTTCACTTTCTTCAAGGAAGAGTTATGCTGATTCAGGGCTCCGGCCATGGCCCAGGAGAATTTTGTTCTTGTACACACCATACATCAAATCTCTACTTTTTAAAAAAAGTTCTCAAGATTTTCTCTCCTCTTCCTTAATTCAATCAATTCTAGTAACAGACGCTTCTTTGTTGCTTGTCACCAAAGTATTTTAAGCACTTTGAATCCTGTCTCGTTTTATACTCCTTTCTAAAGGAGTCAGTTCTGGCCTTCAGCTCTTTGTTTTCTTTCAAAACCTTATTGAACGAGTTGTGCTCCTCTGCGTTCACTTCAAGGACACCACATTTTCTTTTGTCATGATAACTCTCACTCTGAAATGTCTCGAACTTGCAATCAAATGCAAAAACAAAACTCTCTTTTCCATTTATTCTTCTTAATAGCATCCCGAAAGCTGCGTGTTTCAGATAACCACTTGAAAGGACATGCTGGGGGTAACAATGCAGAAAATGATGCTGAATCCTTTCTCATCATAGCTCAGGCAAGAAAAGCCATCAGTGCATTTTATTTGGGGATGTCCAGGATATGTCTCTATATTTACAGCTTATGTTGCAACAGGGATTGACAGATGCAGTAGGGGCCCCACACTGGGGTAGCTTTAGCAGTGCCTTTTCTAAAACGTTAAAGGTAAGCATGTGTTGTGTAAGCGTGGGCATTGTATAGAAAACCTGCTCCTGATTCCACCCAAGACAACAGGAAAACAAAACAGTCTAGGAGTCAGAGCTTTCCTTTCTTTACTCTTATTTAAATGTCAACCAGTGTTTTATGTGGTTGCTTATTAAACAATAATAATACAATAATGCCCAGAGGCTTCAATTAGGTCTGGGAAGTCACTGCAGTGGGATTGTGCAAAGGCAGAGAGAGGAAAGGATGGTGGGCTGGGAATTGGACGGCTCCCCAGCAGCGGGGAGCGAAGGCTGGAAGCCGGCTCCTCTCGGCAGGAGGAAAGGGCTGCTCCCAGCGCTCCCCGCCACCCGCAGCAGCTAAGCCTTTTGTTTGCACGGGAGTTTGATGTTACTTGGAGTTTTGTTTTTTATTTGTTTGGGGTTTTTTCATGTCAAGATATAGAATAACCAGGAAGACATACAAAGAGGTTTTCTTCAAAGTAGCTGAGCCCACAAAGGGGAAAAAGAAAGAGTGTATGTAGATGTATATGCTAATTTTTATTAATTAAAACCAGAGTGCTGTGCTGGAGCTGTGCACAGGCTTTATTAGCTAATATTAAAACAAAGGGCTGATTCGCCTTCCACAGAAATTTCACCTTGGCAAAGCTTAGTTCGCTGCAGTGGAGTTACTCCTCACTTCACCCCAATGTGAGCACAGGATCAGGCCAGGAGCCCTCAGGAAGGACACGAAAGCTGATAACAAAATAAAAGGACTAACAGGAGGCACATGAGGAGGACAATCCTGAGGAGCAGGATAAGAACAAGCATGTTGCTCTTGGCAGAAAGCAACTGGCAAAAATTAATTGCATAGTCAGTCGCTTGCTCAGTTCTTTTTGTTTTGTTATGAAACAGGATTTGTTTTTATTATAGAGGAATGGGATATATTTCAGCAGAGGAATCCAGGCTGGATAGGCTTTATGGCAGAAGTATGTTTTACTGGGGAGATTTGAATGAGGACAGCGTGGATTCCGTTCACAAGATGGGTGCAGTTGCTCCAGGCCTAAACAAAAAGGGCAGCACGAATGAAAGCCCTCAGAGGAAAGCAGGAGGAGGGAAGGAAGGAAGGGATTAGAGGAGATCTGGGCTGGACCAAAACATGTGGGAGCAAAATCACAAATCCTGAATTAAGGCAGCAGCAGAACACTGCTGGGCCCTGAAGGTGAGGCCTGAAACTGAAGAGATGAACAACCCAAGAAGGTGCTTAACAGTGGCAAGATGCAGCCATTCAGTGAGGAAAAAGGGGGAGCAGGGTAGTGAAATCTCTATCTGCTGGAATGGGGAACAGAGAGAGCCTGAACTGAGCAGAAAGGAGAAGCTAAAGATTCCCTGGAAGAAGCTTCTACTAAGCTGGCAATTTACACAAGCATTTTCAGGCTGGAGGTGACTTAAGTGTGGGAAGAATTTCAGAAACAAAGTCTGAGGTGGGGAAACGGGTCATTGGAAATATTTAACAGAACAAACAGTCTAAAACCGGTGTTTGTATGGGGGAGAAAAGGGAGCAAATGAGCTCAGAGGATGACAGAATTACCCATGGTGCTGGAGAAAGGACAAGGAAGGAATTTGCCGATGGAAGATAGTTGTGTTTTTTCAACAGAAAAGGTATGCTAAGTGAGAAGTACTGCATGGGATTGGCAGAGGCAGGCAGAGATTGGGAAGCAGAGGGGTGGATCGATCAGAGGTGGAGAAGCAGGTTAAGCAGTCAGTGTGTATAGATGGTACAGTGCACATACATATCATCTGTGAAAGCAGGGAGCATCCCAGGCATCAGCTGCAGAGGGAGAGAGAGGGTTTTTGAGAACAAAATGTAGCCAAGATACTATCTGGAAAAAAAAGAGAAGGATGGAAAAGACAGGTAAGATAGTGACAGAAAAGTTGAGCCCTTAGTAAACGACCTGGAAAAATAAGAGTTTAAATTCAAGTTCTCAAATATTTGTTGCTCTTTGTAGAAAACTGAGTTTAAAAAAAGCAAAATTTTCAGCTGGCTTCCACTGAGTTTCCATGCAAAATTTCCAAAGAAGCAATGGGTCTTCAATGAAAAGTACGTGCCCGCTTCTTCAATGTGCACACCAAACTACAAGGCTAAGTCTTGCGAGTGAACAGAATGGACGGAGTCTCAAACGTCCTCCTAGACCTGAGGAAATGAGTAGGAAATAGTTACTATGTCTCAGTTGTCACTGTGTCCTACCTGGTTTGTTCACTAACATGCGGGCACAGACAAGCCTGACCTTCACTACATCTCAGCCTGACACAGTTGTCTAAGCTCACAGTGGAACCGGGCTCCAGTCCACCACAACAGTTGGGAGACATTCACAACCATAAGTGTGTTTGACTTTAATGGCCCTTAATTTGCATGATTAATATTTGGCCTGTAATTTTTTTCACCATTCCAGTTCAATATATTTTTAGTTGACTCGATTCTACTCTCCAGTTAATATGTAATACCACGCTGCTCCTTTATCCTGATAATCACTTACAAAAAATTAATTGTCCTACAAAGATATAAGAGAACATTTTGGAAAAAAATCTTTGTATAAAAAGTGTAGTTTTGCCTTCTGATAAAGCACTGTGGAAGTTTTTTAAGATCAAAAGCCAAGCAGAGTTTAGTTTGGTGCAGCGTTTCTCCAAAATTCAAGCAGGTAACCTTATGCGTGAAGTTTAAAAATGCAAGTTATTTACAAGAGAAAAAGGGAGGAAGACAGCAGGCAGGCATAACGTCAATGCTTGTGTATCAAAATGTTTGATGGTGGAGGGTAAGGGTGTGCAAGGCATTCTTTCTTTAGGTTGCAGTAACATTTCCAGTACCTCCTGACACTGCCCTCCCTACACCCCACTACATTTTTGGTGAACCTACTCAAAGTTGTGATTGACAACAGATGGAAAAGTGCACTAATCCACACTTGCCAGTGTTGGCGCTTTGCTGAAATTGTTGAGTTAACTGCAGCAGTCAAAGCTGCAAAATTTTACTCACTGCTTCCTAATTATTCTATATCCAGGTCCGTTAGCACAATTCATGCATATACACCAGTGAGTTTAGTAATTTTCCTTTTATAGCCTTGATGTATTATCTTGAATATAGGTGAACTGACTCAAATGGGTTATTACTGCTTCACCTCCTTGCAAGTAAAAAGTTTAGTTTCACTGTGACTTCGCTGTTGCCACCTTACATTACAAAGCGACCGCAAGGACTTCCTGGGTCATTCACCATCATCTCATGCCACTGAAAGCAACCATACCATTCAATCCATTTTCTTCAAATATTAAGCCTTATTTAAAGGCCATCTAAGCCTCATCTAAAGATTACGGGTTGATTTTACTTTCACCCATACTCCTGCTACGGGAAGAGTGCTCTGGAAACTCATTCCTCTGGCAGTTATAAATCTTCCTCTTATTTCCAGATTGGGAGAGGTAACTGCCAGTTTCTGTATCAACACAGTTCGCATCACTAAAATGGACCTTAAGAATCTCCTGAATTTATCTCCTTCTTGTGCTTTTAGAGATAAAATCATATACTTCAACAGTTGTTTGGTTAGGCCAAATAACCTTTAACTCACAATCCTTTAACTTCTTGCAATAAGTAAATTCTTGATTTCTATTTTCCTACTCAGCCCAGTCACCTTTTTCTGGACAAGTTCTGGTTTCAATTATTTTTTCCTTAATATGTATGAGCGATAGTATAGACAGTATTTCAGTGTCTCCTATATTGGCAAATATACTTCTGTACTTCTGCTGGAAATACCTTAGTACCTTAGGCCTAAGAAACACGTTTGTCCTATTGAAGGTCACTCCATGTTGCAGATTCAGATTACCATTTTTGGTATAGTTTACGAGCATAAGTCAGCACCTAAAGAAGCAAAGCTGACCTTCACTGATCTCTGGCTTTCATTCCCATTCCTGTGTGTCCTTTCCCTTTTGCCAGCATTATCTGTGTGACTGTGTAGCAAAGCAGATTGAGAAATTGATTCAATTTTTCTTTTGGCTGTTTCTTCCCACCTTACAATTTCTGCACTAATCCCCATTTTTTCATCTCAACTAATCCTGTTTCACTTGGCACCACACAAGGATTTCACTGAAGTCCTGGCAGATAACCTCCACTGCATTTTGCCTACAGAATCTGCAACCACAGTGCATACCTGATACATCAGTAAGAAACCTTCAGTATGCATGGCCAAATTCAAATAGAACGACACTGTGACTTCTGTGATTCAAGTGACTTCTGCTCACTCAGGGTGAGATGGAACAAGCCCTAGAAAACAGCTCAGCTAACTGGTGGCCACCATGTTTGTGAGCACAACCGGTTAATAAGAAATGAGCCACCATGTGAAGTGTGAGGAATACACTTAGAAGGCATGAAAGAAAAGGACTGTGATGTGGACCCTGCATCAAATGAATAGGATGTCTCAAGGGAAAGGAAAAGGAAGCAGAGTCAACACAGTGTATAAAGAGAATGAGAGGAAGACAGCACAAAAAGAAAATGAAAAACAATGGGTGAATGGAGCAATAGCAGAGGAAGGGGAAGAAAAGAGAATGTATGAAGACTAACTTTTTGTCAACTACGACATTTCCATCGCAGCCCCAAAGCAGTACACTGAAGGGGTTACTTCCCTACCCCATTCAGAGCTGTGAGAAGGTCAAAATGTTGTTGCCCTGTGCCTAGACTTGTCTTTTTAACGTGTCACGCTTGAAGTGCGGATCCAATAAAATCTAGTACAACACCAGTTATAAATAAGCTCTCCCATTCCCAGTATTAATAAAATTTGTGGGTACTATTTATTCTAAAAATATGTTTCTAATTTTAAAGGCACCCCACGTAGCACATAATGGGACACAGCAAACTGGTTATATAATAAGTAAGTAGAAGAAAGAACAATATAAACGGTGGTTTGCAGCCTTGACCCAATGGTGTTTCCTGCCGCAATAAAAGTAAAAACACATATTCCCTGACAACCATCGAGCACTTTGTCACTGCTGTTGGACACTTTGCTGCCTTAGGGCTTGTCTACATGCAAAGCTACATTGGTTTAGCTGGGCTTAGTTTGCTGCAAAGGGCTGTGTGAATTCTTATTTTGACTTAAATCAGACTTCAATTTATTTCGACAAATTAAAGGTCAGATAAAGCCTGAGTAACTCTGTTGATTAGGACAATCATGGTTCTAATCAATTGCTTACAATTATAGTGCTGCTTGCACTGGCAAAAGCTTGCTTTCTAGTAGCTTATCTTGATGGAGTTTTGCCTGATTTCTCAGACTGTTTTAATTGACTTAAATTGTGCCTGAATGGTCCTTAGGACCTGGTGTCACATGAGTGAATGTAACCAAATCTTTTCTGCTGCTGAACGCAGAATATACATATACACACACAGAGCATTAAGCTCAACGGGAAAGTGCTGTTTATTCAATTTTTTTTCAATATTGCACCCAAACACAGTCACTTTTCAGCATACAGATGCAGGCAGAAGTGGCTGTCTCAGTCCTGTACAGGCACAGGGCATTCCGAACTAAACAACTGCATCACACACACGCTGGAAAACATTTCCTTAGTTCAAAGCCAGCAACAACAACCTTGTCTCGGTCTTCCTGGGTGAAGCACTCGGTAAGAATACTTAAGACTGTTGAATGAATACAGGGAAACTTATCTGATTAGGGAAATGTAATGGAAATGAAGAATTAAATGAATGGAAAACCAGCCATCATTATTCCAACGAAGAGTGTCCACAGAAGGAGTTATACCAGTATAGTAATAGTAGGACAATTATAACGCTGTAATAACATCAGTACATTTCCTGAGCCTTGTTATGGAAAACCAGAGCACGTCTTAGATTTAGAAAGGCTCGTCAGCATCCTCCTTACCAAGGAAATACTCTTAAGTACTTCCTCTGCAGAGCAAAAGGTAACAGCAGAAGAATAATTTTGCTATTTCCTGTCGTTAGCTTTAGGCCAAGGCAAGTCAGGTAAACCGAAGGAGAATTTCACCTAATTGTTCCAACATCATCATGAGCCATCTCTTACAGAAAGCAAATTATCAGTCACTGTTTCTGTTTTTGTTGGGCAGAAGAGCTCTGCCGGGTCACCCCATCACTCGACACATTAGCTACACTAAGAACTGCACAGCCACACTGCCGGCACAGACATCAGGTTTGTGTTTAGGCCGAGTTAATAATTACACCAAACACAGAACACATACAGCAAAAATTTGCTTCAAAGTGACAGGGTTTCTTTTTTGAATGCCATTAGAGAAAGGCTAGCTGATACTTCAGAAGGCAATCAAAACAAAACACCAGTGTGAACATTTTATGGGGGCAGATTCCTCATTTTATGTTCCGAGGACAACCTGTCTTTGTTTGTAGTTAAATTAACAGGACTGGACACAGAAAAGCCGAAGGTTACGTCCACCTGGGGGCCTACCAACCCCCGCTGGCTGGTCCACAGGGGCGACACAGTTTATTTCGATTAGGAAGCTGAGCAGGAAGGAGCTCTGCTCTTCCCATAAGCAGCTACGGTTCTCTGAAGCCCTTCCCTCACCACCCTCCTCAGACGCAGCTCCCGGCACCGCGGGGCCTCCTCTGGCCTGCGCTCAGCTGCCACCCCCCCTCTCCAGACGTCGGCCCCTGCACGCTCCCTGCTCTGCCCTCACGGCGGAGGCCGCTGGAAGGCACTGTGCCCTTCGCACACAGGCCGCGCCCCGCGGACACACCGGAGGCCGCGGGCGGTCAGAGGAGGCCGGCGGCCGCAGCCGGCCGGGCCGCGGGCTCTAGCGCAA
>VZRW01012842.1:0-59258 GCA_013398125.1 Aegotheles bennettii | reverse complement strand
AGGGCGGGGAGCGGGGCCTGTCATCAATCACCCGCAAAACGCCAGTGGGAAAAGGCAATAGCAGATAAAACAAAGGGGAAATTCCGCTCCCAGCCCCGTAATGCGTGCCGCCGTCCCGACGGTCCGTTCTGTGGCATCCTTAAAGTTCGGAGGAAAACGGAGCGGTGGGAGCGGTTGTGTGTGAGGGTGAGGGCTCCCTTTAGGGCAGATGGAGGGGGCTCGGGCGGTCCCCTCGTCTCGGAGGCGAGCGGCGAGAAGGAGCCCCTTTGGCGTGCCTAACGCGTGAGGGATGAGTCAGCCGGCGGCCCTGGGAGCTGCAGCTCTCCTGGTGTAATTGTTGTCAATTAAAAATCGAGCGAGTTCCTTTTGCCGGCGAGTAGGGAGAGAAGAAAGGAACGAACCTTGGCTGGGCAGGCAGGATTGATGGGCCCTGGCTACGGCTGAGTCTGGTGGGGAGGTCCCAGTAATGCACTTAGGGAGGGTTCAGCTCCCAGCCGTGAGCGGTGTAGCGCCGAGGTATGGACCTGTGTCCTTTGTGTGCAGGGAAAAAGCCCTCTGCAGTTGCTGCAGCTGAATTCCTTCTGCTGTTGCGTTCAATGCTCCCTTTTATACAAAAGTTGGCCCCGGATTACTCGCTGGTATTACCGAGCACTAAGTTTCTGTGTGCTTCTCTCCATGTAGGAAGTGCCTTGTTTCAATATTTAATTAAACAGTTTTGAAAACTGTACAGTAGGATACATTTTGTACAGGTTTTAATAAAATAATAAAAATTTGCTATGGAGGAAATATATAGACAGCATATGAAATACTTGGCATTGGTGCCTTGATATTTTTTTGAACCTCTAGGAAAAGATCTTGAATGAGTCAGCGGTCTGGGATGAGAGTTGTGATGGATGGCACTCCCTGGTACAGTGAGGCATTACATACACTTTGAGATAAATGTTTAATCAGAATTCATTTGGTTCTTTTCTGAAGATAAGTGTTGCTTCATTGCGAGGATTTATTTTTCTTTGTTTCTTTGGGATTTGGAGATCTTGGGTTATGAATACTGTATGTAAATATTGTCTGGTCAGTAAATGTGTATTGCAGAAAGGAGACGAATGAATAAAATTTTCAGCAGAGATAGCCCATTTGAGGTAATATCCGAACTCCTATCTGAATGATTCTGAAGCTCTTGAAAACGAAAATGTTACTGAAGTCGAGGAAATACAGGCCTCATCTTCTCTTGAGAAAATCAGAGGTGCGAGTGTTAATCCGTGTGAAAAGGTTGATTCTGTAATGACAAGGGTGTGTTTTATGTAAGCCATTTGTATAATATAATGAAAATTGAAGGACAGTAAATCAGAATGTCTCTTGCAGCACTTGAATGCTCCTGAGCAAAACTTGGAGCATTTATAAATTGTGTACATTTACACAGGTTTTGCTTAAAAGCTCCCTCTGTAGTTTCTGTTACAAGAAAAAAATCTTTACACAGTGCTCGTGCAAATGTGGCTGTCAAGCAGCTTGCTTAGTTCTTACTTCCAGCTGAATTTGGGGGTGTTATGACATTGTGTGTATTTCATTCCCATCACCAGCGGACAAAACGGAGCTGATCATTTTAAAGGAGCCACTTTAAAGATTGTGTGGAATTCATCTCATGTTATAAATGTACATCTGACCTAATAATTTGTGATTTTCTTTATAGTTGGAATAAACAGATGGTTTGTTCTGGAGCTCTGACTTAGGATGAGGTGAAGTGCTGTAGAAATATGCATCACTTTCCATTGACTGTAAAATGAATTTACATGAACATTTCTCATGCAGATGTCTATGTTTGGGTCAGATAAATCTTGCTCTGTGTCTGAAAAGAATTCCAGTGTGATTTTAAAAGTGTTCCCAACTGAGTCACTGTTTTGTTAGTTTTTATATTGGGAAATTTAGTAACAACAGCCAGAATTCAGTTGACTTCACTTAAGGTCTTCTCAGCCTGTTACTGTAATGCTTAGGTTTTCAGCACTTAAAGAAATGCCTCCCTGAATTTTATGTAATGAAAATTAATGGTCACATGAAATCAGAGCTCTGCATATAAAACTTGACTTATTTTACGTTCACACTTAAGCATTTTTCTTCTGTCTGATACTCTGTCCTGGTAGAGTTTAACTTCACCCAGCGGAGACTGTATCAGCACCAGAACTTCTTACCACATGGTTAATCATTTAGAAAACGAGTTACCTGGAAGCAGAATATGGATTGATTGAGGAGGGTGCTGAGAACTAAGAATACAGTGTGGTAGTCAGATGAGAAAACAGCAGTCTTTATAGAGTGGTCATAGAAAAACAAACGATATGTCTGTTGGAGAGAGGGTGGGCTTATTCAAGATGAAATTTATCTCTCGCGAGAGTGTTTTAATATTTTGTGGTTATTTGAACAGCTGTTAGGTCACTTCCAGTTTCTCAATGAATTTGGCAGCCAAGCTGTAATTGTGGATTTGCCGTCTATACTTTCTGTGGAATTGTGCTTACTGGCTTGAGCACACTCTGCTAATTTTTTGGATACCAAAAGCAGTTTATAAAACTGTTCTCACTAAAAGCGGTGCAGAACGTACCTGCCAGGCATAAAGCTGCTTCAATTTTGAAAGAGTGGCTCCTCTAAGTAAGGTTTTCTGCTGCTTGAATACTACAGGTGAGCGTTGCTTCCATGTGAGCTCTGGCTATAAATGTGGCTGTGTTGTGCATGACCAGGATAACCACACTTGGGCTTGGGTGCCGGTGCGTAAGGCATTGTGCGTGTTTGGTTTCCCCTGGAGTCCTGAGGGTGCTGTCCTGTTTCGAAGCTGCTAAATGAATTCCAGAGGGTGAAATGAGGAAGTGGTGGCAGTACTTTTTTTTTTTCTGTTCTCTGCTGGATGCTTTAAAACCATTTGTAATTTTACCCTGACGAAAGATGATGTTCGGGGCGGGGGGGGTGTAGAAGAATAAGCTACACTGAAGTTTTTTAAATTCAAAGTCAGGTCAGTGTTAGAAAGCCTGCATGTCTGGATATTTCTGGGAGTGAAATATGTATTTCTGTGATACTTCTAGGTGGGAAACACAGTCCAAAGAAATGCAGGGTGGGAGGAGGGAGAGATAATGTTGACCTTAAATCCCTAAATCTCACAATTTGTGATGCATAGTAACTGAGAAGACAACCTGAGATGAATAGCTTTCTTGCTTCTCATCTGAAATCTTAACTTGCAGCTAGAACTTTGTAGAATCAAGAAGAATGTTGAATCTAAAACTCGTTTGTGAAATAGCTTAAAAATCCACAAGCTTTTGCACGTTCACATTGCAGCTTTTCCTCCATCTGAAACATCCATCTGCCTGAACACTTCCCCAGCAACTCACTGGTGTTGCAAACCAGAAGTTGTAGTGGGTGGGGTTATTGAGAGCAGTCCTTCAACTCGGGTCACTGGTCAAAATCCAAGCAGAGATAATTTCAAACATTTGATAGAATATGGAAACTCTTGAATTTATGCAGTATTTAGTAATAAGTATGCATAATTGGTATTTGCTGTGTTAAAGGCAGTCGTGTGGCATATGCCTCTAGTTAATGCAAATGGATTCGGCTGTAAGAGTGCCTTTCTCGCGAGGGATTCTTTACAAAGTAGACAAATTTGTCTTTAATGTATACCTTTTTATTTCACCGAGCAGTCTTGAAAATTTTTGCTCTAATTAACAAAAATTTTCAAAGTTAAGGCAAAAAAAAATCACTGACCTTTTTGAATAGGGAGAACTGTTAGTCTTCCCTATACGCTGTCCTCCTGTGACCTTTCAGTTGCCCTCTTGAGCAAACTTAATTACTTCTGTCTGAAACTTGGTCAGGCAGTTGCCAAGTACAGGTTTGGCTTTTAAATGAACAGATCTACTGGCTTTGGAATGTGACATATTAGTAGTGCTATGTCTCTTTCTGCTTAATTTCTGTTTTGTTAACATTTATCCCCATGTGTATTTATTGCTAAATTATCTTGGCGGGATGCCAGGTTCCTCATTGTGCTCCAGTATTGCAGAAATCATTAGGATTTTAAGAACCAAAACATTCTCACCCCTTAAAAAAGAAAAAGCACATAATGGCTGCATCTGGACTGGGTAATTTAATTTATATGAGACATTTCTATATAGATGCCTGTGGTGACTATAAATGTTAAATACTCTTGGTCGTAGATGTCATAAAATGTTGAAGCAGGTTTTTTTTGTTTCGGTGGTGAGTCTGATAAATGCAATGTGACATTTTTTTATGTGAAGAGAAAGATCTAATTGCTGTGTCTAATACATTTTGCATTGCTTGATTTATTTTTCATTCCTCAACCCCTTGATCAGGAGAACTGGGATTTCCTGAAATAACACATTTGCAGAATGAGCTAATGCATATGTGAGCATCTGACTCGTTGTGGGAGAACCAGAACCTTCAGCAGCCTGAGACCTTGAGTAATTGGATCTCGTGAGGTGGCCAGCTCTGTGCCACAGAGTCTGTTGCGAGCTGCTTGTGTCTATTTTGTAGCTGTAGACACTGGCTGTGAATTGTCAGTGTGCACCCATTACAGTGTTCTTGCTGGTGCTGAGAGTGTGCTCCACTGAGGTGAGCCTGTTTTCCAAAAGTACACGTTCTGTTACTGAAGTCTCACAGACCATGCCTAATTAAGAAACGTAACTGGAGTGATTGATGTCTGTGACCAAAGCAAGAGAGTAAGAGGAATATCTGGATTATTTTAATTTCTGTCTGTGCCTGTGGATTCCCTGGTGAAGCAGGTATAAAAAGCAGAGGATACCACTGCCCATTGCTGTGCTGCCCTTAGGGGATGCCACCTTCTTAAAATTAGTATTGTGTGGCAGTGATCCAGTGGGGAGACCAAAACTAGCCACGTGGTAGCATCAACTAAATGTTGAATAAAAGTGATGGCCTAATGGAAATGTTTTAAATTTGAACTAGGACAGTGAAGCAGTTTTGCTTTAACAGGTGCTGAAATCCCTGAAGATACAGGCTGTTGACATCGGGATGGCATTTGATTGATTCATTTAGAAGAAATCTCAGGGCATGGTTCAGGTTTGCATATGTTGAATGGGGACATTGCAAACTGAAACCCGAGCTTTAGGTTCCATTTCAGGCGAGGAAAACTGCTACTCTGATTTCAGCCTATTGAGTCACCTTCCTACATGTTTTGCCAAAGTTTCCTTCAGCTAAATGAGAGAAGCTAGGAACTGAGATGAGAGATTGCTAGTTTAAAAATCAAGCCCCCTCCCCCCCCGCCCAAAAAAAAAGAAAAAAATCCTTCAGGGGAAACAATCAGCAGCTTCACAGTTGATAAGCAGTTACTAAAATGGAGAAAATAATTGTTTGCCTTGTTACCTTTTCAAGTTGAACTGCTGTTTCCCTTGTACATAATTTCTAGGTAATTACAGGTCAGGATGAAGTAATTAGATGACAGAACTCTGAAAAAGAATATCTTGCCTTTTTATCATGAATCAAAGGAAGTAAGAAGAAGACATCATTCCTTGGAAATGAATATTTGGCTTTGTAATCTATTAGTGTGACAGATCATATTTCGGATGTCAAACTTGAATTCTGAGTTGCCCCCTTCATGTTTCATCCACTCTTCATTGGGTGTGTGAAAGCAGTTGAAATGTGAAATACTGGCTCCCCAAATCGTATCTCAGATTCTGAAAGACAACTGGCATGAATGCTGTCCTTCATCTCGATGCAGTATTTCACAAACATACGTACTCAACTTGATGCTCTTAGTGCACAGAGCTCTAGATAAAAAAAGCATATCTATGTGTTTCATTATATTCAGGTTTATTTAACTGAATCTCCTATGCCTTTAGTGGCTGTGGTGAGACAGTAGCAGTTTTTGTTTGTCATTCTTCATAGAATCATCGAAGTAGGAAGAGACCTTAAAAGATCACCCAGTTCCAACGGTGTACCTACATCACCACTAACCCATATCACCCAGTGCCACATCCAGACGCCTCCTGAACACCTCCAAGGATGGTGACCCCACCACCTCCCTGGGCAACCTATTCCAATACCCAATCACCCTTACAGTGAAGAATTTTTTCCTAATGTCCAATCTGAATCTCCCCTGCTGCAATTTCAAGCCGTTTCCTCTTGTCCTTTCACTGTGGGCCCAGCAGAAGAGACCGACCCCCGCCTCACTATAACCTAGCCTCATCTTAGCTTGAAACCTGAAGGAAGAAGGGGGCATATAGTGCAGTCCTGTGTAACTGGCCAGGATTCAGTCATCTGGAATTTGAAACGTCATTTATAAAATACCAGCTCATTTCGGTGTGTTAGCAGTGTGGCTTTTTCTGGCTACTGCCTTAGGTTCAGCAGGCCTAGTTCTCACTTTGAGCACCTCTGCCTGGTGTTTGCCGGTTAGCCAGCTCCGTGCCTTCAGAGGTACCCCTAACCAGTGGGAAACACCGAGCACAGGAGATGAAGTGAAATTAAAAAGGAACTGAGGCTAGGCCATAGTGATGTATTGTTTGGTCGTATTAAATATATTCCTTTTGTCATCAGGTTACTACCTGATGTACAACATCTGATTTGACCTTCAGCACGTATAAGATGAATGCACACCTTTGTTTAAAATGCCTAGTGAGTTCCAGTACGTATGATTCAAGTTCTCACTTCAGTTTTATAGTCTTAGCAAAGCTCATTTAAGTGGTTTCTTTAATGGGTGCGCTTTCAAATTCTGAATTTTTGCCTGTAAAATAATTTGTTAATTAAAATGTGTGTCATTGTTGAAAAAGACAGTTTGGGCCTCCACCTTGAGGAATACATTAAAAAACCCTGCCCTGTGTTTGACACCATTTAAATGCACATTTTAGTTCAGTTGTCAGGTACAGAGAGCATAGTCAGAGCTAGCTGGAAGTAAATACAGTGGAGAAACTGAACCTGCGAAGGCAGGAAGGCTTTCTGGAATCAGTTAGGTTGGAGAATGAGGTCTGCTCACTCCAAGCTTTGTTTAGCTGGGCCAGAGTTTTAAAGGGCTTTACAGTTAGATGTCTGCCATGTAGGTGTTGTTCAAAAGTTGTCTGGTTTGCACTGCCTTAATTTTTTATGGCTTCTTTCAGGTGATGAGATTCTATAAAAGCTGTTTTGAACAGAATGTTTGTTCATCAGACATATTTTTGTGGATTTACTAAGCAAAACTGTAAATGCCAGAAGTAACTTGGTACATTTAAACAACTTTACTTACTTGCCTAGATTGTTTAAAAAAAAACCCCAAAACTAAATTTAATTGGGCATTCAGATGTTCATTTAAAATCAGCCATAAATATTTGCAAGGTTCCATTGCACTTCAGTGAAGTAGTTCTGTTTAAAGGCATAAGTTTTATGCCACTGCATGTTAATAAAAATGTCTATTCAGTCTTTGCTGCAGCAAAAATGTGCTTGCTTAATTTGAAGCTAGTCTGATCATGTGAGAAGTCATCGAACAGTTCGATGCTATGTTAAACTCGTGCTTCTTGACTATTAATCTCTATTTTATAAATGGTGGAGATCGGGAGGTATGAGATGAGTCATTCTCACAGTCATCTTGCCGACTGGCAGCACAGTACTGAGCTGGTAGTCCAGTTCTCTGTGCTGAGCCAGTAGTGCCTTAAATGAAAACAGTGCCTTACCAAACCAGGCTATGTACATGCTCACAAGTGTGCAATTGGGACTTCGGATTTCAGGCTTTTTTCTCCTGGTGGCTGTTTGCAATGTAGACAGTGGATTATCCTTTTTAAATAGTTCCCTCCTCCATCCCACATTGCTGAGTTTTATACCTCTGCCTGAAGTTACAGTAACACAAACTGTCAAAGCGGTTCTGTCAGGACAAGGATCTCCCAGTGTATCCGTCAGTGATGTTTCTTGAGATTTTTGATTTTGGGAGCAAGATTTGAAGGTGGCAAGTCAAAAAGTATTGCCAAATTAGAAGCAGATGAAATTACTAGAGTGTCATTGAGACTTTTGTGTCCACCACTCAATATAATATGGAATCGATTTATGTATCCTTGGTGCACGGATCTTAATTTTCTATCCCAGTTGTTACCATTCTCCTGAAGTCAGTAACTGATTTCTCTGCCTCCCCTCTGTCATGTCTGTGTGTGACACACCCCCTCCCGCTCTCCTACCTCCCCATGTTGTTTTTGCTCCTTCGGTTCTGGCTGGTATTTTAATATTTTCTCTGAATTATTCCCTATTAATTTGCAGGCATCATTAGGGCTGGAGGAAACCTGGCCAATGATCGTTCTTTTAATTCCTGGAGTGTTATCCATTTACCAGAATCTGTTTAGTTTTTTTTTCTTAATGACTTTGGTGGTTAATGTGGTTTGAGAATGTTTTCTGCAAAAAGATAATATAAAGGAGAGCTGTAGAGAAGACTTTACCAAAGTTGTTACACCTGAAATTTGGCTGATAATTTTGCAGCTCAGACAGAATTTGGAAAGTATGCCTGAGATGAAGGATTCGTAGTGAAGGATGCACACGATCTGTAACATTTGTCATTTAATGTAAATGACAGTGAATGTTTGCAGTCACATTTCTCATAGTGTAGACATGCTTTAAGTTGGTTCCCACTCAAAATTACACAGTATCGCTACAGCTACAGCAGCACTTGATTCTGAGGAAAAGTATTGTTTTACCACTGTGATGCTGTTGAGTAAAAATGTTGGAGTGCCATTCTCTGACTGATGCAGTGTGCATTCACCTGACAAATCCTATGTGTGATTCAGTTTAATTTAGGAAATCAGGTTTAACCTGATTTATGTATTTCTGTACCATGTTGGAATGTAGTATGAATCTTGTCCTGCAAAAAGTATGAATCCTCCAGCCACCCTTGAGTACTTTTTCCCGCACTTTCTTGTAGTTTCCTTCTCTTCACTTCCCTACTGTGCTGCTTTATTATGTCGTCTGCATTTGCTGCTTCTTTGAACCAAGTTATTGATCCCACTTCAGGGAGCTGAAAACTGTAGAAGCACTTTAAGCATGAGACTGAAAAGGTACAAACTGCAAGGCCTTCATCAATGGACAAAGCCCAAATAAGAAACTCTCTTGCCAAAAATAATGGTGTTCCTGTTGGCTGGAAAGTTTCCTCTCTTTCTATGAGTTCGAAGCCCTCGGATTGTCTTACGGAATTGAATAACCACCACAATAGTTAAACCTCTGGACTAGGAATTGGTGAATGTTTGCTTCTGCTTGGTCTAGCCACAGACTGGATAAGCTGGAAGCTGAAGTTCCTCGCTTCACATGGTTGCTTACTAGAAAATGTTCATGTAAGGAACCTCAATAGCATACCATTTACAGACCTGAAAATTAGTTGAGAAGTTTCCATGGTATTGTGTTGGCAGAATGCTGAACAGAAGTAGGAGGGTAGAAAATGAGCAGAGTCCTTTGCAGCTCTGACATGAATACACTGAGATTTGTATGTACCCGTATTGGGAGGCTGTCTTTACCAGAAGTCTAGAAGTCTTAATGGAAGCTGATACTGTAGGAAAAAAATTAGAAATGCATTTGAAAATAAGAATTCTTGTAAAGATGGAGTCTTTAGAAATCTCTTTCTGTAAAAGTGTTCTGTAAAAATAGAAAATGGCTTTTTTTTTTTTCTTCAATAATATTTTACATTGTCAGAGAATGTGCAGTTAGGGCACTGGTGTACCCGAGAGCCTTTTGGTACATGGAATTTCAGAGAGAAGGCACACAGGATTGATAGTTTTATTGCAACAATCACTTTTTTCCTTGTAATTCTGCAGTGGAGATGAGATTATTAAAAGCACTTACTATAGTTTATTCACTGCAATCAAATTCTGAACTACATATTGCCATACTCCTTTAAGAGAGACTTTTGATCAGTCCATTGTGTGTGTTTGGCTAGATTTGAGGCTGTCAAAAATGTTGTGAAAGGCTTTTGTATTTTGTCTGTTGGTTTCCAATTCTTTGAGGTTTTAAGCAGTAGTTGCTTTATGTGTATTCTGTCGAAATTGTTTTCCTTTGCACTTTGCTGCCTGTATGCCAGTAACTCCTGTACAGAGAGGAATGCTGTTTTAATGCACATGTTTTATTCTGGAGTCTTTTATTACCTGTAACTGTATAAATTATAAACTCTGGTGGAGAAAGATGATTGTAAATTAAATGTATGAAGGGAAGGCAATGAATATCAGAAGTTCTGTAGCCTAATTTTTATGCATGTGTAGTTGATAGTTCCTAAATTTTAACGTTACGCTGGGATTTTTTTGTTAGCAGTACTCCTGCACCAATACCTGACCATAGCTAACAATATTTTTGCTAGTGTTCTGGTGAAAAACTTTCTTTTGGTTAGTTTCATTGTGTCTTAGGTAAAACACTGTTTTAGTGTTTTAGAGTCTAGCTTTTATAATCTGTTAATTATCTACAGTGGTCAGTGTTTGAGTGGAAATAAACTTAAGTGCCATATTGAAACGTAATTATTTTAGGCTTAATTTTCTTACTGTTTTTCTTTTAGAACAAATTCTGTATAACATAAAACAGGAGTACAAACGCATGCAGAAGAGGAGACACTTAGAAAATAGCTTCCAGCAGACAGATCCTTGTTGTTCTACTGATGCACAGCCACATGCATTTCTCCTTACTGGACCAGCTTTGCCAGGTACCCAGAAAATTCTGTGTAATTCTGCTGTGTGTTCTCAGACTTTGTTTGCATAAATAATTTTCCCTAGTTATCTGGTGGTTTTTGGCACCTTCTCACCAGTTACTGTTGCTTTTTTTGGCAATACTAGCATTCATCTGGAAGATTGCAGCGTCTCATTTTAAGAATTAGTAGGATACAAAGCTTGCATTGTTTTCAGGAGACTATCCTGCATGCCCTGCCACTGATACTGTAATAGGCTTTTGCAGAGCAGCTGTCTTTGCAAAAATATACTGTACTGCAAGTTTCACGTAAAACAGAAGCTTAAATTTGTAAACGGCAACTGCCATGTAAATGGTGTTCACAGTGTTTGTGTAACACTCTTGGTGTTTTGATACCTGTGTGTGTTGTCCATTGTAGATGTCTTCCTTTTGAGTGTCCTAATTTTACTTCAATAGTAAATAGAAATGTTCAAATGGTGGAGAAAGACTTCTCCAAATGCTCTGTAAAGTTCCTTCAATGCAAAAGATCTGAAGAAAATAAATTATAGAAATGGTTTTGCATTACTTGTAAGTGTAAATTGGTATGCCCAAATATTTGATCTTAGGTACTTCATCTGCAGCATCATCACCATTGAAAAAAGAACAGCCCCTGTTTACTCTCAGACAAGTTGGAATGATCTGTGAACGTTTGCTGAAAGAACGTGAAGAGAAAATCCGTGAAGAGTATGAAGAAATTTTGACCACAAAACTTGCAGGTATATAGTTCAAAATAATGTGTTAGAATGAGTATGAAAGTTTAAAACTTCTTCTCATTATTATGTTATGCTGCTTTTTTTGACCTAATCTGATTAAGGAATGAGATTGCATACAGGACAGAAAAAACGATGTGTAGTCTCTTTGATAAGTTTGTTTTTGCTTTTTTTTCTCTTGTGCTGCTTTGGATAGAAACTATGACTCCTGGGTCAATGGAAACGGTGGTTTTATTTCAGATAAAGCTTTCTCTTGCTATCATGTGTGAATTGATCATTTCCTTCTCACTTTTTTTTGCCAGAAAGATTTTCTGTTCTACTGTCTTACTAGTTCTTTGTGAAGGACTTTTCTTTTTTTTTTTTCTTTTTCCTGTTTGGGAACTGACGTCCTTTTTCTGGAATTTGGCAAGAAGACAGTACCTAAGATTTCCCTTTCTCTTCCCAGTACTTACCATTACATTGCTGCCAGCGGTGTTTAGTATCTGCCCCAGCATCAGTAGTTTGGCTGCATTTCTGATGCTCTGTGTTGAATTGTCATATTTCACGTCATTCAGCTGATACTTCTGGTGCCCGATGCCAACTTACCTTTTCATAAGGATCATATTAATGTCAACATTGTAAATAAGACCTTTATTTAGTTGTTGGAAGTTCTTTGCTTCTAAACATCTTGCTAGCATTTGAGCACATAAATTCTGTTGCATTCAGAGGTAGGTGCCTTCACAGTATCATTTGGTGTCTAATGGTTAGTGTGATGATAATGAATATCTGAATGCACTCTTTGGCAGCAAACCTACTTTTGAATACCCATGGCTGTTTTGCTTCCTACCTGAAAACATATCAGAATTAAAGTTTGTAGATATCTTCATGTGTTTGGAATAAAACCTTCTACAGGCATGCCCATGCCGAAAGTCACCAGATGTGTGTCAGGCTTGTGGGTTGCCTGTGACAGTATTGTCTCTGCACCTGAGCCTCCGTTTATGTTCTGTGCTTGGTTGTCTGCCATCGCTATGTAAGAAATTACTATAGTCATTCTAAGTCCCTCTTAAATCTGTGTCTGTTTACAACTATTACTAGAGCCCTAAATACTCCTGTTTCTTTGGGCCTAATGTTCCATTTCTGTATTTTTCTTTTTAACCTGCTACAGACTGATGAATTAGGACTCTGTAGAGCTTCTTTCTTCTAATTTATGAATGCTAGGAATTGGGTCGTTTCTTGCATTCTCTTAAATGCATTTCAGTTAGCAGTGATCATAATAACCATTTGAAGACCAGATATATTTACATTTGTTCCAGACACTTTCTGAGTACAAACTTGTAGTTCTTTACAGCAGGAACCCTCTGCCCAGTTCCTTACATGTGCTCCATCTGTCAGTTCCAGGGGGAATATTTTTGGTTTTGTTTTTGGGAAGGGAGGGGAAGGGTTTCTGTTTGCAGGGTTGTGGTTTACAGTGAGATGAGTGTTCTTACAATGGTGGTCATAAAAAAACTATTAGATCATGTTACTGCATCCCATATATCAAGCCAGTAATAAATTTGCATCATTATATGGGAATTCAGAAAGAGAGACTGCCAAAAGAATTCAGAAATTCCTTACATAGAAGGCCAGTTATGTTTTTCTGCTGACAGAGTGATTATATCTTTTTCTAAATTTTGTACAGTGAGGAGATACTCATTCTTACAAACTAGTGAAGTCAATGGAAATGTAACAGGAAATTCTGTAATAAATCTCAATTGAATAGCTTCTTTCAAGTGACTTAAACAAATATTTGGATCTCAGATACTTTCCTTGTTCCTTTCTGAATCACGGTTTTCTGGTAGGTAGTTAGCCAGATACTGACTTTTTTTTCCTATCCTGTGTTCTTTGTGAGCAGAGTTGCCTTTCATGCAGAGTGAGTGTTTGATAAATGGAAAACTCAGATCACTGTAATGCCCTGATTTCCCCTCCTGCCTCTGTTACCTGAAACTGCTGTGTTAGCATAAACGTGGGTTTGCAAGATTTTAAAACCAGAGGAGTGTGAGGGGCTAAGGGAAACTTTAGCTTGAAAGGTTTTCTAGAATCTGTTTGTGAAAAACAGCTTTTTATTCTAAAGGTCAAGTCATAGAATATGGTAATCGTATTTGTATTCGTGGCATTTAGCTACCTTTTTACTTAAAATAGGTACTGGCAACATATATGATACATGATGCCAGTGGTGTAAGTATCTTTACAAGCGTTCACTTACATTTTCAAACCATTTACTGTAGGTTGCTCTTACCTTTGGATTGCTTAACTTTCCCAATACGAATGCTATGAGAAAGGGGATGTGGATTCTTTAAATTTCCAAAGCAATTTTAACAAAGGTGCTATTGCAAAGCAGCTATGTATGTTGACTTGAACCTTTAAAGAAGAAAGCTTGCAAGTTGGTTTCTGGCCTTTAATACGTACTTTTAGGAAAAGTTCTAGTTGCTGTTGTTTTTGGAAATGGTTTCTGAGCAACAGATCCTTCAATCTGCGCTTTGTGTTATTGTTTGGCTAAGATCCTCGCATGGCTGCTGAAAAGCCATCAGTAAGAACTGCAGGTCCTGCCTGTGGGCAGAGGGGAACTGGCTGCCACGGCCCTGGGCCCTTTCAATTAGGGATGAATGTCCATAGATCGCTGGGTCAGGTCCGTACTTGGGGCTGCTGCTGCACTACTTGCTGATTACTGATACCCTGTTTACTTCAAAGGTGAAGCTCATCCCTGCAAGAGGATGGGGACTTTAATGGGGCAAACCTGTGGGACTAGGAACCACTACAAATCTAACTGCATTTTTGGTTGAAGATTGCCTTCTTTGACCTTGCCCTTTTCTCAGAACACCCCACATTGCTGCACATGTATTTTTCCACAAGGGAGGAAGGGGAATGGAGAGGAGCGGCATCTGGTAGATATTACTCTCCTTGTTCAATTTCCTAATTCTGAAAGGTGATATCCTGGTGATGAGTGCAATATTAAAACAGTAAAATATTGCGGATGTATTTGTATGTATGTGTGTATAGAAAGAGTAATCTTTCTGGGAAATAACAATGCTTATTTCAAAACCAAATGAATACATTTGATACCTAAATTTCATATCAGTTTTCATGAAGTCCATAGCCAACTGTATGTCTCCTATTGTGGCTCCTTTTGTGACTGGAATTAGTCAAGTGTTAGCCACCGAGCATTTCATTCTTTTTAGTTTTTCATTTGCTTTTGATTTTCTGGTGGTCACCAAAAAGAATTTCTAACTCTGTAGCAAGTCCCTTTCCTGTACTTCTGTGTTTCCATTTCATTAAATTAATTTTCTTACATCTGGTGGTGATAGGAGCAGAGAAGTTTCCAACCCTAGCACTGACCATAACGCCATGTTTGCTTAACTACTCTGCCCCCATTATGGATCTGTGAAATGGGCACACTTGATTACTTCAAAATACAGTGTCTGACACTCAGCCAGGTGCTAGGTATATTGAGGTATTTGTGTATGTGCGGCATAGTTCTCTTTGGGCTGTCTTTCCCACTATAGAAGTTTGTAAGGGAAAGTCTTGTAATTATGAGGACACATGCTGCATTGTTGTTCTTGGGGATGAAAAGGAAATGGCAGCTACGAACTGTGTAAAGTCACTTCAGATTACTGCTAGTGGGTGCGTGTTTAATTTATATGAATTGTATGTCAAAGAAAAATAGCCTTGAATATTTTTCAGCTTGAGTTAAACTTATTATACTCACACTTCTAATGCTTCATGCTTGCAGAACAATACGACGCATTTGTGAAGTTCACGCATGATCAAATCATGCGACGATATGGAGAACAGCCTGCCAGTTGTGAGTATCTATTTCTTCTGGTTCCTATAGCAGCATTAAATTACTCAGTGTTCAATAATATAAGTGGCCATTGTTTGCTGCTAAGCTTCAGCCTGGCCCCAAGTTAAAATACTTTAAATCGCTAATACGGAGGACTGAGGTTGAAAGGAAGATGTCATAAAACGTAGCTTTTATTTAAAACATCTAGAACTGTCGCCCATAACATGCTGGGTTTTTATTTTTGAAGCAGGTTTTGATATTGCCATAGCAGGTTTGTGGTAGAGCTGGCATTTGTTAACTCCATTGTTAACTCTTGATTATTTTTTTTTCTCTTTCCAGATGTTTCATGAATCACACTTTCTGCATATGTGGGCTGCCCTATACACCCTGTTTTATTGTTGCAAGCTGTCCCAGTAAAGACTTGCAGCAATGCCATATTTTTTCCCCCTGTGAACACAGGTTATTTCAAGCTTTTGTCAGTGGCAACCACTCTTATGCAGCAACTGGTTTTGGAGTGCTCCCTGATGTCAGTACCACCTGGATGTGGACCTTTGCTACCTGTAATAATACCAGTGGCCTCATTTGCTGTATCATTACAATTTGGCTTCTTATGTTAATAAGTTTGAAAAAGTAAAGGATTAAAGCTGGTGTTCTAGAAGTTGCCCTTCACTGGTTGTGTAAATAAAAATGTAGAATGACACTTCTGACTGAAGTTAGTGTGGTTTTCATAACTGTGCACTACAACAAAGCTGTAATCACAGTTAAGTTAGAATGTAATCCCAGGACAATTTTAAGCAAATAGCCCACAGTACTGCCTGTGAAATAGTGAAGGAGGGCATTTCTGTATTCCATGACTTTTTTGGGGGTTAAGAATGGGTTTATATGATTTCTCATTTTTGTAGTTTTTATTTATTCTATCAGTCTTTAACAAATGTTTATTGCTGCAATCTTTCAGTGTATCATTGTTTTACTGCCCTTGTAGTACTGGAATTTAGTTGGAAGAATAAAACATTTACTTCTAATCTGTTTGTTTTTAATATGCAGGTGGAACTTTTGCTGTGTACGAATAAACTTAAATCTGAGTGTTTAAATGAAAACTTTATTTACTAGCAATAGTGGGTATGTCAGAATATGAGATCAGGAAAAGGAACTGGATGAAAATCTCAGGTAATTCTTCAGAGGTGAAGAAAACTTCCTTAGATTGGCTGTATGGTTTCCAGTTGTGGAAGCATGTTTGTTACAGAACTGACAAGAACTGTTCATTTAACTTGCTGCAGCTGACTGAAACAGCTTTACTTGTCTTCCTTCTGATTTAAATGACACATGTAAGGAAATCTGTTCATGAGATAGAGCAGGTGCTTGCACCACAAGCTGAAACTACATAGGTATTGGAAGAGCTAAAGGTGTGCAATCTTTGTGTTGAGGGTCGAGGACTTTGTTGTTGGATGCGTTCAGCTGTTTCCAGACTGCTGTATCGGTGCTGGCTGTGTGATTCTCAGTCTCAGGGCGGATTACTGAAAAGTTACTACATGGCAAGTCCAGATCTGAGTGCTGTAGGGTGGAAGTATCACTTATCAAATGACTTGGGTCATCTGCTCTGGGGACTTGAAAGCCGTTTCAGAGTAATCTTTGATTATAAACTGTTGTCTTCTCTACCTTACTATCAGCTTCTGATTAAGTAGAAGTCTCTTGTGTAATAGATCTTTGTACCATTTCAAATTAGTGGAAGAGTTTTAGCTGACATGTAGTTGAAACTTCAGGTGGTCGATATGCGCATCAGTGGGCTCATGCTGATGCTTGTTACGGTTTCAGAGAAGCCATGTGATGAGCGGTAGTTCTTGGTGAACTTTTAGTCACTTAGTAGTGAGATTACAGGTTCAGAGTTAGGCACGTCACCACAGTACTGGAGTATTTTCTACTCACTTTCCTGAAACCTCTTACCCAAATATTTGGATTCTTTTTGCTATATTTTCAGAATCTCAGAACTGAGACATCTCTGCTGAATTCCTCTCGCGAGTCTTCTGTTACTGAAGATAAAACTAACAAGGGCTGTAATTCCTGTTGTCTACCTCAGGGTTTTCAGTCCCTCTCCTTCCTGCTCCTCATTTTTTGACTTCCTCTTGTTGTTAACTTGCCCAGGATAGGAAAACCACTGCTTCTAGGTGGACCTCTACCTAAATTCCACCATCCTGGTAACACCCTGTATCTCCTCTGTTCTACAAGATCCTTGTTCTGACTTGACAGAAAGAAATGTGTGTATGCCTAACTGATAATTTGAGATAGGAGCAGAATTAAGATACCAGCCATTGTGATCTCTGCGTCTCAGCTTATCTTTTCCTTTGGTATATTAAGAGCTATTATAAATAAGAAGTGATGTCATGTTAGCACCCAGCCAGTCCTGTGCTGTTCCAATTAATGCATAATAAGCAGTCTCTGGCAGATTAAATATAATGCCACCATGGGTGCCTATGCATCACAGCTGTGGTATGCTTAATTTGTGCCTGTTTTGAAAGCGATGTTGCATTCTTTGAAATTTTTCATTTTTTTAACCTGCTGCTTGTTCCGTCTTGGACTTTAAACTGGCTCCTTTTCCTAATCTTGGTGCCAATATCCGATGTGATAAAATTTCATGTGAAAGGCTTGTTCTAACAGGTGACTTTTTCTTTAGCAGGAAAATAGTTGGCTGCTTGATTACTCTTGAAAAAGTTAGGAAAATTGAGGTGCTGCGAGGAGCAGATTGGTGCTTAAAACAAACCTGCTTTGGAGAGCCTTTTCAAAGTCAAGTAGAAATGGGTAAGGTTCAGTAACTACTGAATTATTTGCACTACATTTTGTGGTGGCCACATTTACCCACAAATGGCAAATATACTGTAACTGCAGTCTACCCAAAAGCAAAGCAGGCTGAGGACAGTTAATTGCAACTGAACAGAGTGAAACCAGAGATCTTGGTTAGCCTGCTTTTAAGGTAGTGATGTGTAAATTCTTTTCAAGCAGATCTCAGTTACTGTATACTTAAAAAGCAGCACGTAAATCCTGACTATTGATTGTTGTGTCTAGATGTGAAAGCATATAACCGTAGGATTATTCAGCCTTTTCAGGGTTGAGAAGGAGGGAGATTTGAGCAATTTTGTCTGCTGATGTTTCAGATCTGCCTGTGTACTCTGGAAAAACAAGACCATTAGCAGATTCTGGTTAGAAACTGTTCCGTGAAAGCTCTCTCCATTCCCGAGAAGGGAATTGGGAAGGATTTATCTCTTAAGATTACACAGTAGGGAGGAAAAAAACAAGACTGGTAAAGTATTAAGAGTTTGTGCTCTTATTATGAACCAGTGCTTGTGACCTTTGTATTTGGAAGCCATTCTCTGAGATGAAAAATATGAGGGTGAATGTTTGGCTTTTACAGGCACCTGGCTTATTCTTTTATTTTATTGCTGCTGTAGGCTCCAAGATAAAAGAAAAATTATCAAGTTTCTGTTTGAAACCAGTAGTACAGTAGTGTGAATAGGTGGCAAAAACAGCATCTGTAACAGTAGAGAAAAATGGTGAGCTGTTCAAACAAGAGTTAACTGATTTTCAGGTGTGATTTTTGGCAGTAGTACAGTTACCAGTTTGGAGGCGAGGCTTTCCATTGTTACTGTTTCAGAGCTAGTACCACAATACAAACATTGGTACCTTTTTGTTTGTGTCCTGCTTGCTTTCAATGAACTCTGCAGAGAAGGTTTCCTGGAGCCTCTGCAGAACGTTATTACTGCAGAGTATTGCGCAGTTGTAGAAACTAACATTTTAAAACTAGGTATGTGTTTGCAGTTGGCATCTCCTGTGTGTGTATTACAGCTAAGGCATGTGAGGTGAGTTTGGAATATTTACAACAAAGCAGTAAAATAAATTACATGAGAGGAGCCAAATGTAAAATTAATACTATATTGTCAGTTTATCTGCAAACAGAAAGCCTGGTGGTTTTAGACCCCTAGAACCGGAATTTCATTGAAGGAGGAAAAGCACAAGATGCTTTTTAGTAGCTGTAGTGTCTCTGCTGTTACTGATGCTGGTTCAGAATTTAGCCACGTTAAGCTCTTGCCAGGCAGCTAGGACTCTTGACTACGAAGTCTGGCCTCTGAGGAAAGGCAAACTAAATTTATGAACAGTTTTGTTTAGTTTGTTTTTAACTGTCCAACCTTTCTGCCTTGCTTGCTGAAGAAAATGAAATTGCACACTATTTCCTATGTAATTTCAGTCAAGTATTTCTCTTTTATACATATTACAGTCTGACGTGCCAAGTACTGAATTAAAGATTTGATCCTGAGAAACCATATATAGTGTAGCAAACATGTGACTTGAAGCTTCAAAATTTGTTAAAGGGAAGAAACGGCCATTGATTTTACTGTTTTAATGTTACGTTGCCTGCACATTTGGGGATTAAAAGCCACACACTGTTGAGGCTTGCTTCTCATTTATTTCTAATTATTTTTACCTTCAAAAGGTGCAAGTTAGATGGTGTGGGCTTATCCTGCATTGGGTGAGGTTAGGGGAAGAGCAGCTGCAGGCAGGTGGCAGAGGATGGCTGCACAGAGCACTTGGCTCTGTGTCCGCTTGCAGATCAGTGGGACATTGGGTTGTTTTACTGCTCCCTTCCTTCTGTCAAGTGTGTTTGCAAGATAAATAGGCGAGGTTCAGGACAGAGGAGGGCTGTTTAGCACTCCCTTCCTGACATTTCCCTTTCCTCTCTGCTGCTTGAAAGCCTTGCATGCAAAGACCACTATGATATCGGTGCTCTAGCTTGGTCTCTGGAGTGAAGGACAGTGGAATTTGTTGACCCCTGTACCTTGGTGGCAGAGAGCAACTTCTGCAACTGCTTCACTGAGATCCTAAAAATTTTTGCTGACATTGCATTTAATTTGTCATAACGTTTCCCAGGTTGTATGTTCAGGCAGTACAGGGGCTGATAAACTGCTCCTCCTCAGCCTCTTAATTTGCCCAGCAACATTTAGAACTGGGCCCTCCCTTAAAATACAGCAGGAAGTATTACAGTGCCTGTGCAATGAGAGCAGTTGGAAAATACACGACTCCTACCCTCTCCAAGGGAGTTCAAAACAAGCCTAACCTAACTTATCAGGCTGTTCACCCCGGAATGGATGCAAGTTCTATGTTCTTGTAATAGGACTTCCCCCCTCCTAGTATGGATCTGGTTTATGCAAGCGATTCAATCTTCAGTGCTCCAGGCTATCATTTTCTGTTCTTCTGAGTAGGCTGAAGTGCCAGTGCAGGTGAGCGGGAGCATCTGGATTCTAGTGGCAGCTGAACACATGTGCTAAGAGTAGCACTTAAATGCCTCAAATAGAAGGGAAATGAAGTCTGTAATCCTCTCCCAGTCAACTGAGGAAGCCTGGGAGTTTTTTTGGAGGTAAATAGTCTTTCACAATAAACTCATGGCCATTCACTTTTAAGTTCAGACAAAGTCTGAACACTCTTCTCTAACTGCAGCCTTTTCCTAGGTGATAAGGCTGACCTGAAGTCTCCACCCACACTGTTGAAATGCATGTGTTGTGGCCTGTGGGACAGTTTATCAATGTATGGCAGACATGCATGCTGTTTTGGGGGGAAACACAAGCTTCCCCCTTTCGTTTCCAAGGCTTTTCCCATGGGTGGAAAACATGGGACATCGACAGTAGCATAAACACATTTGCTCCCCAAACCAAACACAAGCGAAGTTGAAGCTCAGTGCAGTAAGATGTGAAGTGTAGCTTCTGAGTGCCAAAGAAAAGACTGGGCTGGTTAGGACATACCCATGTTACTCTGATACCTGGAATCAGTTGTAGGTTTTCTGTAACACCACCTCAGGTTCCTTGGGGAACCAGGACTCCAGCAATAACTGTGGTTTTCCAGCACTTCAGCACACCACTTTATTTGTGGCTTTTGTTACGGTATTGGGCACTGATCTGTGACTGGCTCTAGGCAGAGAATAGCAGCTCTTTGGTCAACCCTGACCAAATCAAAAGTGGCCATGAGCCATTCTGGTCCTGTCCTACAAAGGGGACAGCACTGGTAACCTGTAGTTAGGTATTGGTACTGCTTTGTGCTGGCAGAACCTCAGAGGCTGCATCCTGGGCTTGCTTAATCCACAGGGCCAAGTGGCAGAGAAGGTTCCCTGAAGATTGGTCAGATAAGCAGTGCTTTAACACACTGAGTCAAGAGTTGTTGTTTTCACACAGCTGTTTGCTTTGCTCACGTACAGTACAACACCTCAGCAAAGAGAAAAGATGCAGGGTGTACTTCAGCTGTGGGTTTTACTGCCTTCCTCTGATGTGCACAAGTGCCATGTTCTCGTTCAGTCTGTGCTGACACAGGTCCCCCTGACAGCAAAAGTCAGCTAGTACTCCTCAGCTTCACTAGAAAAAGGGAATGATTAAAACAGTTTGCTTTTGCTTTTCTCAAAGAGCAAAAATCTGTATCTTCAAGATTACTCTGTCCCTTTCTCCTTGTGAAAGTTTTCAGGGAGTTATGACCAGCTTTGGTTTGAAGAACAAGCAGCAGAGGCTGAGCATGGAAGCTTACTGTCTTTTTCAGCATACTGGTTTTATTTATTTTTAAATCGGTAGCTCAAGGACCTGAAGGCATTTTACAATGATGACAGAGCCTATCAGCTTATAAGCAAGTTACTGCTCCGTCACTGCTGTAGCTTACACAGCCGGTGCTGGCATTTTGGCTCGCTAGTCTGAATTATATCAGTATAGTGTTAAATATCACACAGCAAAGATGATGAAAACTGGCAGAACAATACAGTATTTGGAACATGAGCATTACCAGAGCAGTACATTACAGAGGGAGGCTGAGTATTTTAAAAAAACATTGCTATTCAAGTCTATCCAGGCACGCAGAATGCATCTCACAACATTCAGTCAGTGTTGACTTTGACTCAGTATGCAAAGTCAGAGGACTAGTTCAGTGGGAACAGAGCCATTGCACAATCTTAAAAAGAACAGGTTTATTAAGATCCTGGTGGCACATTAACAGCCTCCCCATGTCAGCCTTGCCACGTGGTCCGTTTTCTGCTTGCTAGGCTTTATGAAGCCTAAGAGTTCCAGTTCAGAAACAGCTCGAATAAACCGAGCACTGGATGTCTCAGTAAAGGAAATTGAGTATGCTTTCGTGACACACTCATGGAGACACCATTCTCTAAGGGCAGGAAGGATTACTAAGTAAGTCAGGGCAAGGACAGATGACACAAAATGTGTTGCACACTACAGTTGTTGGATATAAGGACAGAGCATGATTCACTTACAGAAGCACAGATTTGATCAGTATTTCTTTTGCTACGTGCATACACTGCGGCAGCAAAAGAGTTCCTTTCCCCACTGCTAAGAGAAACTTAAAGCCTACAGAGATACTCATGGTGTGGGCTCTCAGAAAAGAAATTTATACTTCTTTGCCCCTTGACAAGAAAGTGAGTGGATAGTTACAGGGTTTTTTTGGGGGTTTCCTAAAACAACACTAGTTTCTTGCCATATTCTTGACACACAGCTAGCTATCCTTGAGTTAAACCAAGAATTTAGTTTTGAGTTAATGACCAGTCAAGCTTGTAAAAAAGGAAAGGAAAGCTAGGTGTGATAGTAGGGCATAGAAATGCTCTTCATCTCTTCTCTGTGACAGCACTACCATTGTAGCCGTGAGTTTTGATTCTAATGCGCATCCTTTAACTATTTTGCAGACCTCACTCAAGAATCAGGACAAAGGGAGAAGCAGAGTGGTATTACCAGCTCTGAGGTACTAGAACTCACAGCCTCTACAGAACGCTACTTTTGTGAGCATTTCCTCTGTTAATGCTTCCATCTTCCTCATAATAAACTACTGTCTCTATGTCCCCACCTGCTTTCTAGGTCACAGTTATCCCTATTATTGTTCCCCAGTAACGCTCTCCTCCTGTGCAGCATCTGTACCAGCTCTCAGATGACTGAACCAAGGAGAATAGCTTCAACCTGTTTTACACTGTTGGTTCTGTTTCAGATCCAAACAGCTCCTATGGACAAAAGCCGCTCCCCAGCATAACTATTTCAGCTGATCTATTTCTGTGACATTTTCAGTACATCAAGGCTGTTTAAACCAGTCATCTTATTTTTCTGGAATTCATTATCAATGCACGTGAAGCTGCATATTTAAAATTCTGGTTCATTAATTCTGTAAGCATTTCAATGTCAAACTTGAGAGACATGAGAAAGGATACTGGATAGTATTATCCACCTGGTCCGAGGCAGCTGCATCTGCATTTGGTCCCTCAACTGCCATCACCACAGTTGAGAAAGCCTAGAAAGGGAAAAACAGCACAGATTTAATACAGACAAACAGAGCTGCATAGAAAACAATGAGCTCTGAGCTGGTGGCTGTCGGTCAGGAGGAATGAGACCTCTGAACGATAACCTCATGAGAATGTCACTTCAGCAGCAAGCAAGAGAATGAGCAAGGTTACATATTACCACGGCAGGAATACGGCATCAAAGCCATCACTCTATGAACTTGTGTGCCCGTATTTTAAATCCCAATACGGTTCCGGTTCCTGACCCATTCTCAGAAAAATACATAAATGAAAAGCATGGTAAGCATTGTCAGAGTGAGTCTGCCTCAACATTCTGGAAAAATGAATGAGATTAAGTTGGCTGTGAAGAAATCTGTAAGACTGAGGGACAGCAAGAGGCTGGGTAGGAATCTTCTGTCCACTTTTATTTCCAATACACGAACAAGGCAACAGCAAACAAAGCATCCTCAGAACAAGTAAAAGCAGTGTCCTCTGCACTGCTTGTAGTTATGCTTTAGACTTTCTTGTCAGAGAATGCTGTGGTTGCTAAAAAGTTACACTGGTAATGTAGGCCAGGGAGGCTTACAGAATACAGAGAAACCAGTCCAGTTCAGGAGTTTTTGTGATTATGATTGTTTATCATATTAATGTACGTTCTGTTACACTCTCTCTGCTTTTGGTCGCTGTATGAGCCAGGCTATGAGGCTAGAAGGACCTTTGCTCTTCCCTACCACAAGCATTTTCTCCAAGAGCCCCACACTTACCAAGCAGCAGCACTTGCTTGGTTTCCATAAAAGTGTCACAGAATACTTAAAAACAAAAGGGGGGGGGGAGGGGGCAGAAGGTAACTTTGTGAAGCATAAAAATCTGATCTGTGCTGAGCATAAAACAGAAGCAAAAGATTTTCATCACAGAGTAATAATGCTGGAAATAAATGATTAAGAGGAGGAAGACTCTGGGCTGAGTTACTGTGTGTTCTTGCACAGGAGGGACTGAGGTATGCAATCATTTAAGCTGTCAAAAGGGGCACTAAAGCAGACATGCAGCATAGAGATAAATCAGAACACCGAAGGCAGGTAAAGCACTGTTTGCATTGTCACATACCTCTAACCAATCAACAAGATTAATCAATCTGCCACACTCCAAATGAAGCTTATACACTATGCATATGTCAGGGGCTTTATTAGAAATGCTTCCTCCGTCGCTTTTCAAAGCTTGATTCTGATGGAAAAAAAATTAAGGTGGTCACTTTGATCAGTTTTTAATCTTGAATGATCTCTAGGGCTAGATACAACATTATTTTAGGGAATTCACTTATCTTCACTGGTTGTGTGTTTAATGGCAGGTTAATGGTACAAATAAAAAAAACAAAAAAACCCCATGAAAATAAAAAACCCCATGCCATTAAAAAAACAGCAACAAAACCCCACCCAGCTACTTCACTCCTGGCGTTCCTTCTACAATTTTACACATTTATGCAGTCTCTAAAGAGTAAATATCTGATTAGGCTTTTCCCCAATTCTTTTGCTACTTCTATTTACGTACCAGAGAGAAATATTCTGCTTTATGGATTCAGGAAAAGAAAGTAGTCATGATTTGCCTATAGAAAATAGGAAAGTGTCTCTTTACCCCCTGCTACACCCTCTCTCCAAATTTTGTCTTTGAAATGAAACAATCATTTTTCTCTAGCTTGAAACTCAGCGCTTATAGAGGCAAAAGTCTGATTTCTCACAAACTGTTCTCTAGGTCAGGAAATTCAGGTCATCAGCACTGAACCATTTACTTGAGAAGTAAAAAAGCCACTTGAGCCAGAAGCAAGAGCCGCTGCAGAGCTGCAGAAATTTACATCTCATACAGTTCATGATTTTTTTCCCAGTTTTCAGTTTCATGCAATCTAAACAGCCAGTTCTTTTAATGTGAAAACAACTATTGATCATTCCTTTCAGTTCATAGAAATTTTTGCTAAAATGCTTTTATATGCTAGTAAAATCTGCCAGTTAGTTTTCGGCAGTCTATAAATGCTTTAAATAAATAAATGCTTTTCATGAATAAATGCTTTCCAAGATAGGAAAGAAAGTTGGGCAAAGAATGTAACTTTGCTCAAGAATCTCTAGCTTACCTTTCATAGATCTCAATCCCTGCAATTTGTGAGACTTGGATTCAATTTGGACTCTAGCACTCATGAGATATTTCACAATTTTCAGAAAGCCTAACAGTTTTCAAGTTTATTTATTCTCTACAAGGAACACAAAAGCTGCAGACATCAGGTTATTATCTGTCAGTTTGGTCCAAGTGGTCTCCCGATAAATTCAGAGTAACATGGCTAAACCCTCAAAATGTTACAATCCTGACATAAATATACCAGACTGTTGTACCATAATGGTTTCACATACTACTGTGTTACTAACAGGCACGGGTGAAATTACACCTTCTGGCTGATCCAGTGGCTCACCACTGCCCAGAAGGATAACCCCTATGTGTTTCTCTTTTCCCTCTACTTCTCCTAACTTCTACTTCTGTGTGGCCCTTGACCATTCACCCATGTGCCAACTCTGGCATTGGTGGACACTTTGCACTGATTTTCTAATCTTAAGGCCAGAACAGTTATCACAGCCAAGAAAGGATGCAGCTTCTAGAAAAACTGCACCCTCCTGGAACAGGTTCATGTGTAGAAATTAATACTGGACCACACACAGGTGCCAAGAATGACCCAGGACAGATATTACTGATTGGCACTGCAGGGTCACTGCCAGCATCTGAAAGAAAATTTAGCCTTACTGGTGATAAATAGGCCTTTACAGCATAGCGGGAGGCAGCTGCAGCTGCGTGCGGGGAAACCTCAGCTTCCTGAGGCTGTAGCACACATGTTCTAACCAGGCTGACAAGCAGGAAGCGGCCCTAGAGCAAGCAGCCAGTTGTGAAACCATCACCCATGCAGCACAGAAGTGCTGTTTCAGAAAGAGAAGAGTATGGGAGTGCAACAACCCGGAACACCGCTGATGAGGGGTTTCTCTTGCTTGACCCTGCCCCCTGAGGCTAGACAGAGGACAGTCTCATACCTTGCTCTGGAATCAACGTTGCTATCTTTCCCAAGGACCAAATGCTAGTACCCCTTTTCCCTGATGTGGGACCTAACTGCAACTGGAGGATTTTTGTTTCATAGCAATCCAAGTATCTTCATGGGTAATTAAGGCTCATTCCTTGAGATCAATGTGAAAAATCTCACTTCTTACCCATAGTTAAGAACAAAATTTGCACGACCATCTAAACCCCTGGAAGATCCAAGATCAGATTTCCTTGTGCTAACACAACACTAAGCTGTGACTTGCTGGTATTCCAAGTTACAACTTGTTGAACTTTCAAGGGATGAGTGAAAACAGAATTACATTTTTTGTGGTTTGTTTTTTGTTGTTTAGGTTTTGGGTTTTTTTAAGGATAGGTACAATCCTTGGTTCACATTTTGCTAAATAAATAACTGGCCTGGATTCCTGTAAGAAATGCATCACATATTAATTATTTCCACTGAAGCAGATCCTTTTCTGTCCTAGCATTCTGGAAGGAACAGCTCTAGAGAACTTTGCTCTGGGCATGGCTCAGGAAAATAGAAGGCATGGATAAAATTAAGAAAAAATATTTCTTTGACTCACACAGATTAAAGTGCCAAGTAAGGTAACCAGCCAATATTGCTGCTGTTAGAAACTATGCCAAACCTTCATAATCTGCTCAGAAAACATTGGAAATACGTATTGTATTGAGAGTATGTGAGAGAACAAAGTGCAGGATGACACAGGGCTTTCAACCCTGTCAGCTCATTAAGGAGAATACATTAAACATATAAGCAGCTAGGTTTTCCTAGCTCTCCTATATTTATACAGGTTTTCTAAAAATACAAATTACTGAGGTTCATATTAGGTCTCTTTAATGGTAGCCCACTTGCTAACTACTGTTTTCACAAATAAGCTCTTTAACTGGTTTTAGAAATAACTCCTGCACACAGCAAAACTGACAGCCCTCATTCAAAGAGAGGCACAGTGCCAACAAACCCAATAGTAATCAGGTTGTAGATTTCAAAAACTGATCTTTATCAAGTATGGTTCCTGATAAGTGTTGGCTTTGACTCAAGTAACATATAATCACTCAGATACAGCTACAACCATTTTTTTTCAAAACTGTAATTGTGTTTTTAAGGAAAATGTTAAGGCACAAGATTAACTCCCACGTAGCATCTATAATCAAGGATAAAAAGAAATGTATGTTCACTCCTTTTCCAAATCCCACTCTATTACTTTCAGTCATCCTGTGAATTTGATTTATGAAAGAAGTGGAAAAGGGGCTGCTCTTTAAAAAAGGCAGGGGTAACTATAATAGAATCAATGACAATCCTTTTCTTGGACTCAGAAAAGATAGGATGTCAATACACAACAGATATTAAAATAAATGTAAAAAGAAAGACTCCTTTTAATGTGCTCTGTTTAGGCTACTGCTAATGTCATCACTCCGCCCGAATGGAACCTTCACTTTACAGCAAGTCTACACAGTGAGAACCAAGCACCAACCCCGTAAATAGTGTCTCTGGAAAGAGCCACAGACACTGTATTTTTTCCCATGAGCAGTCATCCCATTTGTAATGGAGGACAAAATGACTTCTGTTAACATCTACAGAACAAAAGATCATAGTAACTACTGGCTCTGGAAAATGGATTCCCCATGTAAAACTTGTTCCATAATTAGCTTCTTTATTCCAGCCAGACAGATTCCTTAGCTCTTTGTGAAGTCCCCAGTTGCTTATCAAGACAGTTATTTGCAAAACAGCTGAATGTGTGCCAAGCTTCATGAAACAGCAAAACTAAGCCTTACACATCATCTTCATGTGTAGCCATCAGAAACTACTCCAGCACCACAAACAACTCACTCGTTTCTTACCTTCAGGTAGCAGTATGGGTTATTCAAAGCTGTATGAAGTGCAATCCTTGGGGCAGCATTCAAGTGCCCACGGAGAACACTGGCTGAGTTGAAATACACTATCTCATGCAGAGTCTTGTGGTCTGCAGGAACAAGGTAATTTCTGAAAAAGCAACACGAGGTGTGGGGGAAGGAGGGAAGACACAAGCTTTACCTTAAAGGAAACAACACAAGTCTACTGCAGTCAGAGACTACACAAATATAATTGTTTCCCAACCAGTACTGAAAAATCTCTGAAAAAGATGAGATGAACAATGCTGAAATCAACTTTTCAGCAGGGAAGTCAGTTATTATCAAGTCTAAACCTAATGGATTTAGCGTAGAACTCTAGCTGGGCTACTTAGAAATTCAAAAACAAGGACAGCAGCTGAAATGCTAACACATGTACTCTATTCCACAGATCTTGCTTATCCCTCTTGAGGTCTCCTGATGAGTCTCTGCTCATCTTTGTCTTCATATTTGAAGCTTTTTTCTTGGCACAGTCATACTTCTGTTAGCTTCTCTGCCTCCCCCCCCAAGGCTCTATAATTAACAAGTGCCTTCATCTCTTCCCCATCTTTCACATTTTGTGCAACAGAACTACCTCCAAACCCTATCTGCTATGCCTTGCTCACCAAAAGTTCCCAAAATAGATGGGATATCACGTGACATCTATACAGTTTCATAAGTAAGTAGAACAGATCAGCAAAGATTAGGATAAAAACTCTTGACTTTATTTTGCTACATACACCCAGTCCTCTCTCAACTTTCTTCTATAGACAAAACAAGTTGGTCAGTTCATGTGTCAATTCCTTCTAATAATCTATGGAAGAGACATTTTTAAAAAATTATTATTATTTTTAGAGCCCTCATCAAAGAAAGAAGAAGAAGGAAAAAAAAAGTGTGCTTCATACCACAAGGACCAAGACACAGTTTTGACAAGATCAACACGTTAACAAGACTTCTGTTGCAACTTACAGTGCAGACTAATGCAGGAATATAAAACGGGAAAGCTCACCTTACAAGGCTGTCTATATAGTCAACAACTTCAAAACGAAGCATTTCAAACTTTGTCAGTTTCTTAGACCGCCTTGATTCCTTCAACTCCAACAAAGTCTTTAAAAAAAAGTGGTGCATAAAACTATATGGGAGGTAGTTATTCTCTGTAGAACACAATCTATATGTTTAACATGTATGATTAATTTTTGCTGGCACGTCTTCACTGGAGATGTTTGAAAGTGGGATCATGCAGTTATTTTTATTTAGGCCAGTGTATTCAGTTCTCAAACTGGTAGGAGTTTGGGAAATTCAAATAAATATGTGTTAGGCAGAATGTGTGATTTACAAGTTAAATAAGAAGAAAACCCCTGATTTGCATTTTAAAATCCTAGTTTATGACAGATATTTTCTACAATGTTCTATGCATCAGGTGGGCCTGATGTACACAGTTGGGACTTAATGATTCACTTTTAAGAAGAGTTACTTATACACAACCTTTACTCAGAGCTCCAGCAAGCTGGGAAGAGCTAACCATGGTCAATTACATCTTAAAAGGTTCAGTTAAGGAACTAGTCAGTAAAGCCTACACAGGCCTAACCTTCTGAAGATGATAAAGGTCTGTCTTCTTCTGGAGCTCCTTTTGTGACGATACGGACACATCTTGTTCTTGGAAAGCTTCTGCTACTAGAACAAAACTAATGTTTGGTATGTGGGGTAAACTTTTCCTGACTACCTATATAAGCCCCCTAACCCAAGCAATATGAGAAGTGTTCAGTTACTTGCTTGTAGACCCAAACACAGGCAGCTTTTGAGTCTTACACCTTGTAAAAGATTCGTTAAAAAACAAGTCTGCAGTGCAGCTTAATCAGCAGTAATTAAGGAACCAAGCAATTCAGCCCTGAGCAAAGAGCCTTGCACATCACTTGAATTCCACTTATGTCATCCTAGGTCATGGTCTCAACATTTCTAAGTTGGACAGATTAGTACTAGATGCTACTGATGCTTTAGGAGTGTTCAGAAAGCCACACACTGCGTATTTTTTCCTTCTTATATGCAAAAAAACACTAAGAAATGAGTTCTCCCTACTTAACCCAGAGCAGCAAACCAAAAACGTGCTAAGGCATTTCAATGTCCAGTTCTGCTCTAATCTTTTATAACAAATTTTTTTTTCATAGCCATGTAGTTTGTTGATCAATTGCATGAATAATTAGTAATTTTTAGGTAAAAACAAAGAAGCAAAAACTCCCAAAACACAATCAGTGCCAGGATAAGTGACAGCCAAAACCAAAGCAAAAGGTAACTAGATTTCTTGCCTTACTCGTGAAGATGGTAGTAAGATAGAGATTCCATCTACAGATCACAGGTAAAGCTCCAACCAGCAGTGACAATCATGATATATAAAAGCTTTTTGGTGACCTACATAGAATGAGTTTGTATTTTCCAGTGCCCTGTGGACATTTGCGCTTGTGTTGAAGACTTCAAAACAGAGAACATCCTCTCTCCACTACTACACCAATAGATTTTGAGATATTTTTTATCAAACCCTTCAAGGTAGACTGAATATAAGGATGTTTTGTTTCCTCAAGGTTCATGTTTTTATTTTTTCCTGTTCATTAGGCAGTCGGAAAGATGGACTTTGTTGGTAAAAAAAATAAAATAAATTTTGGACTGTCCTTTCACTCTAAGGGCTCTGTGGGAGATTCGGGTACATAACTTTTTGGCAGACATCTGAAAACTTCTGCTAAAGATCAACACAATCACAGAAACATACAGCAAGAAGTCACCTAGCTCAGCAACCTATTCATGTAAAGTTTATCTTAACTTCCTTTTCTCACATCGACATTATAGCTTAAATCTGATTTGAAAACAAAGATTATTCATGGATTCATTAGACATTCTCTGCTTTAAAACATCTTCAGATCCTAAGTGAAAATAAATACTGCCTTTTTTGTTTTATAGTTCTGCATGTCCCTGAATTCCGAGTTGTTCTTTTTATTTATTCCCTCAAGGTAAAAATCCAACTACTTTAAAAGCCTTTTGCTTCAATTCTTTTTTTCCAAACTAGATGAACCTTTAGGTTTTCCATTGTAGTTCAGATTCTTCAGTGCTGCTATCTACAGTGACATACACAGCTTTTTCAGAGTCATCACCCATTTCCTGTACCACAGACCTGCTATTAGGACATATATTCAAAAACACATGGTACAGGCAAGAGCCAATTCTTCTAAACAAGCCTCAAGTCAACCCTAGAGCTTATGTGACTACTCTAATTAATATTAGACTGCATCTGGTGGCTTAATGCCTACTTGTCCAAATGCTGGTAGCAATCACATTGATAATGAACTTCATTTAATATGCATAAAACAGACCAGATGATAAACATCACTTCATCTTCAAAAGGGAACCATAGAGGAGCACTTCTCTGTATTTCAGCAGAACCAACGAAATTCCTATTTTAGAAGAATGCTGGAATATATCATATTCTTATTTCAGAAGGAGTACAGCAGTTTCTGGTAACCTGCCTCTTAAAGATGGAAGGCTGCTACTCATTTGCCTTACTAAACTCATAAATATGTCTTCTACCATGAACAATCAAATCTATAGGCCTGACAAGTCACAGCATGTCAACAAAGCCCTGACAACTGGTGCCTGGTGTCCTAGCTCTTAAATGAATTTAACTGAAGGTGCAGGTGAAAAAACTTTATATACATTTGGATTAAATACCATGTCATAAGGAATTCTGCTCCTGTTTATCCTTCAATATCTGTTTTTATTTGTTAAATATTTTAATGATTGCAACATCTGGTAAAATGCTCAGAATACATATATGGCAGATTTAGTGAGTAATGTTTGCTGATCCGTCCAATTTCTTATCTTACATCACTCTTCCGTATTATAAAAAGCATGAACCACATATCAATAAAGAATATAAACATTTCCTAATTTTGTGTATGTATTAGAAAAAATAAATCCTGAAAAATCTGATGGTTTGATACAATGACAGAGTATCACCAGGGAAAATGATACCCATTGGCCACATTATAAAGCAGCTTTCATAGAATCTGCAATGGAACGTATGATGGTACACACCCACCTTCTAGTTTCTGAAACTGGGTCAAGAACTCTTTCAACTTCTCTACTGTCTTATCAAACTCCTCTCCAGAAGATGACACAAAAATTTCCACACATTGTTGAAGCATGGTTACCAAATCAGACTTATTCAACATCCTGAAAGACACAATTGTTGGCTGACGTTGAAAAGCAGAATGATGAAACAGCTTTCAATGTACTTAGTTGAAAAAAAAAGCTTGAAAATAATTTGAAAAACCCCCTTTAAAAGAGAAAACCTCAAAGTTTTCAAGCATTCAGTCTTGCAATTTTTTTTCCTTGCTGTCATTAACAGAAAGAAACAAATCCACTTGGACAGATGTCCTTCATATTTTCCCGCAGAACCGACAATGAGAGCTTTTCTGATAGTCTACCTAAAAACACTTGCTGGATACAGAGTTTTTGAAACTGTGAGTCAGATTAAAAAAAAAAAAAAAACAAAACAAAAAGCAGTATGGTAGGGTTCATAACATTCCCAAGAATGGTAAATGGAATTGTAAAATAAATAAATAAATAAATCAGATTAGTATGTATCCACACATCCACAAAATTCATTGCTCTGTGATTCAGAATGATTCTCCAACAAATTCCAAATTGCTGTTTTCTGTATTCAAATGCAATAAACCTAACCACCAGTAGAATCCCAGAATCGTTTAGGTTGGAAGGGACCTCTTGAGATCTAGCCCAACCTCCAGTGTAGCATTTACTTACTTTTAATTATGTATTAGGGCATTTTATAAATGTCATCAAGCACTGCTCAGTCTCAGAATCTTCATTTAAAAGATACCAAATCAACTCCTTGCAAATACCCATAAAGGGAATCCAGAACTTCAGTCACTGCATCAAGCCAGTACCATTACACATGTGTAACTTTTTCCATGCAGTGTGAGAGGTTCCCATTGCTAAACACTCTGCTTCTGAACAGTCACATTTGTAATAGCCACTGTTACTAAGAGCTCCTCCCAGCCTATTCTTACGCTTTTGCTGTCTTACACAAAACAAAGGTGCTAACAGTTTAAGGATTTTCGAAGATAAAAACCACAGCTACACAAAAAAAGGGAGCATGACAAAAGAATGAAATGACGGTGATCAGTGTGTCTGAACCTAAACATTGACTGAGAAATTTAAGGAAGAATTTAGAAGAGGTAGGGGATGTCTGGAGGGGCAATTGCAATTTGAGCTCTAGTTTCTAACTGGCAGTTGATGCTAAATGCTTTGTAAAGACCAGGATTTGAAACTTCAGTTTATCTGATTCAGGGTTACCGATTTTTTGCAAGTCAGTTGTTGCCTTCAGATACACTAGTTTAGTACAGGAAAGCATCAGGAGTTAACAACAGAAAGGGTGACCTTGACCACACAAAAGGCTAGAAAACATTTAGAAACTGTTTTGGAGGATATAACCGGTAAACAAGATAGCCTTCTTCCAGGCCAGACAAAACACTGCAATAATTAAACACCTAAAATAAAAAGAGGATAACCAGATTTGGAGGTCTGTGAATGAGAAAGAACAAATTTATTTTAGTAATATTATTCAAAAAGAAGCTGCAAGTTCTAGAAAAACTTATGTATGACAACAATGGGATTACAGGGCCCAAAGAACAAGCAAGAGGGATGGTTATCATATCAGGAAACAGTAAAGGATCCTTTTCAACCTTTTGGGTTCGAGATCACCACAAGGGATGCCAGGTGTGAGAGAGGGTTTATGATTTTAATTCAGATAGGAGACATGCTTAAAGCAGAAAGGAAGATCTCAGAGAATCAAAATATAGTAAATAAATCTGATTATTCAGAGACAAGTTATGAAAGAGAACAAAAGGAAGGTAGGATGAAGTCCATAGAAACTCCTGAATGCCGAAGCAGGGAATCATCTGATGAAGTGGTAACAGAGATTGGTCAACAACAAAATGACAACAATCACGAAGGGCAGGACTGTGATAAGCAGTATGTGATGGAAGACATCAATGATTAGCAGACAAAAGCAAGAGTACAGTATCTAGTCAGAAGACAATAGGTCAGGCAGTCCTCAAAGTTTCACCTAAAAGCTTGACCAGATGTCCCAGTCAGTTAGCTGCCCATAACCAATCAAGTGAGACTCTCCCGCATCCAAATCTTATCTCTCTTCTCATCGGATTAAACCAATGTCAATGAAAGCTCACCACACTCTCCCTCCGTCTCCCCACGGTATTTTTTAGACTCTAGACAACTAGATTAAAGTAGAATAACTATTGTCTAGATTGCTAAAGTTACATCACCTGAAACAGCATCTTTGGGGAGAGCACTTTTAGCGGAAGGGATATAAGACAGTCCAGGAAAAAGGCTGAAGAAACAAGTAACCAACCACAAAAGTTACTCAATGCAGTAACTGAAAACTCCACATTCAAATATAATTCATGAAGGGCAAAAAATTGAGAAATAAGCTGATCAAAACATCCTCAATTTTTTACTTTCTAAACACAAGGAAAAAGGATAGACTCAAAAATCACACTGAAAAGAAGAATAAGGGATGGAAAAGGGAGCACATAAGGATATCAACAGGTGATGTGGCCCCTGGGAAGGCTCCATACCTAAGCAAAGGGTAAAAAAAAAAAGATGACTGTGGGTAGAAGATGAAAGATAACATTTTATAATTTTCTTCTAAAAGACAGCATCAAGATTCTATGCAGAAAAAGCAGAGACAAGAGGAAGTATTTGTAAAACGGAAAAGGGAGTTAAAGAAAACATTAAAAGCTGAAAAAATAATAATCACAGCTAGAATCTCAAGTATTGGAAGGAATCATGTATAAGGAGTTTGTTAAAAAAAATACAGAAGAAAAAAAAAGAATGATCATCCATGAAATGAACAACCATGATCGCTGTGTTTCTCCCACAGTGGGAACCAGGACCAGAGAAAAAGCAAGAGGGAGATTAAGAGATAAAAGTAAAGGGGCAGCAAGCCAGAATCTGATGGCAGCATCAACTTTTACACAGGAGAAGAGGCAGATGAATTCAGAGTAGAAGAAAGCAAATTAAACATAGGAGGAAAAAAAGGAGAGGAAAAAATGGCAAGAGTTATGAAGACAGTACAGGAAAGCAAAATGACACATTCGCAGGCAAGGACTGATAGGTGATTGAGTGCTGTCAAGATTCTTGAGAGTCAGAGAAAGATTAAGAAGCAAAGACTACAGCAATGACAAATCAAGTATGTAAATCTTTCTAAGGGATGAAGGCAAAGAACAGTGCAGTGGTGATGCATAAGAACCACTCAGTATGGCAAAGGTACAGTTTGAAGAGCATGTTTCCTCATGTATATGAGCCCAGAAAGTTATCCTCCACTCACTGACGACATGGTTTTTCTGTTTAATTTTACTGTCAGACACACCACGAGCTCAGAGGCTCTTGAGGAGGCAGTTATGGTAACGATGTTGCATCAACTCCTTATGTGACAGAAGCAACGTATTATTTGTATGAAAGCAGCTATCGGGTAACAGCCACTTGCTATTATAAAGCATGTTTGAAGGTCTGTAGCTGCCACAGTGCAAATACAGGGTTTTCTATCAAGAAAATTGGCCTAGATGACTTTTCCATTTTAAATACTGATAGACAACAAAAGCGTAGGCTCTTCTAAAGTTCTAAGCTCACAAAACCACAAAAAATTAACTCAGTCCCTGTACAAACTGTCACATGTGGAGGCAGGGGAAAAGCAATAAAATAAAAAAATAAGAAAGGCCTTAGCTACTCATTTGGAACAGATTCTAATTTTCACAACAGATTAAAGTTTAGGCCAACTAAAACTAGTAATTTGGTTGATAATATCTAACACAGTCATCGTTTGAAAGACAAAGCCCAACTGATGTTCTCATTCACACAGTAATCTCAGTGGTTCCAGCATAATTACTCAGAGAATGAGAGATATTAGAACCTGATCAAGTTTCATGGAGAACAGTAGAAAAACAAAATGAAAACAGCAGTCAATTAATTATGCTTGCAAACAATCCTGCAACTAGCTTCGAACAGGTAATATTCTCAGTTTTAAGTTCCAGAGTAACAGATGACTGATACTCTCCATGCATACAGTAATTAAAACAAAATGGAAAAGAAAAAAAGAATAAAATCACCTTGCTAGCTGAAGAGATGACTCATACTCCTTTGTCTCCCACACTCGGTTTTCCAAACATGCACAGTGCAGCTCCCTGATCTGTTATGCAGAAGGTGAAGAAAGGATAAAGTGTTTTACAGACTGAGTTACGCAGAACTCTTACAACAAGCTTTTCAAAGTAACACACTTTGTTTCCCAGAGATAAAGAAAGATTGCAAAAAAAAATGAGAGCATTTAGTATCTTACAGAACCAAGCTCTTAGTGTTGCTGGAGTCTTACGTGTTACTCTGCATGAGGTTTCAAACAACCTTCAGATGAAGATAACTGCAGTGAACAGAGAGGAACTCCCATCAAATGCCCCAGTTAAAATACTCAAATACTGGGACAGTTCATGTTGATTTTGTAGTTAAGCACAGATTCTAGTAACAGTGTGGAAAATACGTTGAGAACTGACAGACACGTGCACATGCACAGAATATATTGCTCTTCTAGTGGAAGAAGAAATTGCTTAGCATGAGAAGGTGGATTTAATGACAGTAGAGCAATATGGCTATTAAGAGCAATTATCATTGTTCCCTGACTATCATTTTACTCTGTACAGAAGGTTGTTAAAACTCAGACTCTTAATCTGAATTTGACTAGTGAACTAAAAGGTGGTAAAAGAGTATATATTGTCTGTGATGCACACAGATAACCACAGATGTGGGAAAGTCAATGTGTGGATTATTTTGCTGATCTGTGCACGTGCCTCCTCCTGGAAACTCCTTCCTGTTGACTGACAAGGTACCATCCATGCCACTAAAGAAACCACGTGTTGTTGCCCCCTGCCCATAACAAGAAAGTATTTGTCACCTTTTTAAGAAGTAGGGGGCAAAGCAGCAGAATAGCAAACAAAGTATAAATACTTATTCAGATGTCATACTTTGAAATAAAAAACCCCATGTGTCACTAAAATAACAGTACGTCACCTGCTTGCCCAAGGGATACTTTGGAAGGGAAGACGTGAAAACATGAAGACATCTCAGAACTGAAATATAATTTTCATGGTAAACATGCAAGTCCTCCAGCAACTTCTGTATTATTTCCTACAGTGACAGAATAATTGTTTTGTAAGTCATTCTGACATCCATTTATTTAAAGCTCTCATAAAGTATTTAAAATTACTCTGAAGTTTTCACATTATGGTGTTCTATGATTTAAATCACCAGTCTTACATTAAGAGCGCTATGCAAATAAACTGTATTTCAACAGTTCACTGCAATCACATTGCGTATTGTTAACTTTATTCCTCCATCTCACTGGAGAATTGTTATTGATTAGCATTATTATTTTAACACTTTCAACTATAGCCTTTAGCTTTGGTATGTTATTTCACAAAACAGAGACTATACACTATACCTTTAATAGGCAGTGAGAAATTATTTCACTACTTTTACTCAAATCCTTATTATTTTCACTTTTATATTACAAATGCATTTAAAAAATATTTCCTATATTGTGGGTGGCTGCTGGTTTTATTAATTAGGTATACATAAAAAGACCAGTTCACAGAAAATAAAGAAATATGCAGTTGCTGCTCCTATGTGCTCTTAAATTGACTTCTGTTTATTCATAGATGGCGAACTGCAGGGAAAAAAAATCATGGATGGCATCTCACTAACACTGGCCTCCCATAGAAGTATATGTAACACTTCCGGAAAACTGCACTCAAAATTTCTGGTAGCTGTATTAAAGTACCTTGGGCTCATCAGGTGATTGGGCTGGATGACCTTGCAGGTCTCTTCCAACCTTGATGATTCTATGATTCTATTACATCTAAGTTTGTGAATCAGAAGATACTCTCTCACATGTCTTTAGTCAAAGAGGAAAAAAACCCACAGGACTCCCTACGTATTTTATCGCTATTTTGCTCAACTCTGAGCAAACTATTTCAAATGGAAAGAGAAAAATCAACCCACTGAAGTCCTCTAAACTTAAACTGAAACAAAGGGTATCAAAGATCAAGCAGAACCTTATCTACAGGCAATATAAGGAAGTACTGACATGTGGAAAGGTTAAGCATCATACTGCAAAGACTGAAAGTAACAAAGACACTTAGTGCTGCAGCGAGCTTTCTGATGTTAAAAAAGCTTGAGATTATTAACAACATTAAAGACATTTCTCCCCATAGACTTTTTATCTAATGAAATTTAAGGGTCACTGATACAACAATTGCTTAAATGACTTGCAAGACCTTTGGGTAGACAATCACAACTTGGTTTTTAATTCTAAGCATGGTAATTATAAAAGAAATTATTCCCACCACAAAAAAAGCTGAGAGAAAAAAACAAGTTCTCTTTAATGTTGCTACATCAATCTTATTCCCCCAAACCCAGAGCATTACAGATCTATATTTCCCTCATCTTGTTTCCCAGCTCATGACTGATGTAGTTAATATACATAAATCACAATGCAGTTGAACTATGTATTTTGCCAAATAACAAAGTGAAAAGGCATATCCTGTTTTAGAAGAGTTTGAAAACATTATTAGCAGTCTATGCAATGTTATTTCCATAAATATAGATTGTCACATTTATGTAATTTCAAATTAAATTTACCATGTAAACTTCCAGAGAGATTTGTAAGTAATTAGGATGCAAAATTGCTTTTAAAACTGATTATTTTGAATAAGCGGATCTTTTCCCATGGTTATTAAAAAATGGTAACATGAAATACAAATTGCAGTTGACAAAGAGTATTGCAGGTTTAGGTGCTAAGCTTGAGCAGCAAGTTTACCTGGTCCTGAAAGTGAACAGTAAATTGATATGAAGTAGTATCGTAGTGACTTTTAAGGTGTTTCCAAAGTTCGGAATGATATCTGGTAGACTGGTACGACATGCAGAATAAACAGCACCTCATTAATGCAGCAGTAGGGCCTTTCCTACCCAAGTAGACTACACTGCCAGCTTGGCAATATAATAATAGTCCTACTCCTACTGTAGAAATCAGAACAAGTGTCTTAAGCATCATATGCACATAGGCACAAGAATTCCAGCGTATTTCCCAAACTTTCAGAGTGAGGCTTGTGAAATGAGGGGTATATTATTAACTGTACAAAGTTTAAAACATGTAAAGTTTAAGTTGATGAGTTCTCAACTTTCAAAGTAGTGGCCCATTACGTGGTCTTTTTTAAACAAAACCAGTCTCAGCTGTTCATCCAACTCCTCTCCTTCTGTTGTTTCAGCAGAAGTATTTATGCACCTGCAGAGTGAACCGTATTGGGGAAATAATTCTGCAAAGACAATCCAGAAAAAAAATTCATGTCTTGTCTTTTTTTTGGTCAGGTTACTTTAACTGGATTGTTTCTCTGATCATATTTATTGCACAGCCACACAAGCAGCTGTGCTAGCACATCTGCTGAGGTGCAAATAAACAGAAAAAGAACAGCAGTAGCTTGAGCTACTTTTGCCACTGAAGACTATGGATCATAAAATCATGTATATGTCTCCCCTTGACTACTGTAATTGTACAGCACTTGCAAACTTGACTGCTACCAAACTCTCTTCCAGCCATTAACATTGACCTTCACACTTGAAAAGTCCTTACAGACCAGGAAGCTCTGCTGGGATAAATTAATTGCTTTATCTCTAGTAGCACTATTCGCCTGACAGGTTAGCTACACTTGAGATGAAGAGTTATGAGAAACTCTTTACCCTGAGCAACGCTTCTACTGGGAGTGGTTCATCTGGTGAAAATAACCAACAGGTCTTCGTTGGTGGATTCCTAAAGGTCTCAATAATAATAGCCTGACTTGACAAACCTTCAGATAAACATGTAACATAAATTAAACTTTTAATCCTGTAAGACATCTAGTGCCAATGTATGCCTTGGGACCCAGACTGCCCTACTGAGTTCAATCAGAAACTGCACAGAGGATACGGAGGATTAAGAGCTTATAAAATAACCTCCAGGATTACTTACTCATTCTTTAAACACTTCACTGACTTTCCAAGAAAGTCAGTCTGAGTAAGCATTAAAATACCAGCCATAAATAAACCTCGTAACCTTCTTTTTAAGCAGTTATATTTCTAGACATAGGTAAAAGTCGATGTAAGAAAAGTTGTGCAACTTTGTATAAAGGTGTACCTGACAATCCTAGATATTTGGAATTTTGACCCGCCAATCCTAATTCTTCATTACTGGACATGAAGCATGGTATCTACTGTATGAAAGATGTTATACAGAACTACATCTTAGTCTTGTACTTTATTATGCTCCACAAACGAATATATTGGGAAAGTTATTTTTGCTCTCCAAAGATATTCTTAAAATTTTACCTTTAAGAAGTTGTCTTCTGTCAGCAGTGCAATCTGTTTCTCTGATACTTGACTTTCCACATACCTGAAGGCAAGAAAAAACAACATAAAATTATAATGTAAAGTATGATTAAAGATTACAGGGTTAAAAATTCAAGAAGTTTATGCTGCTATAAGGATTTATTTGGAAAGATTCAAAAAGGGACAGTCAAATACAGCATGCTGAAAGGCCACTCCAAAACCCTAGAGATTATGCTCCAAGTCAGTTTAACAAGTTCAAGTGATTTATGGTTATTTGGCATAATATCTTGTTTCTGTATTAAGAACAAGAAAAACAAAAAGTTTAAGCGATTACACATCACAGAGGCTGTACTCTCCAGACCAGAAGATGAAGGCTTCCTGAAGTTATTTAGAACTGCCGTCCTTTTGATTGATTTACCTTTGCTATGGAAACATATGCACAAGTGATCTACAGTTTTCACAGAGCTACATTTACAGATTCCTTTTACCTTTTTTAAAGCTGTCTAAATACAAGATTATCCAAAAATTTATTTCCCCTTTTACCTTCTAAAAGAGGGCAGTCTTCGAATGTTTTCACACTGATCATGTGATAAAGAATTCACTCTCTTCTTAGCATCTACCAATTGGCAACATAGTACACTGACAGGCTGGGAATAGAAGTGCTCCACAATGCAGAGCTGAAAAACCAAGCAAGAACCAGTGGTGTTAATAAAACTTATCCCTGCTATATCTACCTTTTAATGCTTCCCCTAGTAACTTACAGTGTGTATACTAAAATGGTAATAATGGTATTCATTTTAAAACAAAATTCATTACAGTTCATAATTATTCTGGAAGTCACTACAGGACACTGATTACTCAGTTTTAAATACAGTCAGATAATTACCTTTTTTGCTGCCTGCGCTATTTCCCTTCAGTATCTCATCTTTTCCCCCTCTTACATAATGATAACTATAGCTTGTCAAATATTTTCTATTCACTTATGTAAATTACTGCATTCTTTGGGTTACATATTCAGCTCCAATGCTCACAAATAACACAGAATATATTTAAAGATATGAAAAGTAACTACTATAAACAAGCAAACTTACCATGTTCTAATTTCAATTTCTGTTTCATGTACACAAAAATACACTGCTAGGCTCTATATACTATGCCCATGTACAAACACGCTTTATCACTGATTCAGCTGCACTAAATGTTTGTAGCTTCAGGGTCTTGCAGAACAGTAGCATATACTCATCAAATCTAGTCTTAAAATCAAAACAAAAACCCAATCAAACAGACTACCTCACTAAAAATCTTTTAAACATAAAAACTGTCAACAGGGAAAGACACTTTCTGTCAGAAAAGTTAACGCCAGTCCTAGACCTAATGAGATGATGGTGATCCCTGTATCCATCACTTAGGAAATCTGACCTGAAATTGCTGCATCCTTGAACACTTCTAACACACAAGGACACAGCCATATGCTGTCAGGGCTAGGACTTGTATTTTTGTATCAGGCCAATGGGGAATCATTAAATCTTGGTGATTTTTTCAAATAAAGAGTTCAAACCTATGAAAACCCACACAGGTCTGTCTGCAGGAGGAGATACTACAGACTACTACTTCTCCTGGCCATGTGTAACCAATTGTATCTTACATATCAAAGATTGTGAGACACTCTAAAGGTATATGACACTAAAAGGGCATGTTTTACTAAGAGGTTCACTCATGGAACCAGGCAAGAAAGAAACAATTCCACAATCCAGCATTAAAAGATTTCAGGGACTACAGATTCTTTGGAGAACTCTTGTCCACAATCTACAAAAGCTACAAGGAGACTCCGACACAGAAATACATCTGGATATGAAGATCTGTATAAGCCAATACAAATATAATTATCACGCTCTGTACTGTCTATTTTTGGAAACCCTGAAGTCTTCCACTTTATCTCCTGAGATGGTAAATGTAGCTCCCGCATTGCTGCACAGCTGCTCGGAGCACAAGCACCACCTACTCTGGGGCACAAAGTACATGACCCTACAGCTCCCTCTTTCCATGAAAAGGTAAGAAATGCGCACCCAGGAACTGTGCCAGAAAAGTTCAAGCAGGGAAGAGGCGCTGCCGCAGCCTACTCACACCATGACAAACCAGAGTACAAGGACCTGCTACAGAGGGTCAGAGCTGGAGCGTTAGAAACTACAAGTTAATCTGTAATCTTCCACTAAGGCAGGTTACCCTTTTAAATGTAACCTTTAAATACAGGTTTTTGTGGCAGAGTAAGCTTTTACATGCTTCTTCTACCTATCCTACAAGTTAAGTGCTAAAGTTTTCACTTTAAAACACCCATCTGTTCACAGACCCAAACTGTTTCCCCAGGACATTTTTTCATCCAATTCAGTGACAGCAAGATCAGGATCAAAGAAATCATTCAGTGCCTCATAATTACCCTTTGTTTTCACAACCATAATTTGAGTTCCTGTTACCACTGCCTACCTGAAATCCTTTGATAAAATTCTGGACAGAAAAATCATGGTACAAGAATATGTTGATGAGGACCTGCAGAACTTTCTCACCCAGTTTAAAGGGAAACTGGGTTGTCAGAAGCAGCTAAGGGAGACAAAAAGAAAAAGCAGCCATGTCAGAAATTCTTTCTGAATTCAACTCCGCAGAATTTATATAAAAAATTTGATACAACTCTCGGTATGTGTTAACATTCAACTAAACAAGATATTAAATACACTCAACTATTTCCACTAAAAAGTCCATGCAAAGATTGATTTTCAGTTTATTATTTCACCACATTTTTGAAAGTGCCTTTTAATAATATGCAGTGTTTGCAGTTAGTTTTGCTTAGCACTATTTTTAAAATTACAAACAACAGGACAGAGATTGCTGTAACAACCAGGGATACCACCACCTTTAGCATGCATAACAGCGATTTTGGAAATCCTGCACGAAGTGGTGTATAAGGAGCATCTATATGGCTTGACCACTTGGATAACTCTGCTAATTTTGACCGACAGCAAAATTCAGGCTGAACCAAATTTTTCTGTGTTTAAAGCTATCTTTTTCTGGTGCAAAGTAAAACTCAAATCAAAGCACTACTTTAACAAGGAGATGAGAATGTAAAAGTGTAATTGCCCCAGTTTGTATGCACAGATGTCAAGGCAAATGAAAGATGAAAGCAGATGCATGCACGTGTCTCAATGTGAGAAGGGAGCTCTCAGTATTAAGCTACTCTTCAGCTATGAGTAGAAATTTCCAAAATCCGCAGCTCTCAAGAACAGATTCCATTTCAAAAGCTTCAGACAAACCTGCTTTCAAAGCCACACATGTACACTGGGCTTGAATACACACACACTCCTCTTATTTAAAAAGGGAATTACCTTCTCAATTATAGTAGACAGGTGCTCCTTACAGGAAAGGGACTGGAAAAGCTCTATGCACAGCAGAGAGGAAACAGAGTGAGGAAGTAAGCTGTGGATAATCATTGGAGATGTAGCGATTCCAAAAATCAGTACTAGAGGTAATTCACGGATATGCTGACTAGAGCATGGGGGAAGGGAGAAAAAAAAAGTTACATTATAGAAAGTCATGAAACAAATGCATTGTGTTCTTACTACAGCACTGAGCTGAGATCCAGAAAGGAGCGAATTAAAAGATTTGTTGCCAGTAAACCAAAAGTTTTGATGAGGGGGAAAATGAAAGGAAGCTATTTAAAGCCCTAAAAGTAGAAAAGCAAATTAAATTATATCTTTGGATTCAAATTTCAGAAATTGACATAGAAAGCATCTTTTCAGTTTAGGTATTGTACTGGTCTTATCTACCCAAAAAGTTGTACTCTGAGAACTGAAACTTCTGATTTTTTTTCCCAAAGAAATAGCGGAAAAAATAAGAAGAGATATTAAACAGCTAACAGTGTCAAGAAAATTTACAAATCTTACACCACTTAATGAACTTAAAATAAATTGAAACCCCTCTAATGTTCTATGTTCCCATTATACTTAATAAATAAATAGATTCCAGCTTCTCCAGATTCAGTCTTCCTCTTCAGATAATATTTTAGTATATGCTTTGTGAACTGATAACCAGGATTGAATGGTGTATTCCTTGTGAACAATGTAAAGAATTATACAAAAGACAGTGTTTTCAGTATTATTTCACCATTATTTTCCATTTTTTATTACTTTTAATGAGATAAAAGCCTTCTAGGTTAAAATTGACAATTTATTCCTTTCCTCTGTTTTCACCACAGCAACTTTTTGACCTTTGTGTTTTGTTATCCCACAATTACTTCATTTCTGTAACTCCTCAAAGGTCATTGCTAGAGGCTTAAACATAAAACCAATAAACTTCGTATATTACTGTCCACTGTTGATAACCTAAAAGAGTATCAGTGAGAAACTGAATCTTGTGATTAACAAATCAGAAGAACCTTTCACCTTTACTCACTTTACCCGTATTAAACATGTTTAAGACTGAAATGAAGAGAATAAACCCAATCTTTACAATTATCCCAAAGATCTTTTTCAAACTATTATGCAACTCTGCTGAGCTTCTGTTTTACCCATCTTCTACTTTACTTTAATCAAGACAACCTCTAGTTATAAGATTATTTGAATCCTCTGGAAGTTTTTTCTGGAGACACACAGTCTAAGAAAAAAACATGTATTTGCAAATAGTAGATTGGCAGACCTGAACTGCACCTCATCTACATTTCACATGCTTATAATTAGGTATTTATCCTTAACACAAAAAGCAAAATAAAACACAGCACACAAAAAATAATTAAAACATCATTTTCCCCTGCCTTACACCCTAATTATTTAAAAAAAAATAAAATATGCACATTTCTGATTTTACTTCTTGAAATGTTCCCCAGAGAACCCACCTGTCAGATCTGAAGTAGAAAAATATTTTTATTGTGGGTTTCTCAGCAAGTGAAATTGCCTAGCCTTGGTGAGAGGTAATGTCAGGTGTGCACACTGCAGCTGAATGAATTATACAACTGCAGCCCCAATTCTGCTGCAACTGTACTTTCAACCTGAGGGCTAAGTGTAAGATGCTCTTTTTGGAGAACAGCATGGGTTTTTGATTAGAATGCATGAGATGATATTATGGAAGACAGGTTAAGGAAAGACAGAAGCACAGGAGCACCTAAAGCATTACAGATTCTGGCCAACACTGAGAAATTATCAGAGTACATAGTCATATAAAAAAATATACTCTGAAAACAATTTTAAAAGTCTACAGAAGAAAGATCTAGGCATCTTAAAAAATCAGTTTCACTGTCACAAATTCTATAACAACTAGTACAAATAAATCCTCTTATGTAAAGAATTAAATCAGCCATCCAATATCTCAACCCTGCCCTTAAGCACTCTGGTTCAGAGTCCTAAGTTAGCTTTAGGATAATTTATCCCCAAAACTTAGCAAATAGGTTTTTGCTCACACTCTGCTGCAAAGCAGCAGCATCAATATTCGATTCCAACTCTCCACTGGCCTCATTGCTACACTTCAAAACAGCTGCAAATAGAAAATGGGTAAAGGAGTGGAAGAACTAGACTTCAGATCACATTACCTGCTGATGACTATGAAGTCTTGAAGTACTTTTGTGGTGAAGCTTTCCATGTCTCTGAATATAACTACAACTGGAGGAGATTGCCAGTGTTTAGAAGAGGAAGTTCTTTTTTTGCTCGGCGTTTCAGAATCTGTTTTCTTTAAAGCCATTCGTTATGCATTAATAAACAAAAAACAGAAAAATAAAAGGATTGAGTCACATCTACAATATTATTACGCCCCAAAGTGACATTGCTGACTTTTTGCTACAGTTGTATTTATTATTAGCATCTAGAATTGCAATTTTTCCTCCTGTTTGGCACAGCAAGTAGTACAAATAAACAATTTTTTTTGAAATCACACTCCAATAAAGGCAAGAATAGCTCTGTGGAACAGAGGTGGTGAAATTCTGTTGGGATTGAGGGAGAAGATTTGAGTTGCGTACACAGACATTGTCCACTTCCTCTATCTTTACCAAATAATAAAAAGAGCATGTACTCATTAAACTCCTACTTAACACACTGCTCTGATGAAGTCATCATAAAATAACTTCTAACTTTTATTTATGACAGAAAGAAAACTCAAAACTTCATTAGCTTTATTAAATACAAACATAACAAAAACATTTTGAAAGTTATTTTCTCACTGCTTGTCAATGCAGCATGGGCTGCAGATGACATAACAGCACATCAGCACTAGCACAGCGCCTTTCCCCTGAATGGCTGTTCTTTCTTAAAGTTTTGTTTCAATAAACAAAATATCTCAGCACTCCTGGGAGAAGAGCATCTGGCATGAAGTTGATACTGCATTTTAAGCTTCTAGTTCCCAATTAAATATATGATAAAATAGTACTTTTTGCTTATTTTTCCAAATTCTGACATTCATACCTCATCAGAAACTAACTCCACATTTGTTATATATGTTACTATGAGATTTATACTCAAATCTCCTGAATCTCAGTTATTTCTTAGTATTAAATGAAAAGTTAGCCTTTGGCATTTTTTCACATAGCAATTTGAGTTATTCAATTTCTTTTTTAAAAGCATTTAAAGGTCAGGCATTTTTATAAACTGGTGATACAAAAAATACACAATACCATACCTTTGTTACACTCTCATACCAGTTGATAAGAGAAGTCATTGAACAACGTATTCTATTCTGCGAAACCTGCACACAGTCCTCGTCTTCCAGTGAGTCCACATCTATATAGCAGTTCATCAGCTGCCCCATCAGCTTCTGCATCAGATTTTTTATGCCTTCACAAGACATATTTAGACACACAGTAAAGACATTTGGTTATTTGGTAACACTTCTCCAACTCATACTCTAAAAAATTACCCCAAGTTATAACTTATTATTTTTTACTTTTCTAATTATTCTCCTTCTCTCTCTCTAGAATGCACATCTTGTGCTCCAAAAAGCTTAAAAGTGTTGATGATATGCACGTTGCTAATGCAATAAAAATTATCCGATTAATTTGCCTAGGTAGCAACAATTCAGGTTAAGATATTGGCCCTGCACCTTTTCTGAACTCCATCCACATGGTATTAGACTGACCTAAAAATAAATAAGGCAATTAATCCATAGATCAGGGGATGCTGCCATAAGCTATTTTAATCTTTGTATTTCGAAAATAAAAAAGGAGCAAGGAGAGTGGGACAAAATTTTATTCTACCCATTCCCTCACTGTAATAATGTGACTGTAAGCATTTAAAAAGTGGAATGCATGCATATGCTGTCCAACTAAACAAGAGGAAAGCCAACCTATAATACCAACATGCAATACACATGCTCTTGACATCTATGCTATGACTAAATACTGTTTCAATCTTCACTGTTTTAAACAGAACTGGATACCTCTTTAAATACAGTAGGAATTACTGCTGTGTTAATATGGGATTGATGAAAAAAAGTCTTCAAGATCTTCAAGAAGACTTCAAGATCAAAAGCCTTCAAGAGTCTTCCATCCCATTATTCTTACATTTGGGGACAAAAGCTAGAATTTCTAGTTAATTGACAGCTTATACAGATGAAGAAGCAAAGCTACTGCAGTATTTACCTGAGCAATCTTTGGCTTCCAGCAAGGCTATATAAGGAGTAACGCTATTCTGAAGGACTTCTGAGAGACTTCTGAAAGTCAAGTCATGATCTGTAACATTTACACCTAGAAGAAAGACAGATTTTTAAGGGTATTTTTCCTGTGATTCGTGACCATGAAGATTGAAAAATAAACCAAGCAGCAGACAAAAACCAGAAGATATCTCAAATACTCAGAGAAGGAATGCGAAGCATCTCATCACCTATGAGGAAAGATGAAAAACTAGCAAAAGATTAGACATACATGTTAATAACTAGCCGATTAAAAGGAACAGGGAATCACTGCAAAGACCCCTCATAGAGTTCGGAGGGTTTTTTTAAAGGAAGATTTATCAAGTGTGCAAACCTGCAAGAAGCAGGATTGGTTTTCTAACTTCACTGCTCCTCGTACCCTCGGAAGCCATCCAGTCATCTAAGGCCTGCAGACAAGATGATGAAATTCACCTTCTCTAGAAGAGCAGTGCATACACCTGAGACCTGGATCCTCACATGGCTTATGTAAGGAGGAAAATTACTACAAGTCAGTATGAACCAGTGTGAATTTACTATGAACTACTCAACATTTACTGCCTTTGTTAACATCCTTAGTCAACAAAAAAAACCAACAGAACAAGCCCCTCCAGCTTCTTCCACAGGAATATTCAGAGCAGGAACCTCTCATTTTCTGCTGCCTACAAAAACAGGCTACTGTCCAGGCTTTGTTAGGGCTCCCATGGTAAATTTGAAGCACAGGCCTGATTTTAAGTTTCCTAAAATGGTCCCCTGAAAATGCAATCAGGTTGCCTTGAACCAGGTTTACGATTATAGTTACAACCCTCTGGAAGAAAGGAGGGGAAAAAATAAAATAAAAAAAAAAAATATCAAAAAAACTTCAGAAGCTCACTAGCTTCAGCAATAAATCTTCAGCTACTTTCTTCACCCTCTGCTCCTTTTCCAAGATACTGACACTGCTTTCCTACACGTGAAGATGCACTGCAAGAACATATATCAGAAATACAGAAGCTGTGTAATTTCGTGGTTAGTCACAGAAACCACCAAGCATGTTGGTGGCAGAAACAGGGACAGAATCAAAGCACCTCCAGTGCATCAGGAAAAGTGCCCACATCACTACCAGCTGCCTAAGACAGACCTTTAGGGAAGGTGTTACCTTACTGCACTATTATGCATACAAAGGAGAAGGAGGTCTCATCCTGCTTCCTTCTCCCAGCCCAGTCTCTTCTTTAAACCTTTCTGCAATTTATTCTTCTTTGATATCCATGTCAGTTTTAAGCAGATGTATGTAACAAAGTATATCTTAAAAAAGTTACCTAAAACAAGAGCTGCAGTAGGTATTTCTCTGGATTTCATCCGACAAGTCCATTCTGTTGTCTTCTCTTGGAACTCAGAATGAGACCGCCTCAAAAAACCTATTAGGTTATCAAATAACTGCTTATTCAAGTCTTCCTGTATTTGCTGTAAACAAACACAGAGAGATTTTATTTATAAAAATGTGGAGAGACCAGAATACTCTCTTTTTCCAACCAGTGGAAAATTTTAAGTAAAATCAAGTTTTCCTATGAACTATAAACATGCGAATTTATTCACTGTGTGGCAAACACAGACATTTCCCATCTTGGAACTTCTGGTCAAATGCCTCAACAACAACTTGGAAAGCAAATGAGCTTAACTGTGTTGCCACACCACAGGATTTAAAGAAGAAGAAAAAAACCCATACTGACCAAGTGTAAGTGACATAGGAGGAAAAAATACCATTAGTTTTGGAAAAATGTTTATTAAAATTCCTATTACTTCATCTTGGCTTAAAAAACACCCGTAAATATTTTTCTGAGAAATCTATATGAGAGCAAACACTCAACTCCAAATCTAATTCAAGATGAAAGAAAAAAAAATCATAATAAAGGAATGTGTTAAGTTTCATGGGAAAAAATACTAAACCACGATTGCCACCTTTGCTACACTGGCTTTTGCCCTTCAGGATGATTTTCATACAAGAATATGTATATGCAGGAATATATGGAAAGGTGAGAGAAAGCAGAGGGAGATAAAACTTTTAAAGGCAGATACACAGTGGTAGCATTTTGTATTTCTTTTATTATGTATGTACGTGCCTTTGAAAAATCTGTCTGTAATCCAAGATATGCCTTCCACTAGGACAGACAAAAAAACTACTCTGAAGTTCAGGACATCAAGAAATGCTCTAGAACATAGATGTTAGAAACAAGATTAAACCACCACCATCACCAGTAAAATCATCATCAAGATTTATTAACAAAAAGAAGTGACACATAAAGCAGTGAACTTGATTTTAAATGAATTGGCCAAGGCCATCTCTAGTGGCACTGATGAGGCAGCTATCCAAGCAGTTAAGGTCACATCTCCAGGAGATTGCACATGATGCCTGCTCAAAAACCTGAGCTCCATTTCCATTACACAGAACAGTTCCTGTTGCTCTCCTGAACAACTGATAAAACTGTACATAAAGCAATGTTAGTCTTTTCACCCTCTATTTATTATAAAATATTCTTCTGGTCCTTCTGATGTTGATTGTGCACCTCTGAGCTCCCACCCAATAAATTCTATGGCAACTCAGAAGAAACTCTAACATGGCATGTTAAAGAGTTTACACCATCTGTTTTGTAACAGCATTGTTGCAGATCCTTTACTACCATACATCCCACAACAATGCTCTGAGCTTCTGCTTCAGAACCCATCAGACCTTGAGCTTCTTCTGATCATTACAGTGTGGTTTCACTAAGCTTTACCTTTGCACAGAGGCACTGCAATTACCATATTACAACCCTGCACTTAGGCTTTTTGTTTCTAATCTGGATCCTGTTAGTGCAACTGGAATTCCTCACCTTACAGGAAGAGGATGTTTCTGAAAGCCCTTGATGAGATGTATCATAATAAGAACATTTGCGAAGCCACTGCTGAGAGCAGGTGTCAAAACTGATGCAAGGGATGCCTTGCAATACTGAAACAAAAAACATCCAGAATTCACCTTCCAAAAACGAAGGACAGTTTCTGCAGTACTTTTGCCAGCTTTTCGTGCTGTGAGAAGCCTGAAATGATGTAGTCACCAGCCAACAGATGGTGCTGCTGCAACTGCAGCACAGTTTGTAATGGACATACAAAGGCCAAGAGGTCTCTGCAACAAAATATTTGGAGGTCAAATCCTCTTTACTCTTCAACACCTCAAGTAGATACCAGAGAACTGGGAAAACAGCAGCACGAACACATGGCCTTCCAACAAATTGTCAGGTAGCAGTATCCTGGAAAAAACTCTGGAGAAAGTCCTGCTAGGCTCCCTTAGCCTGCTATCAGAACCCCTAGAATAAAAATCTAAACCAGTAAGCCATGCACTTCCCAGGTTTTCTGCCATGGATCAGGTTTATTACACCAAGGTTTGAAAGTATATAAGAAATAAAATCTTGACTAGATAAAGCCCACACATATTTGGTCTGACCTCACAGATGCTGCTGCTTAGAGCAGGAGTTCAGGCTAAAGATTTTCTAAGGTCCCTTTCAACCTGAATCATCACACAATTTTATACGTATGAACAATTATCACCTCCAAGTTTGCCAACAGTGGGATAAAAGGATGGTAATTCAAAACTTGGGAAAAAAAAAATATCAGAGATACCCCAAAAGCTGGATAAAGAAAATTCTATGTATAGCAGCAAAAGTAACTGCAGGTAATCTGCCTTTCAGCAAATCAAACGCTAAGGCAAAGCCCGTATCAATTTGTCAATGTAGCATGAATTGTCTTCCATCAGAAGGAGGAACAGAAGAAAGTATTTGTCCAACTCCTAGCAGCCTCCAAGAAAACCAGGGTAGGTGGTTTAGAACGGGAAAGAACAATGATTTTGCATATGGCAATGGCTCTGTGTTTCTGAATGGTTAAGGGAGGCTTTTGCTATGATGGGCTGCGCCTGCTGCTCTGGGAGAAATTCCTGCAGAGCACTAGAGAAGAAAAAAACCAAAACCCAACACTTCCGCAACCTGAAAATCCTGCAGCCACTGTTGGTGATACAGAACTGTCTCAAAGGCCTTGACAACACTGTGCCAAAGAAGATCCAAGAAAAGGTCTTTCAGAAGCAGCTACAAAACGTCATCTTCCTTGTAGTCCACTGCGTAACTGACAAGGAATTTTCTGGTGCAGCTGCCAACATTACTGCCAATGCTGGTGGCTAACCCATCAGGCTGAAGCAGTCAACAGGAAGATACCAAATATACCTCCACAAACTTCTGTGTGTTCCCTATAATCAGCACCATGATGCAGTACACTGCTTTGCCCAGCCTGGCTAGTTATGGTTTGAAAAGGGTGCTGACTAGTCCAAGTGAGCTGGATTATGCAATAGTAAGAACAGAATTAGAGGAATTCTTAAATTTAGCCCAAGGGCCCAGATTGTAAGCTACACCCAGCTGGCTTCTACTGTACATCTCAAAACAAACTTTGGAAAAAAATTCTCATAATATCTAGAGCCCAACAGCAGCCAGAGGAATATGGAATAGTTGCCCAAAATCCTTGACACTGAATAGAGGAGGAATTCCTTGCTGTACGGAAGCCATTATTCATACCACAATACAAGCCAGCTGGCTGTAGGGACAAAAAGACAGCACGCCATCTAACATTCAACAACTAGGAGGCCATAGTTCAGTATGAAATTAACTCCGATCCCCACCAGACAATCCCACTGACACTGTCCATACTAATTCAATTCAATTCATTCAATGACTGTGCTTGCAGCTGTCATTCAGTATTTGACATCCATGCAGTTGTATGCACATAAATCCACTGGGCTGCTGTGAACTCCGTAACACTGAGGTAAAGAACTGCCTAAAATCCTCAGAGGAATTGAAGGTAGAAAGCCAGAGTATGCCAGGAATTAATAAAACAGACAATTAGCCAGAAGAGAAGCTTAGAAGCACCAGCTTGAAGCATCAAAAGCATGTAGTTGTGTGGTTAGAAGTAACGTGCAATTGCTGGATTTATTGTTACCGTTTTATATTCTGGACAAGGATTTCAGTCTCAGTCAACATATCTGGCCCTTTCATTGCTTTAACTGACTGGCCTTTTAAGCGTGTAAAAAAAGATCTCCAGAAACAAAGAAGCAAGCAGCATTGTTATAAATGCAATACACTGCTTTAGTATTGGGTGCAAGACTCACCTCCATTTCCCGTTTGATCCAATTCCATAAAGACTGACAAGTAACAAACCGCAACTCAGTATCCTCTGTATCATCATTTCTTTCTCTGAAAACCTTAGCTAGAAAGACAGAAAGCAAAAGCAAGTACAAAAAAGATTATTAAAACAAAACTTTTTCTGTTGGGAAGAAAACAAAGAACCTGACTGAAACAAGAACATGTTAATATACATGTATAACCGAGGGAGGTGACTAATTAACTGCTGGTATCTGGTAGAATAAGTGAAAGAACAAACAGAATCTGTTACTCAAGTATGCAGGCAAAAGGTAAAGAACTGGCTTCCATCTCAAGTCCCAGATGAGCTAAAGGCTAAATCAGAGCAAACAGCCTTTATTATTAAAATAAAAAGAAAAATTAAAAAGATTTCCCATGTTTCAGAAAGTTTTGTTGGTCTCTTTAACTTGGGAAATATTCAATCCTCCTTCACTATTACAGTCAGATGTGAACCATGAAGGCTTGCAAGAACAGATACATGAAAGTCCTTTCTGCTCCCCAGGGAAGATGCAGTTAACACAAATTTCCTAAAAATAGTAAGATATACTGGGAAAGAACCATCAGGCTACATGAAATACAGATTGATTTATTTTTTAAAAAATACATTTAATCAACATAATGATGCCAGCAAAACCTTTAAACACAAACCAGGCCTACATTTTTGGCTCACCTCTAAATTGCTTCTCACTTCTGTACATGCTTTTTATGAAAAAGAAAAGGAGAATCAGATCCTTTTCAGTAAAACACTGTCTTGGCACATTTTCTGAATACAAGGTGTTTAAAAGAGATGGACCCAATTTCAAAGCATATTGTCATTGAAATTGGGTCCACCTTGTTGAAACACCCTGTACACCTGGCTTCCCAGGTGCTGCTCTGCCTCACAGGTGTGAGTACAGAGACTCTACCAGCTTCTAACTAAGAAGGAAAGACAGAGAATTCTAGGAGGAAAATGGGAGACTGAATAGAAACTAGGATAACTGAGTGAGATATTTCTCCTTGTTTTTCCTCCCACATCGACACAGTCTACATTTCTCTTTAAAAAAAAAAAAAAACAAAACAGGAAAAAAAAAAAGCACAGGCTTGGAACCATCCTTCTACTCCCAGCACACATTTAGAAGGCCTGGTGTAGCTTTAATGCTTCACTAACACCACCTGGAAGAACATGAAGACTGAAGGTTAAGTAAACAGCCTGCTAACTGGTGCTACAAGGCAACATTATCATAACAATTGAATTTTTCTGAACATGTGCATGTAAAAAATTTAATCTGCTAGCCTTTAATGTGCATTTGGTGGCCATTCAATGGAGCATCAGCAGCGGTCTGATCTCTAGGAAAGAACCATTTGATGAGCACATTGAATCTTCCAAAGCATTAAAACCACCCTAACAGCTCTGTACCTGAGGAACAAGAGGGATCCCTCATCCTCTGTTTTCATCATCTCCCCTAAACTAACACCTCATTTGTATCCCTAAGAAAAAACACTTGAAATACATACCCCACTCTGATCACACAGGTCTTTAGGTAAAGGCTTTAGATACAAAAAATCCAGCCACCACATTATTGGTGATATACTATAAGCTTTTTATAGTACCAAAACTGAAACTACAGGTGCAAATGTGCACAGGTGGCCTTTTGTGGGGTGCAACAGTACAACAGTATTGTCACCTGTCAAAGTGGTGAAGTTTCACACTTGACAGGTTTGAGCTTCCAAGCTGGACAGATGCACATTTATTTAGAACACCATTCTAACCAACCCCTGTGAGCAGCCAAACTGGCTCATCTCTGCCTCTCTTTCAGGGGTATTCAGTCAAAGTTATTTTTCTGTCTCAAAGGATTTGCTAACTAGAACAACACTTTGTAGGATTTATCCAAGCATTACTAATCTTGCAAAACAAAAACATAACGGCCAGTAAGGGGTAAAATTTCCACCTGGTTTAAGTGGCATAGGTCTTGGTTGTTCATTTATCTTGCAGTGACTTGGAATGACAGACTGGATTCTGCTTCCCTGCTTCTCATTCCCAGAGCTACAGATGTGCCAACTCTCAAGTAGTTTAGGAATAATTTTAAAGCAGGTGTTACAGCAACTCCCTCTGGTAATGAATGAACCTGTGGTGACTTACACAAAATTCTGGCCTTATTATTTTCCCCTCCAAATTTTTATACAAGCGGTCACACCTTTTTTGATGCCCAAAAACGTTTAACCTGGGAATAAGAGCAGCAAGTTTCCTAACAGAATCTCAAACAGCAACTATCTAAGCATCACTATTTGTGGTTCCAATAATAGTCAGTCCTGTACAGTCTTGCTCAAATGACTGACCTGTATACATAGCAAATAGGCTGGAGAAAAGAAAATACATATACACACTATTGGACAGAAGCGATAGAATCTTCTTTTCTTTCTTCTTTTCCTCAAGAAACTTAGGCAAACTACCGAGAAAATTATGAGATTTATGAACGGTTATCATTTCTGGCTCCCATAGCTTAAAGGTGGCTCATTCAGACTCTTCAGATAAATAATCTGTCAGTGAGTAAACAATTTATGGTAGCATGGAAAGGAGTTCTCCTGCAAAAAACATTTGCAAAGACAAAGACAGATAGACAGTCTTGATTGCTGAAGATTAAAAAAGCATTTACACTAGCCAATAATTTGCTGGGGTTCCTCTGAAGAAATAAGTTTTCAGCAATATCAACATCAAGGAGCAACAGAAATCCTCACACAGCTATGACAGAATTCAATCAGACGTAGTGAACCTTCCAGGATTAACCCAAGCATAACAACATATATCAAAATGCACTAACCTGCTTTCTGAGCCACCCTTTTCTTCTTAGGACTTGGTTTAAAGACAAAGCAGCCCTAGAGAACAGCAAATAAAAAATAAACTTCAACATGAGCATCAATCTGACTGGCTCCTGAGGCTACTTTATCTTCCTTTAATTTTAGTTCTCCATTAAACCAACAATTTGAACCAATCTGCCAGCATCTTAAAGATACCAATTTGCATGCTGTCCCTTTATATTCATGTTTCAAGCTGCAAAACTAGAGGAAGCAGTATCCCATCATATTTTGGGGGATTTTTTTTTCACCTTTCCATTATATTCTTCAATTCAATCATCAACTAGAGCAGCAGCAGATTCTTTAAACTTCTCATAACCTCCAGTTTAGAATTAAGAGGAATTAAATCCCAGAGGACACATCAATGGAGTTTTCTTAGTACAATTTCAGTTAAAAACAAAACAAAATAAAAAAAATCAAGGGGCTGGGATGCACATAAAGGTGACCCAGAATAACACAATGAATATTATTAAGTCACTTACAGAAGCCAGGAACATGCCCTAACTACAGAGGACAAGAGCATCCCAACTTGAGAAAGTAAAAAGATGGTTAGAAGAAGAATGGTAAATGGTGTGGAAAAGGTTCAGATCTGGGATGTCATTGCTCTCTACAACTACCTAAAAGGATGTTGTAGTGAGGCGGGGGTCAGTCTCTTCTGCTGTGCCCATAGTGAAAGGACAAGAGGAAATGGCTTTAAATTGCATCAGGGGAGATTCAGATTGGACATCAGGAAGAATTTCTTCACTGTCAGGGTGATTGGGCATTGGAATAGGTTGCCCAGGGAGGTGGTGGAGTCACAGTCCCTGGAGGTGTTCAAGAGGTGTCTGGATGTGGCGCTGGGTGATGTGGGTTAGTGGTGATGTAGGTAGGTGGCTGGACTGGGTGATCTTGAAGGTCTCTTCCAACCTTGGGGATTCTATGATTCTACGATTCTATGAAATAAAAACCCTGGCTCCAAGGAAGTCCTTCAGACAGAAGTCATCTCCCAGTTAGATCAGTTTCGTCACAAAGGGGGAGGAAATAAACCACAAGTATTAAGCTTTGAATTCTGGAAGATTTTTTTCTTTTTCCTCAAGAAAATCTGAAATTTCTTCCCTCAGCCTCTCAAGTAAAGTCATCTTTTTTGAAGAGTTATAATAATTTCCTATATATCACAAATCACATGCATTCCCCAACTCTCACTGTGAGGTCCTTGTGCTGAAGCAAGGGTGAAGGAAACACACAAGTGTTCAAGTTGGATAAACAGGCCGATTCTATCCTGTATTTGTCAGTGGAGATGCTTATACAGGCAAAGATCACGGAACTCAACCTAGGAAAGCTCAGTCACTAGCATTACGAATGATCCAGTGAAAATAAAACTCCAGAGGTACATTCAATTTTGATCACAGGCACTAATATGTTGGGTGACTTTGGACATGGTATTTCCCGTCTGATACAAATAAGAAATTGCAGTAAAACACCAATAACAGTATCGGTCTCCTCTGAAAAACAGCCTCATGAATTGGAGATTCCTTCAGACACTTGCCAGCTTACCACGCATATTAGCAACTATCTAAAACCAGCCAGACAAAAGTTGTGGTTATTCTACAGATCCTAAATACTCTGGAACAATTCCACTACAAAAAGTGATGCTAGAGCCTTATTTATGCTGCAGGACACACAACGTGTCAGAACAGCAATTCACAAGAGCACAACTGGAATCAGCCAAAATAACTATAAATCACACAGATAAAGAAGAAACAATGGATGCTTCAGTCAAATGAAACGTGCTCTTTTATGCTTTACAAACACTGGATTTCCCTACACCACTGAATGTAGCAGAGACCAGAATACAAAACGGCAATAAAATATTACACGCGAGACACGGGAGGCAACAGGGGGAACACCTTTTCCTACCTACCTACTTAATGGGAACAGCCCTTTCCAAAAGGGAAATCCACATGGTTTGGATTAAGTTTTAACTTTGTTTGGAAGTACTTCCCTTTACTCCTAGCAGTAACAACCTGCCCAGCAACTTCCACACCGAGGAACCCAGCTGCATCTCACAATTCGCTGGAAAAAAAAAGCGGTGGAAAGGAGTCTTCTGATGATAAAACACATCTCTTCCCACTGTGAACCACTGGTACTCTTCACTATACCATTGAGTAAGACAGGAAATACACTATACGTTCCAATATAACATTTTATGTCTCAATACATATTACAACTCTGATGAGTGCACTGTCCCTACTGCCAACCCTGAGTACAGGACAGACAGAAGCTTTCAGGTCAGAAATACCAAGGTGATAATGGATGCTTAACACTACGTGTGAGTGACAGCACTTTTATTTCTCCATCATATTAGTTTTGGGGGGAGACACAATTAACGTTTCAAAGTGGCAGCATGCAATGCCAACAGACTTCACCTAGAAGTGACAAAACCTACAGCCACAACACTACCGCTTGGTTCTAGGTGAGGTTTACTTCAAGGATGAGTGCCTTCCGTGTGCCAACAGGACAGAGGAGCAAGACAGCAGGGCCCACCATTGTGAGAAGGAAAAGTGCCTTGGGTGAAGTGGGACTGAGCGGGTAGCAGAGCACTGATGAAGGGCCACCAATGCCTGGCAGCAAGTGAAGGGGACAGACAGTGGAACAGGGAAGCTGGGAGCCCCGGCACAGGGGAGGAGGGAAATGGCAGCGGACACAGGTTCCCAACATAAGAAGGACAT
>VZRW01012837.1:5564-30579 GCA_013398125.1 Aegotheles bennettii | reverse complement strand
GACAGAGGCAAAGGAGACATTCAAACACAGTATTACCTCATAGTTCCTTCATAGTAGGATCAAGTATGGAAATAAAGTGCCTTTTGTTGTTAGTAAAACTGACTTTACTAAACTTTGTTGCAGTAATACAAAAAAAGGATATAGATACCCAGGAGGTTTAACAGCAGAAAATGTGCAGTATAAATTAACTCTGTTAATGATAAAAAGGAAGAACTGGAAAATTAGAAATTAAGCATGGCTACAAAATTATGGACAGAACAGTTCAGAATTCACAAATATAGTACTAATTAGAAGATATGTGTGAAAAGATTGAGTTGCTGGTCAAAACAAATCAGCTTGGTAATAGAAAAATCTGAGGATAAACAGTGTTGTGTTGGGGTAGGACGATGGCATGTAATGAACTGGCCACTTGATAGCTTTGTGATTAAACATGTAGCTATATACTAAAGGTCATCTCGAGGGGCAGGAAGCAGAAACAACATCGGCTGTTTCCAATTGGACATTGGAAGGGACACAGAGTGAGACACTGAAAAGTGAGCCGAGTATGCTTCCGGCTGACATGGCCAGTATACTACCAGGAAGAGCATGGACCAATGAGGAGTGCTGCCACTTGAGCCAATAGCAGTGCGTCTGACACGCACGTCTGCCCTACGTATGGGGGATGTTAACCAATCAGTGTGTACGTTTTCGGTGCGTGGTCCAAATGTATATAAGGGATAAAAAGTAAATAAACTTGGTCTTTTGCTGGCTTCATTTTGGAGTAGCGAAGTCCATAACCTACCCCGCAGTGTTGAAGAGTAGAAGAGATGAGTCATGGCCAAGAACCTCACAAGAAAATAAGGGCAGTAAAAGTGAGACTAGAGGGACATTTGAGGCATCAATATGAATGTGAAAATTACCATCAATGAGGATGGAAGATTAGATTCTTCACTCTCATGCTTTCTCTGAAAGTGAAAACCCTTCCACATCCCAGGTTAATTGGACAAACTAAGTGCTGTTCCTAGCAAAACTGGCAAACAAAGCAAGCACCAATTTGTTATGTGTAGGGCTTTTGCGTGTGACTAAGAGCCAAATGTGCAATTAGAGAGAGTGCTTGGGGGAAATTGGTTCAAACTCTGCCTATGCATTGGAGATCTCTAACTTCAAGTGTAGCAAACATGCAAGCTGAGGTCCAAATTCTCAATAAAACACACACAGAGATGACCACGTTCATAAACTGTCCTGCTTGACAGAAAATAGATTCAGGAACATGGATGTAAAGGCATATGTATTTTGTTACATGGTTCTTACTTGCTGGTGAAATGGGGTTTCAACTGAGAACAAAAAAAACATATCTTTTATCAGAACTTTGTAAATTTAGCAACTCTTAATTTTATCAAACAGATGTTATAACCCCAAGAATTTCACTGACAAAGGGACCTGTCAGAATCTGAAAGATTATACAATTACAGTTTATAGAAATTTATAGCAAAGATGACTGACTAAAGACAGAAGTCTCTTAAAGCATTAGGAAAAGAGAAGGGAAGAGTGTGAGAGAGAGTGAAAGTTTCACTTTCTCATGTGAGTAAAACAAGGAAAATTATACCTGTCCTTAAGTGTTGTGGTGAATGAAGTAAAGTTCCCTTCTCTCCCTCATTCCTCTCCCTCGCTCTCTCCACCCCTTACACACACACACACACACACNCCCCCTTACACACACACACACACACACACACACACACACACCCTTTTTCTGTGTGCCAGTTGTGTACTTATATGAAAAACTTCCATCAATTCTTCTAGAGTAATTTTAGATTTACATGAGTTAATCACAGGTGCTTTTAATTTAGAAGCTTTTTTTAGTGCACTACCAGAAAACAATTAAAAATTACTGTTAATCTTGGACTGAGTCAGAGGAGCAGTAAATGGCTTCTTCTCCTGGGAACAAAAAAGAGATTCCAGAGAACCACTACTTTGAAAATTCTATCCAGATCAGGATTATCAGAAGCTATCAGCTCTTTCAAGAGCTAACTGCCCTTCCTATCTTTCTCTAGGTACTGGGAGTTGTCTTGTTAGGAAACTGTATTGTCATGCCTAGAGAGAGAATTACTTGATCATGCACATGCGTCCTCTGTCCATCACAGCTATTGCAGTTCCTGAACTGACATAGAAGAGTGTCCAAATGATCGACATCAAAGCCCATTTCTTCTTCTTCATTCTTAACAGCTCCTGTGCTGCTCATCCTTCGGCATGGGTGGGCCAACCTTATTGTTTAACCCTTGGAGCTTCAGATATGAACTTCTGCTTCGGACAACATCATTATGACCTGGGTGTAAGCTGGGAGCTCTGCTTAACAAATTTAAACATGATTCAGTTATTACAAGTAAAAATTGTTTCCCCTACAAAAATTATAGACTCAGTGTGAGAAAAGACATACCAGAGGCCTTTGAAAGCAAGATCTATATTTTACATACCTTTCCTATAACGGACTTTCTATAACCTTATAGAAAGTGTTGGTCTCTCTGGTACTGGACATTTTGCCCACACCTAGTTGAAACAGTTATTATGATAAATACACCACTAATCAAACAGGTTTGAAGAATATGTAGAACAGAGAAATTGAAAGTATTCTGAAACACTGACATCTTGAGATATTTAAAAAAACCCCACAAACAACTGAGAAAAACAGATTTTGCTGTCCTACATACTCAAGAAAAACATGCTAAGGTTTTATATGTCTCTTCCTAATGTATGCCTTTTTATTCTTGTTAAGTTTCTGAATGCTGTTCTCAGCAAGATGAACATGATTTTCTTTTAAAGTAATATACTATCCTGCTTAATGGCTGGAGTAAATTCTGGCATTTCTTGAGAAAAAAGAGAAACCCAGAAACTTCTAGAAGATTTTTCTTTTTTCTTAAGACTACGTTTGTAGAAGTTCTATTTGGTCTTGAAACCTTTTTATTTTGTTCCTTTAAAAAACAGTTTTTTCCTCTTACTTTTCTTCTAATCATTTGGAAATAAAGGCAGACTTTTTTTTTATAGTTTTGCTTGTTGCCTTTTTACATACAAAGTCAACAGAAAAGCGTTGTTTACCATCAAATGCAGCATGTTTGGCAGTAAATCACAAACTGCAGTATCTCACCTTCAGGATATTTAGTCCCAGATATTTAGTTTAAGTTGATAGACTGAGCCAGCACTTAGGAGTATAAAATATGCTCTACCATCACACTTATAATAATGAAAACATCAGTAATATCAATCACAAGGAAAATACTGTTTTACTCTGTTGCAGTTTAAGCTGTTTACAAGTTTTCTACTAAATACGCTGCAGTGATGTATTAGTACTTTGTTCAAATCATAATGTACAGATGTACAGGGATTACTTTTTTCACTGCCTGACATAAAACCAATGTTGGCTTGGAATTTAGTGTCTATTCTAAGCATTCTGACAAGAAAACAGACTAGTTTAGGGACATGAAATGAAAATATTTGCATTATCACATGAAAGTAGAGAGAAAAGATACTACTGTGATCTAATTTGTGAAGTTTAAATAGAGGGATATTGGAATTCTTCTTTTGGCAGGGTCTCATCGGTAGAAGTAAGTGTAATATAATATGGAAAATTCATCAGTAAACTCAAAACAGCCATCCCAAGAAGGAACATAATTAAAGAAATCTTCCTTTCCTTTCAAATCAACTTCATTACATTGGCATTTAGATCCCCTTTTATAAGGCTAAACAAAATGAATAGCTAAAATAAAAAGAAAAAAAAATTTAGCGTGTCAACTCTTCCGTTATATGACAAGTTTTAGGTGTCAGTAGCACATGAAGCTATGCATAAATTTAATCTTACAGACAAGACCTAACTATCAGTAGCAGCACATGGACAGGAAGTGTAGAAGCTTATTCTAGTCTCTTACCATAAAATAGTTTTTGCTACTTCCATGACCGTCTGCAGTCTTGCACATTAATAATCTTGATTACTTATACTTTACCAATTCCAAAAGGTCCACACTGTCTCTTTCCATTACAGGAAATAATCATAAACATGCTTATTACTCTAGACAAGTCAAGTAAATGTCTGAAGTGGTTATAACATACCTAACATACCCAAACAAATAACAGTTTACCTAAAAAAAGAAAAGTGTGAAAAATAGTTATTAAAAAAAGAAAAAAGAGTAGGTGCAAAACAAATATAATCAGCTACTGGCACATTGCAAACTTTCCTCCCCATGCTAACAAAAATATACTTCAAAAATATTGAAGCAGAATTTTGGTTTTTTTCCTAGGCAGTTTTCAACATTTATAGTTTCTTTTACAGAAAATTTGTTTCATCTTCATGTTGAAGGGAAACTGTGGTCGTGGTATCCTGAGTAAACATGAAGATGAAATTATCTTTTACCCTTGTCTATTATACATCTTAACTTAGAGGATACTTACACATTTAATCATATAGATGTTCACATTTATATAAAAAATTAACTGGGAGAAAAGGGAAGAACATGCCTTTAGAGTTCACATAATTGAACTGAAAAGGAAGTTTAATATAGCAATATAAGAGCTACAGCTTTTCATTAGAGAAATCAATGTGTAGACATCATCTTGTTCACAACAGTGTCTCACACAGGAGTCCATCTAGTCAGCAAACCTTTGATTTCTGAATTACAGTATTTCCAAAACGCCTCTGAGCTGTAGCAAAGCCAGCCCATTTAGCACAAATCTTAGACGCCTGTGGAATTTCACTCCCTAAAGCAGATAAATAAATTTTTAATGTATTTCAGTATCAATATCATTGCAAACTAGGAGCCATCTAGAAGATAGGTTTAGGAAAAGTCTTCTGCTGAGTTCCTTCTGACTGAAACTCCCAAGATACTGCCAGCAGTTCAATTCCCAAAATCCTAGCAGGTCCATGTGAAACATGAGGTCTATTCCAGCTCAAAATTGGATTTTCCACGAGGCTACAGTCCTTTTCATATATGACAGAAGGAAAAGTCAGAAACTTCAAAGGTGGCAGACTAAAAAAACTCTTGAAAAAGACACTGCAATGTCAGTAGCAGCTCTCTGATACCACACCTGAAAAATGACTTCATGTTTGTTGTACATAAGCTGCTGTGCCATTTGGAACTATGCAGAGACCTTTCTTTTATAATTTCAGTTAAAGCGAACAGCAATTTCCCCCCAAAAAAACAGTCATGGATTCAAACAAGCCTGCTCTCCTCCGTGGTTCATCTAAAGTTTGGTGGTGGGATATATGACAGAAGAAAATGCATATTGATCAACTGTTCTTTAGAGAAAAGTGTTACTGTATTAAATAACATGGATCACTGTTGTCAAAGCAGTTATTACATTACAAAAAACCCAATTTTTGACAGAGCTATTTTAAAAATGCATTATGAGTAAATTCTTTTTGGAATACTTCAAGGTGAACAACATATAAAACCCCCTGTTATGAGGACCAGTATGAAGTTTTTAGACCATCTAACCCTGATAAAATGTTTTCAGCATATTTCTTGTAGTTTGTATAGTTCTCGTAAAATAGTTTTTATAGCTTGAAAACTCAATTAAAATAATAACATAAAGTTCCACCAACCTTACATTAAGTTTTGTCACACAGATATAAAATTTCTGTTTGGTTTCTCAAATTAGGCTATAAAGCTTCTTGCTGAGATGTAGCTTAGTGAATAAAGTGAACAAGGAAATACAAAGTCCAGATGGTGGCTAGTAACTTGGGGCGTTCCTCAGGGATCAGTACTGGGATCAATACCAACCATCAGTAAGTTTGCAGATGACACTAAGTTAGGTGGAAATGTTGATCTATTTGAGGGCTGGAAGGCTATGCAGAGAGATCTGGACAGTCTGGATCATTCACAGAGGCGAATGGATGAGGTTCAATAAGGCCAAGTGCTGGATCCTGCAGTTGGGTCACAACACCACCAGTCACTGATAAAGGCTCGGGGAAGAGTGGCTGGAGCTGCTCAGCAGAAAGGGACTTGGGGGTGCTGGTTGACAGCCGGCTGGATAGGAGCCAACAGTGTGCCCAAGTGGCCAAGAACACCAATGGCATCTTGGCCTGCATCAAGAACAGTGTGGCCAGCAGGAATAGGGCAGTGATTGTCTTGCTGTACTCGGCACTTATGAGGCTGCACCTCGAGTGCTGTGTTCAGTTTTGGGCCCCTCACTTCAAAAAAGACATTGAGGTGCTGGAGCGTGTCCAGAGAAGGGCAATAAAACTGGTGAAGGGACTAGAAAATATGTCTTATGGGGAATGACTGAGGGAGCTGGGGTTGTTTGTTCTGGAGAAGAGGAGGCTCAGAGGGGACCTCATAGCTCACTACAACTACCCGAAAGGAGGTTGTAGTGAGGCGGGGGTCGGTCTCTTCTGCCATGCCCATAGTGAAAGGACAAGAGGAAACAGCTTTAAATTGCAGTAAGGGAGATTCAGATTGGACATTAGGAAATATTTTTTTACTGTAAGGGTGATTGGGTATTGGAATAGGTTGCTCAGGGAGGTGGTAGAGTCACTGTCCCTGGAGGTATTCAAGATGTGTCTGGATGTGGCACTGAGTGATATTTCTTAGTGTTGATGTGGGTAGGTGGTTGGACTAGATGGTCTTGAAGATCTCTTCCAACCGTGATGATTCTATGATTCTATGAAAAATGTCTAACGTTTATAAACCTGGATGACAGAATGCAATGTACTTCTCAGTGACTTTATGGAGGACACCAGATTGAGGGTAGTGGTCAGTGCACAGGAGAGTAGGGATGCTATCATATGGACCTTGACAGACTGGAGAAATGAGCCATCAGTAACATCATGAGGTTTAACAAAGGGAAATGTGAAGTCCTGCACCTGCTGGGGTCTGAACTGTTGAGAAGTAGATTTACAGAAAATGCCCTGTGCATCAAAGTGAACAAGTTGACCAAGAGCCAGTAATGTGTTCCTGCAGCAAGGTAGGTCAGCAGTCTCCTGAACTGCATAAGACAGAGCATTGCCAAAAGGTGAAGAGATATGACCCTTTCCCTCATCCCTGCTGAAACAAGTTTTGTGCTGCATCCAGTGCTGGCCTCCCCAGTAAAACAGAGCTAGAGACATACTTGAGATACTCTAGTGAAGGTTGGAAAGATGGTCAGGGGTCCCATCAGGTACTGGAAGGCTGCTAGAAGGTCTCCCTGGAGACTTATCTTCTCCAGGCTGAACAGTGCCAACTCCCTCAGCCTGTACTCATAGAAGAGGTGCTCCAGCTCTCTGATCATCTTTGCAGCCCTCCTCTGGACTTGATCTAACAGCTCCATGTCTTTCTTATGATGGGGACCCTGGACCTGGACACAGTACTCTAGGTGGTGTCTCACGAAAGAAGAGTAAAGGGAAAGAATCACCTCAATCTGCTGGTCATGTTTCTTTTGATGTAGGCTCAGGATACTGTTGGCTTTCCAGGTTGCAAGCACACACTGCCAGCTCATGTTGAGTTTTTTATCAACCAACACCCCCAAGTCCTTTCCTTTTGGGCTATTCTCAACTAATTCTCTGTCTAGCCTGTATTTATGCTTGGAATTGCTCTAACCCTTGCACTTGGCTTTGTTGAACTTAATTCAGTTTGCACAGGCCTGCCTGTCAAGCCTGTCAAGGCCTTTCTGGATGGCATCCCTTCCCTCCAGCACGCCAACAGCACATGGTCTTACTAATGGCTGCAGTCCTTTCCACCATCACCAATGGCAGAAGAAATTGAGACCATAGGTACCACTGTTAAAGACTTGCAGCAATATGTGACGGCAACAGTAAAAATTCTTGACTCAGGTCATCTTCCCTCACCCTTCTGTCATAGAGACATCCATTATTTATTCTAACCATTCATCTACAACTTCAGTGCTATACTCTCCACTTATTCTATCCTTAAAAATTAGAATTCAGTTTGTCTGCCTTATTACTAGATCTACCCCTTCCACACAAAGTTAGAGTACTCATCAGAGGCCCAATTCTTTTGGAATGTGTAATCAAAACCAAGATACTATTTTACATGTCCTGAATCCCAAAAGAGAAGGGATTTTAATTTCAAAGTCACCTTGAAAATTCTTAGAATTTTAGTTATTAGGGATATTGCTTCCGATCCAGGCAGGTCCTGCCTATCCTCACATTTTCTCTTACTGTTCATTCAGATGGTGCAGTGATTGACCCTTGGTGACAAACCCTTCAAGTCCAAACTGAGACATCCCACTTTAACTTCTGTTGTGTGACAAGAAATAAGAATCTTGGAATAGCACCCAAAAGAGGTAGTACATTCAACAGTCAGGTCCTGACACCTAGCAAATAGAAAATTATTATGAAAAATATTTGACTGAGATCGTTTTTTCCACTGTGAATGAGAAACTGCAAGAAAGACTAATTACTGATCTGCAGACAGAAAAAACAGTTCTGGCAGTAAAATCATCTACCCTATTTTTCACAATGTCAAATGGGAAGTGCTTTAGTTTCACAGTAATGATGACGTCTAATAAGATGTGCTATAAACTATTTCAGATTAATTGACCTTGGAAGAGTAATGCCTTAACAACAATTTGAGGTTTGGGGATCTTTTATTCACTGACATTTTTAAAAAAGTAGTGGATCAATTATGCAGAAGTTTTAAGAGAAAAAGGCAATTACAATTTCATTTTTTGGTCTATAAATATATTTCAGGAGAATAAAAAATAAGTCTCTCATTTTCTGATTGTTTGAGAAAATGCCAGCTTACCTCCAGGTTAAGTGGCAGCTGAAAAGAAATTTAAAGTTCTGCAGTTTTGTGTTTAAGAGATCACTGAAGAAGGTAAACATCAAAATGTTCTTGGCAATTATTCTTAAAAAAAAAGTAATCTTATCCAAGAGAATGTACACAACTAATTTTCTGTGGTCTGATGGAAGCAAGAGATTTTTACCTTCTAAATACCTGACCAGTAAAGTTCATGGATTGGTCATTTCATCCTTTGTATGTGGATAATTTTAAGGAAAAATGATTCACAGAAATCTAATATTAATAATGTATCATTATTAAATAATGATTTTATTGGGTAGCTACATATTATAAAAATTCAAAAGAATTTATATTTTGACTTCACAACTGACAATACACTAATGTAGTTTTGAGATTCCCAGGAAAAAATATGAAATATTTCCAAGATCTTGTGACACGAGCACCAAGAGAAATCTCTAGTAGGAAAAAAAAGTAACTTGAGAAGGTTACCAAAAAAAAGAGGAATACAACAATATTTCACCCATCCAACACTCAATGTCAAGAAAATAGTCTGATCAAGAAAGGAAATTTCTATGCTTTGAACCTCATAAGAATCCATTTTCCAACATTCCTCTTATACTATGGTGACAAAAAAAGCAAATTAAGTCCACGCTTATACTGACACCATTGGGTTGCTTGTAACATTTATGAAGTGGTAAATTTTATCTTTATTTGCTCTTCTTTTTTTAGGATGCAATATTGATGGTTTTATGTTAAGTCCAACTATGGTTTAAAAATGTTCTGCTTGCATAGCCAGTTCATATGTATCTGACATGAATCTATTTGGTTCAATTGCTCTATCAGCTGGCTTCAAATGATGACAAGCAACATGAACAGCTCATTATCTGCCTATGAAATCTGTCTTCTGTAGTGGTTAATCATTAATATAGCAGACAGGTTTTGTATATATTTTGATGATACATCTGTAGATGTTTAACAGCTTAAATGACAGAAAGGTCAGGGAACAATCCAGCTATTCTATGGCAGTTTCTAATTGAATACAAATATCACCTGAGATTCAAGCTCAACAATACCCTGCCAACAAAAGCATGCAGAAAACTGAAAATAAACCAGCCCTCAAAGGTGTCCAGTCAGCTGTATAATGAAGAGCACTAACACAGTTGTTGCAGTAGCTGTTAGAATTATTTTCTTTAAATAAAAGAATAACAGAGGCCTTGGATGATGTTTTATGGAGTTTCTATAGTTATTTTCCTAAAGGTAAAAAAGTAAGCATACTCATAGAAGAGCATGAAAGAAAAAATAAGCCCATTGAGGATATAAACCATTATTCTGAGTGAAATTAAATATACCTAAACCTCAGGTTATGAAACCAGATAAATTTGACCTGCGAGTCCAAAATAAATCCTGCAGTCTTAAGACGAAAGTCAAAATGACTGAATCACTAAGTGAAAATCTTGACAGAAGATATTAAATGTTCATTGTAGAGCTGGACAAAGTTATTTCTAAGTATTTAGAGCATCTGTATATAGTAAAAAGACAGTATTATATCTTCAAAGACTAATTATTAAATACTCTAGGAAAAACAGTTTCTGGGAAACCCAAAGTAGTATAGGGAATATATCCTTTCTTTTGTCTCCTATCTCATAGCTGATAAAAACTTCCTGTGTACAAAATGGTCAAAAAGGAAATCAATTTAGGAAAAGTGATCATGGGTTAGGCCCTAACTTGTGCTTTTGGTAAATTTAATTCCATGGTCTCCTCATTAGAATTGCTGGATTTTCATTCATCTGCTTATAACCTTTAAATAAGTCATGTTTATATAAGATTCTAGTTCTATATAGTTAGAAAAACATTTTACACTTCACATCCAATACAAATATAAAATGAATACATGCAATGCATAAAATGAATTGCATGTATTATTTAGCTCTTAGGTGGGAAGTAATTTGCATTGAAATGTTTGTTTTTCACAAACATCTAGGAGTAGTCATGCTTATGATTTAATATGATTATTGATATTAATAAATAGATAACTCAGCATTTAAAATGTCAGTAAACTTTTTCACACTATGATAATATTTCTTGCATCTATACTGTTTATACAGTCTAATGAATCAATAGAACACTCTAATGCAAGATTTGGTCTAAGTGCAAATTTCATTCTTACGTTACATATCATCCTTATTAAAAAGAAAAGCCGTTTGAGAGGGTTTGGTAATTTGTTAGAAGAAATTCACTATTTTTACAAAGCCTGAGTGCCTCTGAAAATAGTGGGTGGGGTTTTTTCTCGATAGACCCGCTTGAATATATGAACAAATGCTCACTACTCTCACATATCTTATATGAGATAAAATTACCTCACAGTCCCAAATCATCTAAATATTTTTAACACATATTTACATATTCAGCCTTACATACTGAATTCAGTAGATTTTTAACCATTGTAGTTTGTAGTAATTAGTGAATTATTGTTTTCTTCTGTACTACTCTCTCTGGCCAATTCAGAATGTATATTAAATGCAGAATACCTTCATGGAACAATTCAATCAATTCAATTTTTACCCATTATGACATGGTAATCAATATCATGATTAATGAATAAACTATCAGTAAAGATTTATACCCAGGTTTCCTTCATTTAAAATCCAAATTTGAGAGTGAGGGTTGTTCACTTATGCATTTGAAACCTGTGCTATGAATAACAGTGAGTCTATGCAGCAGTTGAAGATATATGAAGATCCACAGGCCTAAACTGCTAGACACCCTAAGGCCTCACAGAATCACAGATGGTTGAGAGTGGAAGGAACTTCCATAGGTCATCTGGTCTGACCCCCCTGCTCAAGCAGGGTCACCTACAGCAAGTTGCCTAAGACCATGTCCAGATGGCTTATGAATATCTCCAAGGGGGACACTCCACAACCTCCCTGGGCAACCTATGCCAGTGCTTAGTCACCCTCACAGTAAAAAAGGGTTTCATGGTGTTCACATGGAACATCCTGTGTTTCATTGTGCCCATTGCTTCTTGTCCTGTCATTGGGTACCACTGAAGAGTCTGGCTCTGTCTTCTCTCCACCCTCCCTCAGGTATTTATACACAGTGATAAGTCAACCCTGAGCCTTTTCTTCTTCAGGCTGAATGGTCCCATCCCTTTCAGCCTTCACTTACATGAGAGCTACTCCAGTCCCTTAATAATTTTCATGACTCTCTGTTGGACTCTCTCCAGTATGTTCATATGTTTTTTGTACTGAGTATCCCAGATCCGGACACATTACTTCAACTAACTGTGGCCTCACCAGTGCTGAATAGATGGGAAGGATCAGTGACCTGTGGGGAACGCTCCTCCTAATGCTGCCCAGGATACCATTAGCCTTCTCTGCAGCAAGGGCACACTACTTCTTCATGTTATACCTAATGTTCACCAGGATTTCCAGATCCTTTTCTGCCAACTTGCTTTCCAGCTGGGTAGTCCCTAGCATCATTTGGTCCAGGGGATTGTTCCTTCTAAGGTGCAGGAGTTTGCACTTCTCATTATTGAACTTCATGAGGTTCCTGTCAGCCCATTTCTCCAGCCTGTCAAGGTTGTTCTGGATGGCAGAAGAACTCTGTTCATTGAGCCACTTCTCCCAGTTTGGTGTTGTCTGTAAACTTGCTGAGGGTACACTCTGCCCATTCATCCAGATCATTAATAAGAATGGTAAACATTCCTTAATAAGAATGGTAAACATTCTTATTCAGATCTGGATTCAGTATTGATCCTTGGGGTACATCACTAGCTACTGGCCTCCAATTAGACTTTGTGCTGCTGATCACCACGGTCTGGGCTCGGCCATCCCACCTGTTTTCAATTTACCTCATTGTTTGCTTATCCAGACTGTACATCAACAGCTTCTTTGTGAGGATCTTATAGGAGACAGTGTCAAAAGCCTTACTGAAGTCCAAGTATACAACATCTGCTGCCCTCTGCTCATCTACCAAGCCAATCATTTCATCATAGAAGTTTATCAAATTAGTTAAGCAGATTTCTGCTTGGTAAAGCCATGCTAGTTACTCCTGATTATTTTCTCATCCTTAATGGGCCTGGAAATGCTTAGCTGCTCCATCACATTCCCAGGAATTGAGGTGAGACTGACTGGCCTGTGGCTCGCTGAGTTCTCTTCACTGTTCTTGAAGATACTGACATTTTCTTTCCTTCAGTTTTCTAGTACTTCTCCCAGTCATCATGATTGATCAAAGATTATCAAGACTGGCCTCACAATGACATCTATCAGCTCCCTCAACACTCATGGATGCATCCCATCAGGGCCCATGGACTTATATAATATACACTTTGTTGAAGTATTCCCTGTACTGATCTTTTTCCACCAAGGGTACATCTTCTTGGACCTGGATTTCCTGAAGTCTGGTCTTGTTAGTATAGACTGAGGCAAAGAAGGCATTCAAAACCTCAGTTTCTTTCAGGTCCCATGTCTTGTTGATCAATGGGCCCACATTTTTCCTAGTTTTCCTCTCATCACCTATGTACCTATAAAAGCCCTTGTTTTCTTTGACCTGTTAGATTCAGGTCCATTTGGCCTTTAGCTACTCAGAATATATTTCTGCATTACTCTCAGGTTACCACTCCCTTCTTGCTTTGTATCCCTGTATGTTTCCTTTTCCCGTCTGAGTATGGTGATGAGGTCCTTTTTCAATGACACAGACTTCCTGGTATTTTTGCCTGACATTCCTTTTGTTAGACATATTTGTTAGAATTGGTAGACATGGTTAAGCCTCAGTTGCTATAAACATCCAAGCTGCCAGTGTGTTTTGGACCTTATTCCTTCTGGACAACATTTTGTTCATCTGGAACATTTGAATTATTTATCTTTTTTTACAGAAATGCTCTCAGTGCTTTAGTCATATTTTCTTCACATGGCTAAAATAAGTATTTTCACAGAACTAGAACCATGAAAATCCTATTGTGGTAGGGTTTTTAAATTAAGTTAAAAAGCTATGGAGAGACCTAGCAGTATTTTAAAAACACTTGTCAAATGAGGTAATACCATTGAGGAAGTCTTTGCACATGATTCATCTGTTTTATTGCTGGGTATTATGGAATTAAATGCAGTTTTTACAAGGTGTACAATGACTCAGAGTCCTGCCTAAATTAGAATCTATTGTGCTGTGTATTGTCACAGGAAGGAAAACCAGCCGTGATCCTGCAGGTGGTTTTAAAGGTACTTGTTCTGCATGAAAAAGCTGATATAAAATGCAGTGGTTCCAATGCTACTTGTATATGTTTGTCTTTTTGAAAAGATGGACTGCATCCAATTATAACCTTGCTATGATGTTCATCTTCAGACAAGGCATGAAAATTGGTAACTGCAACATCAGTGACAGAGTGAGTAGTTTAACCTTTGTACGTGAATGTTCTCTCATACCCACATCTCAGAACAACCTGCTAGGTATCAGATATCTTAATTGTCTGCTGCTATGTGTATAGAGCAGTCATACTGTAGAAGTGATATGGCAGAACTTGCAGCACTAGCATCTCTAGTGAAAAAACTCAGGACTTTTCACATCTATCTTTTTAAGATATAGAATTGCTAGTAGGCTTGGAAGAGACAGCTCCCCTTTTCTGCCTCATCTACTAATAAGGCTTGTGAAAAAAACCCTTAAAATTCAGCAGACATTTTTCCCCCTTTTTCTCTCTCATATTCACATTATGCTTATATCTCTCCTACCTGGAAAATAAATGTTTAACAATTTAAAAAACTAATTTAAGAGATTGTTCTACTTATTGCTAGAATCCTCCACATAATTTTCTTGGAAATCTTTAAAAGGGAAAAACAGGGGAAAACAGTTTGAATCAGATTTTTAAATGAGTAGACAAATAGATTGTTATATTTTTTGTTTTAATTTTATATACATGACATTGATTTTCATCAGAATCCAAATCTGAAGTAAGTGCTTATGATCACCTTCCATGTTAGAATATATGTCATAATGACATATCAGCTATGAGATATTACATAAAATTAGTATTTTTCAGAGTAGGTGCTTTTGTCTGGACTGCAGCTAAGAGTCAACATGGGCAGTAAAAGATGACATCACCTAGACTAATATATATATATCTTGACTGGCAAGGTGCTCTTCTGTAAGGTGGAAGAGATTTATTAAAATATTTTCAGATAGAAGAGAGAGTTATATGTAAAGCAAAGTCCTTCACAACTAGGTTAAAATGTTATAGATAAGCCCCTTTTCTCTCTTTGTTTTTAGAAACAATAAAGTCATTACTTCTGTTTTGGAGGAAGGGACAGTTCCTGAAGTTTGTTAGGAATATCCTAAGCACAACTATATGGTTGGGTGCCTGTGGCTATTCTCCAACACAGGGAAGCATTCTGGGAGAAGTAGATGGCTGTGCATCCAGCTGCAGATGTTGGTTTATATTTCCCTTCTAGCATTGCCAGGAGTGGATTGGTGGCTAATGAAGAGCTAATGGCATTTGAATTGAGTTTTCCTGAGACATGTTTTTCATGTGGTTTTTTTTACAGTTCAAAGCACCTAATATAATGGAGTGGTCCATTTGATCAGAGGGCACTAGCAGCATGTTTTGCCTTGGGGCACAGCATGAGAGCATGTAGCCATATTTGAAGGTGCAAGTCCTATTCAGATAGTGGTAGAGGACTATACCAGGTGGAAGAAGTCATGCATGACACATTCATAGTGCGTTGTTGAGACAGACTGGAGCAGCTATTCTGTTAAATCTGACATGATTTTGTTTTGGAAGGAAATAGCTGGCTCACTCCAGTGGGGATCCAAGGGTAAACAAACACATATAGACAAGGATGATTAATAGACCAGAGCCCTAAAGAGAAATGAGGAGAGCAAGCAGATAGCGTGAAAATACAGCCCATGTCCATGCCAGTAAGTTAAACATAATAACTACATACGATTACTCCATATTATCCAGTTTTCTAAGAACAAATGACCTGCCAATGTAACTTACTGTAAAATGGAATTCCTCCATCTAAAGTTTTGACCCTTGGATTTCACTATAACAGTACTGTGTTATATTTTTTCATATTTTTAAACAGTGGTTCACAGGAAATAATATACTGAAGTGCAAAATAAATTACTAATTTTGAAACCTGAACTATTGTGCTTCATGATGCTTGTATACAAAAGAAAAGGGTAGTATAAAGATATCTTTTTGACAGAAAAGAGAAGAAAGTATCTTTTTCCTTGTTATGACAATCCTGTAGGTGTTAATAATTCTACCCAAAGTTATCAACTCCTTACTTTAATAGGCTTTATTTCTTATAGTTATTGTAAAAAAAAAACCCAAAAACAAATGACAAAACAAAATCAAACACCAAAACCCAACAAAATCCCCTGAATTATAAAAAAAATACTACAATGGACAAATCCCACTGAATCCAGTGGTAAGGTTGTACGTGTTAAATATCTGTAAGTGATTTAGGACAGACAAGTTTATCTCATATAAGTAAAAAAAAAAAAAGAAGAACAATAGTAATTTTGCAACATTTTCGATAATGAAAATTAAGTTCATACTTGGGTCATTATTCAACTATGATGACAAAGTGTACTTTGAAGAGGGATCTCATCTAAGTACATTTGAACTGAAATGTTTCTTCTCTGCAAACAAGAAATAATGGTTCTTCTGTCTGTGGTCATTGTTTATCTTAAGCAAGTGAAAGAATCCTTTTTGTCTTTTCTAAGAAATCTTTTAATCACAAACCCTGTCCTACATGAACAGATGTACCAGTAGAATTCATGTTTTCTGGAAGACATAGAAAGATAAAGCTTAGAAATTTATTACAGTTTATAGTACTTTAAAACCAATGTCTGTCTGAGACAGAGTGTCAGCTACTTGAATTTCTCATTAGCTGAGGGTTGTTTCAAAATGAAATCAGTTACTAAGTGATATTATAGTCTAAATTTTCTTCTAAGCAGGGGGCATCCAAACTGTAGTCCAAAGGAAGAAAAATGTTTCAGTCTCTTCTCCCATGTAATTGCAAGTAAAATATTTTGCAGCTGTCTTTTATAGCAGCGAACTACTGACTTTTCCTCAGGTTTTAGTAGTCAAGCATAAATAAAGAATAAAATGAAACTTCCCTTCTTGCTACTGGTCACTTTGGCTATATGATGTGAAGATCCCATAAAGCCTACATGATATACATAATATTAAAAAACATAATAAAAATTGCTCCCTTGTTAATTGAACAATTTACCTATACAGGTAATTAGAGAACATCTGCAAGTTTTCTAATTGTAGGCCAAAGAAAATTGTCTCTGAACTTGACTGAACTTTAGATGAAATTGTTTGTATATCTGTATTTTCTCAGATATAATGGCATTTTTTTTCTATTTCAATTTTCATTTCACTTTGTTGCTTAGTTTAGCTGAATTTAAAAAAGAAGTATAACTGAAGTCTTTAATTTTTGGAGTCCTATTTTAAAATAAGAATTTATGCTGTTGTTTTATGCAATTTTTTTATATTAAATGCATTTCTGGATTGACATTTCTTCAAACTTTTATTAGCTATAAAATCTAAAGAACATTCCAGCAGAATTGACCTAATACAAATAGCTACAGTCTTTCACTGAACTCAGGTGAGTTCATCCAATGCATTTAGCCATGCCATGATTAAGCTAATTTACATTGCTGTCAAAATGGCGTAGGTTAAGCAGGTATCATTCTTCCACCTAGTCCTTTCAAACTCAGTTTCATTTTCTGAGTTCTTCTAGTCTATCTTTTCTTAATACTTTATTAAGTCTTTTTTTACAAACTGTTCTTGATCTATTCTTCCACTCCTATCCAGTTTAACAATTCTTATTGTTAGATCCGGTCAGTGATAAACCTGATGAATCGCAAAATTAAGAAATACTGTTTATATGAGGTTATATTGAATTACTTTGAAGAGAATTGTAATAGACCTTTAAAGTTCTATGAATGGAGAATGAATGTAAATATCTTGACATAGGAGCACCAGAAGGAATGACAGAAGCCTATAATAATGGCATATATTGGTGTCAAATAGAATAACAGATCAACAAGATTGCAACACATGTATGTGCAGATTGTCAGGACACACAACCTGGGAAACAAAGGTCTGTAATTGCTGAGGTAGAATAGGAAGACTTAACACTCTACTGTACTGAAGATTACAAAAAAATATATCTAAAACAAGCATATGCAATGAGAGCTTGGTTGATGCCATCATCTGTTCTTTGTTTCATTGCAAGGGTATCTGTACAGATGACCTGAATACATGTATCACAGTACCTGAAGGTCAGACAGATCACTTGTTTATATGTTCCTTGGAGTCTGAATAGTGAACAAATTACTTAGGCACATTTTTCTTGGTGTTTATGAATATGCAGGTATGAGAGTGAGCAAGTGAAATCTCTTAAATAAAAATCATAATGCAAAAGATTTATTTTCTAAAACTTAAACAGTCTTATCCACTATTAAAATCATAGGCTTATATGATGATTCAAGTTAGAAGGGACTTCAGGAGGCCTCTAGTCAACCCCCCTGCTCAAGGTATAAGCATGCATGAGGTCAAACCAGGTTGGTAAGGTTGGCCATTCAAGTCTGTCTCAGTTTAGAAGGCCAGGGCAAGCCACAACTCAGAGACAGAGTTTGCTTCAGCCACACCCCTCCACCCCCCTCGGGAAATGGAAGGGGAGTAAGGAAGAAAGACTCAGCGGTTGGAAATTAAAACTATAACAGATTTAATGGAGCAGGGAAAGGGAGTAGCAAGTGAGGAAAAAAGGAAAAATATATTTACACATATGTACAACCCGACTCCAACAACTGCCGATACAAACTCCCAAAAAGTCCTCCACTGCAAAGCCGATGGAGAAAAAGAGTCCAAAGCCCCCCCCAGCACCCGATGCAGTCGGATCCCGCAGAGCATGTGGCGAGCTGGTAACAAAGGCCGGGCCTCTCCTCCTGGCTGGCTCCATGTGGTGGATCAGGAATGAGCAGCAAGGGAAGAGAGCGTGGGAGAGAGAGTACGGGAGAGAGAGAGAGGAATTTCCTGTCCTTCTGGCTTTATAGAGCTTGGCAGGAAATGGGAGGGAATACTGATACCTGATACCTGATACCCCAGACCCCTTTTCACAACAGGGTCCTAAACTCCACCCCTTCCTCTTTGGGTCCTTGCAGCAAAAGCCATAAGATTTTGCTTGTCCCCTCAAACTATAACTAAGTCTTAAATACCTCCAAGGATGGAGACTGCACAATGTCTCTGGGCAACCTGTTTCAATATTTGACTGTCCTCATGATGAAAAAGTTTCTCTTTACATCCAGTCTGAACCTCTCTTGTTTCAGTTTATGCCTATTAGATTAATTTATTTATGTACATAATAAGAGTTAGAACTAATACTCTTAAGTTAGGACAAAAATTTGCTCTCTGGTTTTGTAGTCCTTTGAAGATTTTTATTGCTCACTGAATAACTTTATTATGTTTCATAACTGGACCAATTCATTATTTACCCTAGTGAATGATAACATGTACTTGATTTTTTAGAATCCGTGTTCAGACATCGTTGTATAAACTCGTCATAAAAAACCCACAACATTCTTTGACTTTCCCTTAATATGTTGCTTAACAAAAAGTCTGCTCTTTAAAGTTTCTGTTTTCAAAATACAATGCCAAGCTAAAGGTGTCTAGTCAGTATAAAAATATCTACATATTCCAATTTCTCTAGCAACTCTTAAATATGAGTTCTTTCAGCAATTCAGTCAGTATATTATTAAAATGATTAGACAGGTCAGACTTGTCTGTGGCACAGGTTTGGACCATGTTAATATTTGAGACTACAGGGAGTACAGGGAAGAAAACATTTCCAGTAGGCAGTTAGAGTGTGGCCAATGTGTCGGAGGGTAAGACAGTTACATAGTATGAATATGGGCCATTTTGTGCCATCTATTTCAATGTCAGAGGATGGTCCAGGCATGTTGAATTTATTCAGCTTGCGGGTCTAGTAATATGCCATATGCTTTTGCTAAAAAATAGCATTCCAGAGAACATTCTGAAGTGAAAGACATCATCAGAGAAAACATGTTCATAACCACAGTATATATATAGTAGAAGATATGTTGGCATTTATTTCTGATCTGGGTACAAGGGGACTAAGTCTGATTCTCCACTCAAAGACCTCCCTGTACTGACTGGATTGACATAATATTTTTTTCTGCTGAATTGGCTAATAGGACTTTATTATCCATATTTCTATCAGAATAGTTCTTTAGCTTTTGCTCCTTATCTTTCATCTCCCCTTGTATCAAAAATAGAGATATGAGATGTTCATAAAAAATATTGGGATTTAGATATTTATTTGCTTGTGGGTAGAAAGATATTGCATTCATCATCATGTTTCTTTTTCTCAGGAGTGGAGTTGTAACATGTTGCTCTGAACTTTATTAATTTGATGCAGTGTTTCATATTTGCATATCTATTAACTTTGAATGCATTTTCTCCTAAATGTACTTCTAGTTTTGGAAGCTGAAATCTATTGTGACTCATTACAAACCTTCAAAGAAGCTTTGGAAGAGGAAAGAGAAAGAGAGAGGTGGATAAAAATTCCTTTGACCTGGGTAGGAAATGTGCAGTATTATGTATTGCTGTCCCATATTTTCTTGTATTACTTTCATCGTAATGTTCTAATTTGCTGAAACCAAATAAATTTTTGCCAACATGCTCTACTTTCATTTTACGCAGCTTTCTGTCAGAACTATGTCTTTTTCTCTATCTGTCTGCTAGTCCAACTCCTCAAGTCTCCAGCAGCTCATACTGAGGCACTTAGCCAAGAACCTGAAGGACCTAAGCACAAACCCATACAATCCTTAGTTTCTCAGAAGGCTCATTTGGTGCTTTTTGTCATACTATATCTTATATACATGGCATTAGCATAGAACTGGGCAGCAGATACATAAAAACCCATGAATTTTTATTTATGGTAATTTTAAATAAAATTTTCTGGGATATAAATTGGGGCAAATCCAGGCAAGGGTGAACTCAAAGGATTTGTATAGCATTCCTCAGCATGTTTTTGAAGCTCTCTTTGGTAGCTAAAATAAGTCACACCTGGAGAAAAAAATGGACTTGTGATTTGAATGTTGTTAGGAAAGTAATATGGGTATTGTTAGGAGGAATGAGGGAAGAAGTTTGTCACTTAATGTCCTTTCCCTTTAGTTTATATCGGAGATAATTTTCTTCCGTGATTGGATGCTTAGCAGAGAAGTGTGGGGCCTGAGCAGTTTTCTGGGCTTTTCTCAAGTGTGGCAAGCTTTGATTAGCCTGACCAGTCAGCCATCACGGACAGCAAATATCCATTAATCCCCATTTTCTCTAAGACCTTTTGCAATGAGATGTCTGTACCTGAGATGCTTGTTGACACATGCTGCATCATAAGCTGCTGAAACTACACACTGTGTGTATCAGCAGGGCTGCCTGCAGCTGTTAGTGTCAAAACCCTTAAAACAAAATATCAGGTAAAATACACAAAACAAGTGAAAACCAAATTATTATATATTAAAAAATACAATTTTCAGCTGCATTTTCTCATTCTTATCAAAGATTGAAACTTTTTAGCTGGTAGAAACAGATTGAGGTTGAAAGAGTGGTAATTCCAGGTACATCTTTCTTGGGAGATTCTGTTCTGCCTCCAAAAATGCATTAAGTGTTAAAGTGGATCCCAAATCTCTGTGAAGAAGCAGCTTCGTTACATTAATTTTGTTGTGCTTCTTATTCTGTTGAAACCTGACATCCTTATGATGAGATCTGTACAAATTTATGTACTTTTCTTCAGTATTGATAAAAATAATAAAAATTAAATATATATCCAGGGTAAACACTACATATTAGTTGTTTATGAGAAAACAGCATTAAAATACTTTGAACAAAAGTGGTTGTCTCCATCTTCTCTCTTTTTCTCCCTTTTATGTAAAAACAGACAGCTTCAGCCTGTGTTTTTTCAATCTAATAAGTGCTAGTAAGATTTTGAGAAAAAATAAGGTTTTGTACTAAAATTGAAAAGAACATTCATTGTTATTGGCCTTTTCTATCGCTTGTTATTCTCTGAGTTTATTATTCTCCTATCTGTAACCCCTCAGTTCTCCATAGCAGGATCCACCCACACTAATGGTTTGGAAAGTAGGCATCACAGATGTTGAAATAAAATAATAACAGCAATTACTAACATAATTGTTCTTCTGTATTTATATTCTCAGTAGCAATCTCTCACTGTCCTCCATACTTTTGTATACAAGAAACCGTAACAGAAAATAAAAGCTAGTATTTTACAAAGTCAATTTATTCTGTAACTGTGGTGAAAACATGTCATTTGTCTTGAGCATTACTTATCTCTTTTTGGTTTATTTTTTTGTACAGAATTTTTAAATCTTATCTTTACATTAAAAGATAAATACAGAAAAACCTTTCACCCTACTTCTACCCTGCAGAACAAGAAAATGCTACCTCTTTCAGTCTCTGAAGTCTCTAGAATGAAATGTGAGCATGTAAACGTGATTCATCAGTACAGGACACACTCAGGATTGAGCTATCACTCATCTTGCATGGGTGTATCCTCAGTACTTCTCCAAGTTACTCAGTTAGAAACCTTAAGTTTGTCACCAGCATTTAAGGTTAAATTAACCTTTATATAACTTTTCCAATTCCTAGAAATGCCAGTTTACCACTTGAGTGAGAATATAAAAGCCTCTGGACACTTCAGGACTTTGAAGCAACATAGACTAAAAAAAAAAGAAAAACACTGAAAAATTTTGCAAGTTTTGTGCCCAAATCATTTGTACCACAATCTTCGTCATTCTCCAGCATGCTTAATGTTTCTTTTTATTCTAACAGAAGGTGCACAAAATATAGTACCAAAAATATATTTGAAAATGTTGCATCAGTAATGAAAATCAAATCCTGAAAATCAAATCAAATGAAAATCAAATTTCTACCTATTTTTTGTAACTTCAATATTACCAAAATAAACAACATTACCTCTACATCCTAATTTAGGTGTTATGTACAAGGTCTCTGGTAGACATATAGTTGTCCAGAAGTTTAATTTCTGTTGCTGCTTTTCTAGCAGTGATTGCTATATGTGAGAAACATAGTCACTCTTGAGCAGGTGAAAACTCTGTGACTAGGCATGCCACTCTTTAGCACTGAATTATATAAAGGCATAAAATAATAGGCTTGTGTAGACTAATGAATGTTTTGTTGTATTTACTTACTTTGTTCAGCCAAATACAATAATAGAAATACAGCACAAGTCTTTCTTAACGTTGTAAGAAATGAGTGAGATTCAAAAAGGAAAAAAAAATCATGTCAAGAATAATGAAGGCTATTAAAATGAATTCAGATATAAAAAATACTTTCACAGAATCACAGAATCACATAATGTTAGGGGTTGGAAGTGACCTCAAAAGATCATCTAGTCCAACCTCCCTGCCAGAGCAGGACAACAGAGAGAAGGTCACACAGGAATGCATCCAGTTGGGTTTTGTTTTGTATTTATTAAAAAATGTATCATATTTTGGTTTTGCACTTCTTAAAAATAGCAAAACTGGGGCAAATTCAAGAGCTAACAGGCATATAGAAATATGCATACAAAAATATTCGTATCAAGTCATATTCAAGAAGTACATCCCTGAAAAATCTGTTCACTAAGGTTGGGTTAATAAGTCTTGGGTTAATAAATCTTAATTTAAATCTCAACATATATAAAAACTTGTCTATTTTTTAACTAAAAATCTCGGGGAATGTTGAAATAAAGTAAAACAGAACATGTCAGAGATTGGACTTTCCTAAAATGTAGTACAAATAAAAATGAAGGGATGAATTTAAGGTGCAGTAACTCTTCTTTAACAACTATAATAAAGGAATACCTTGCCAAATTAAACAGAAATTCAGCATTCCCATTGCTTAGTAAGAAAAAATTTGCATATGGTTAACAAATCAGGATTGTATTTAAAGAAATCACTAGGGAAACATCACTGAGAATTCTGTTTACTGAACTGATGGTACAGCCTTGTCTGCTTTCTGTGGCCTCATCATGTGACCTTAGTTTGACCTCATTTAAACACCAATCCTGCAATTAAATCAGCTGGGAGCACCTTCTATCCAATCAGGATTCCTCTTAGTTGCAAGAAACTACATGTGTCTTTCTGTGAAGATTAGATGGTAGGATCAAAGCTAAGGTTTATCCCAGAAAATATGTAAAAGTTGCAAAGGACATCCTCTTGACCTACTTACAGCTATATATAGTTTGACACCTTTTTCTATTATAAAGGTCCTGACAAGTCTCGTAAGTCTTTGCCTCCATTCATCAAATAGGAAGAAAAGGGTATATGACAGACACATTCCCAACACTTAACATTATATTCTGAAATACTTATCAAATTGAAGCTTTTTTTGTTTGTGGCTGTTCTTAGTCTATCACACATGTTATGGAGGTAGAGAAAACCAAATCCAATTTATCTCCATTTTCTATTTTCTTCTCTTTGTTTTCCATGATTATTGTTAAATGCTGGTATTTTTTGTTTCCCTAAGTAAGAGCATGGCAACTTACATACACATAAGTATAATTTAATTAGATATTTTAGCTCTGTAAAAAAGTAGGAGAACAGCATGTTCCAGTCATTTATCACTAGTGTAGAGAATCCTTATTGTACAAAGCCAAATCAAATTTTTGTTGGATAGTAACGCCCTCTAGGGAAGAATGTTCAAATGATAAAAGTAGCACATGACCTTGACTGAGCAGAAAACTGAACTTTCACGGAATCACAGAGTCACAGAATCCTAGGGGTTAGAAGGGACCTTGAAAGATCATCTAATCCAACCCCCCTGCCAGAGCAGGGTCACCTAGAGTACATCACACAGGAACGCATCCAGGCGGGTTTTGAATGCCTCCAGCGAAGGAGACTCCACAACCTCTCTGGGCAGTTCCAGTGCTCTGTCACTCTCACAGTAAAGTTCTTCCTGATATTCACATGGAACCTCCTGTGCTCCAGTTTGCATCCATTGCCCCTTGTCGTATCATCGGTCATCACTGAAAAAGCTTGGCTCCATCGTCCTGACACTCACCCTTTACATATTTGTAAACATGGATGAGGTCACTCCTCAGTCTCCTTTTCTCCAAGCTAAAGAGACCCAGCTTCCTCAGCCTTTCCTCATAAGGGAGATGTTCCACTCCCTTAATCATCTTTGTGGCTCTGCACTGGACTCTTTCAAGCAGTTCCCTGTCCTTCTTGAACTGTGGGGCCCAGAACTGGACACAATACTCCAG
>VZRW01012835.1:553799-624381 GCA_013398125.1 Aegotheles bennettii | reverse complement strand
TGACTGACAAGCCCTAGGTGAAAATTAGGATATAAATTATTTATATTAGGATATAAAATTAGGATATAAAACACACACCCTGTGTTTTCCAGCCTCTACCCTTGCGAGGCTAAGCGCAGCATTTCAATTCAGAATCTGAATGTACTTTTCCACGTTTTCCTGCCTGCCAGCAGAGATTTGTGTTCCCCTGTCGGCGCCATGCACCTCCTCACAGCACCTACATTTTCTAACACCTTATGTTTTATGATCTGGGATGATTTCACTCCTACTGTGGAAAGGGAGAGGAGATCTGTTCTGTGTGTGTCTCTCACAAACCTCTCTTAGGTATTTCAGCTCATATAAGGCACCTTCTGACAAATATGTAGCTTAGTTAACCTAGTGATTCTTAGTGCATGCTACAAAATCTCTCCTGCCAACTGAATTCGGTATTTCAGTCTAACATTTACAGCACATTATATAGGCTATTTTTAAAAAAATTGGTCTGTTCTGCAAATTCATAAAATATTACTTTTTATTTTATTTTAATAGTAATAATTGTTAAATGCAATTTTAAAGTAAAGTTTACTTTTAAATGTAAAATAAATATTATTTTTAAATATTTGAAATTATTATATCTGAACTCTTAGAGAGTTTGGAATGATTCTGATAAATATCTACAACTTACCAATACAGTACAAGCAATCACCTAAGTTTGTATTTCAAATTTCGTCACTGAGATTATACCTGGCTGGACTAAGCCCTAGCTGTAGTTCTCACATGATCAAGTAAGGCATACATGTCACTGCAGTTTAGTGAGCTGCCTATTCTTATACCTGATTTAAGCATAAGTAGATCAGGAAGATGGTCAGCCTGTGACATATTCTTAAATGCCAAACCTGCAAAGGAGGAGGAGAAGCCCTCAGATTCTAATAACTTATTTTAAAATTGCTTGGCTAGTCAGTCCAAGCCAAACAAGGAATATGTTCTTATTAAACAATCACAAAATGCTTTCAGATCTATTATCTGGTAACTTGGATAAAACAACATGCTTATGTTTCTTCAGGACGGTTTAATGCTTTTAATCCTTGATTATATAACAGTACTTTAATCCAAGATAAACTGCAAGAGATCAACAAATCCAAGGACCTCTAGAGTTTTGATTTTCAGATGCAGTTTTTGCTCTTAGGCTAGGTCAGGAGAAGTCTTCAGATCTCAGTAGAAGTCATGCCTGATTTGGTACTGTCTCAGGCTCAGTCCAGAAAAGATACAGGGTTTTAACTTTTATGCTCTCTACAGTTATGAAGTTTGATCAGTCTTTGTTATGCATGTCCAGAGTGGTAATTCAATGTCGTTTTGTTCTTCAGTGAGACAGTTTTTATTCCTCATCTGTGCCTCTGGTGTCTATTCACTGCCTTTTCACAGCAGAACAGTCCTTTTACTCTGTTTACACAAGGAATCAACAAAGCAGCTTTAGTCAGTAAATTGTTACTTTTCCATACTGCAAATACCAAATATCCTGCTTGTAGTTACTTCAACTCCTACATCTGGCACAAATAATACTGAACAAATACTTTAAAAAACTAAATCCGTACTTCCAAAGAAAGAGAGAAAATATAACTGGGGAATAGTCTAGGTACTCAGCTCTTCTTTTGGAATGTCAGTTAGATATAGATAATTGCTGTCGTGTTATCAATATAATGGTACAGATGAGACAATTTTTATTTCCTTGATCCTTGTTAGGGCAGAGGTGAACAATGACTTAGTCAAACTCATAAAAATCAAAATGTACTGAGGATAGATTTCTACTTAGGGGTGAATTTTAGGCTCAAGAAAAATGAAAGCTTAAAAGCCAAAAACTGTAGGTACCTAACAAACATGAGAAATGATAGGTTTAGGTGGGGAGTGGGTAATGTCCCACATTTGAGGCACTTTCCTCAAATTGGGCCTTCAAGAGGAGCTCAGAAATAAAGAAAAAGATTCCTTCTAATTCAGTTGGCCTTAGCTGAAACTCAGAAAAATGACAGAAAATTGTCACATACAGCAGTGTTTTTTGTAGTCATTCCAATTCAGAATAAAATGGGAGCCATCACACCACTGCTTTGTAATAAGAGACCTCCAATCAATCATCATTATGATGACAAATGTAAAACACTATTCACCTGAGCTGAACGTAAATCAGAGACTGCACTATAATAAATCCTGGCTATAATATTAAACTCAATGAAATTACATTCATAAATTCAAGAAATAAATTATCCCCTGACATGTGAAAAGCTCTATACTGTTATGTGAGAGCAACTGAAATCTTTGGGGAAGGTTAATGGAGAACAATAGAATTTTTTGGTGGAAAGAAACATGGAAAGCCTGCCAACTGTTTCAGAGAACGTTCTCTTAGGATACACTTGAAAATATTAGTAAATACTTTTAAAGTCGTACTTTACTGAATGATTTTAAATAAATATAGATTCTATTTTGTGAAGTTCTACCTCTTCGTAAAGAGTGGAGAGGCATTTATTGTAAGAGCATGTTGACTTCCAGGGGATATTAATGGTGTTCCCAGCAGAGACTGCAACTCATTGCAAAGTGCACCTTCTTCTACACAATATCTTCCCCTTAAAGTTCCTCTGCTTTCTGGTAGCTTGGAACTTTGCAGCTGCTCAAGAAATGTCATGCTAGAGAGAAATTGGTAAGGAACTTCCCTCTCCAGTTTACTTACTCTCCAGTTACTTACTTGCAGCCCCAGGATATGTCTCAGTTGAGTGTACCAGGAGATTATTTCAACAGCAAGCTTCCTGAGGTTAAGCTTGCATGGGCTTGTGTCTTGTGTCTACCCACAAGCCAGCTGATGAGGTTACATGCAGAGGAGTGTCCAGCTTTGATTTCTGCTCCTGAAACTTTTCTATGTTTTACATAAAAATGCACATGGGCAGGAACCCACCATTTCCTCCTCCTAAATTAAAGCCACCAGGTTGCAGAGCCAGGTTCACACTTACTCTTGAAATCTTCACCAGCCACTGCTGTTCTTGAAAATGAGACAGAGAGGATGTGTCTAGCACCCACCTTACCCTGATCAACAGGATTTTCTGAGAAATTAAGACAAAATAGGAAATTAAGAGATCTGTGGATCAGTTCTGGCTTTCCTGCTTTGTGTGTGAGAACACTTCTCACTTGGCTACTACTTACCAAACTGCTTTGGACATGTTTTTCCCACTGAACTGACCATCTGAGCTGATTGCAAAGAGAGCAAAGAAGAATTGTGTATAAAACACAAAGAAAAAAAGGTAAGCAGTGTGTCCAGCTGGGAAAATGGAAGGCAAAGGGGCCACAATGACAGTTTCAATGTTTAGAAGACATATGAAAAAGAATGTAAATACTTTGTTCTCTGTGAAAACAAAAAAACTTGCCAAAGTGTTGTAAGTTAGATATTAGGATATTATTCTAATAATTAAGGTGGAGAAACACAGGAGCAGGCTACCAAAACAGTGTTTCAAAATGCCTAGTTGGGGGTGGATTTTTAAGATCAGGGCATAACCCTGGCAAGGACAGGACTAAAGAAACTGAATGAACTGGAAATGTTGGTGGTCTCTGAACGCCAGTGGCCTATAAACACCAACACACTTTCCCCATGACGCTCTTGCCTGGGAGGTCACTCACCCGTTTGCATTGGTACATGAGGCACAGCCCACCACAGCCCAGCAAAACCGAGGGTGGCTTGTGAGGATCACATGCTATCATGTCTTGCTTTGTCATAAGCAGGTATAGCCAAGCAGTCAAATGCAGCGTGTGCATTAAAAGCCCCAAGTTAAGGTCACAGCATCCAATTTAGCATTTCCTAACAACTACGTGCCCAACATTTACTGCAGGGAGAGGAGCCTGTAAGCAACATTGCACTGTCCCTCTTGAAGCTCCACAATGAAACCTTCCTTTCCCTGCAGCCCTGAACATCTCCAGAGCCCAGGAAAGTCCATCCACCAACAGCACAACTCCCAGGTGCCTCACCATAGAGGCCTGTCCTGCACAGCTCATGGAATGGGTCATTTACCAGAAACTGAGAGCCGTGGGTTCCTGTGGACTTTCATTTCCTATTTCATAATACCCCTAGTTATCCACACTGGAATGCATGATGAATACATCCATACGAGCTTAGTGGAAAAAACATACTGGGCATTATCCATTTCATACTTTTCAAAGGCTCAGAAAGTTGGCCAAATCAAACCCAGTTTCCACTGAAACTCTCCGAAGTCCTATAATCCTTGCCAAATGTCAGTTCTCAACTTGTAATTGTAGAGCTATTCAAATATTAGTTTTTAAATGTTTTCATAAAGGGCAAAAATATTCCTTTATTTTGCTTTTTTTTTTCTTTCACATTTACAAGCATCTCATCAACACTTCTTGCCTTTCCCAAGCAACATTTTAGTCTCAGAAGTGAAAGATTCTGCCTGCCTGAATGAAAAGAGTTTATTGATGGCTACCTTGGCTACCTGCATCACACAATCAGCCTCCGTTTTTGCAAGATCGCTGCAATAAGTTCATGATTTATGTTGACTCCTTGGCAGAATGAGGACACACTACCATATCTTATTCTAAACAGAGCATCTCCCTGGGTGAAGGAAGCAGCAGCACTGACATCCCAAGTGCTCATCCCATACCTGACCTCATACCTACTCAGCTCAGAAAGTCTTGTATATTAAAGCAATAAACTGCCAAATCATATAGAAAATTGAGCACCAAATCATTCAGGAAAGAACAACAGATCAGGAAGAACATCATGACTCATGCTCATTTATGTATTTGTTTTTGCAGACTCACAAAAGTCTACCAAGACTTTGCTGCATACAGGAGTATACTAAACTGCACACGAAAGGTATGCACAAATCACAATATAATTCATCATTTTCGCTATTATGCTGACTAAACCTTTATTAAGCCAACAAAATTAATCTTTCACAGCATCATTGCATTAACAGAAAATGACAAGTATTTGGTATGTTTATGTTGTTTTCATTGCAGTGAGGCATGAATTCCAAGTTACCAGTTTTCAGAAAGCTCAGGCTTTAGATTAAAAAGAAAAAAAATACAGCTGACTCAAGCTTACTAGTAAATCTTTCTGACTATTTCAGAGCAAGTTTTCTTTAGCATTCTGGTTCAACTCTAGCTTTCATCTGTTGTTTGAAGGAGCTTATATCATTAGCCTGTGGGAGGAACAAGATTAACAGTTGATATCCTGGGGAAGGAAAGAGAAAATTACCATGATTCATTTTGTACCTTTATTTAATATGACTTGATGCAAACTAAGGATCCTCCTCAAATGCCTAAATATCATCTTTTTTCTTCATTCCACTCAGCAATCTGACATCCTGACCATGGATGGACAATTTTCCTTATCTGAGCCTCCAACACCCTGTAATACATATTTCCAGCATATTAGAAATACCTGTAGGAATTGCTGTGCTAACTAGTGCTCAATGCAGAATGGTATAGTTCATACTGTCAAGCATAATTACATCAAGTTGATCTGCATCGTCCTCTCCCAAAACCTCAGTAGATTCAACTGACTGTCATTCTCTCTATTTCAAGGTAGTGCTCTTCTCTACCATTTTCCCTGCAGACTAAAATCCAAAGGTTCATACTGCTCACAGGAGGCAGAGGTCAGTTCTAGGACTGAATTAATATCTTATAATACAGATTCCTGTTTGGAAAAAAATGTCTCTGCTGTTTACTGACGCTTCTGATAAAATTCAGTCCTGCATCAAGATTATTTTTGGCTACTGCAGAAAGTATCTAAATAAATTCAGAATCAATTTTAATGCTAATTTATTTAAATTAATTGGATAGACATGCATATTATTGTATTTTGATTTTTCTTTCAGATATTTTTGGTGAATGGTGAAAGCAGGAGGGAAAACATCTGTTCCAGGTGAATGATATACATAAAAGCAATCATCAGGAATATGATACAAAGTTTGGCTGAGCCACTAAACTGTCTCTGCAAGTGGTGTCTAACACATCTCAATAGCCTAAGCCTAGAAACCATAAGAAAGCCTTTGTTTCTGAATAGTTATACTAATCAATGTTAAATATACATAATTGGATATGGAAGATAAACTGAGTGCACCAAAAACCAAATGTATCAAAGGCAGGAAATTCTAATGTACTTAACAAAATAAAGGCCAAGTTCTACTTTCAGCTCTGCTGGTGCACTTCCAGTGTTAGCACTCCAGATTTACAGCAGCATAGGTGAGATCTGAATCTTGTCTGACCTCAGTATTGGTAAAGAAGGGACTGATATCCCAACAAAGGATGTGTGTTGTACCTGTAATCTTTTACAAATCCTACCTTTTTTTTTCCCACCAGGTCTAGAATTATTTCAGTCCTGTCAAGAACTTAGGTTAAATCATGAGAGAATTAAATACAGAGTGAATTAATATTTTCCAGAAGCAAGTATCATAGTAAGCAAAAGGAAAAAAAGATGTAAGTATATTACTTGAAAAGCAGCTACTTTTGAAAAATGCTCTAGCTAGTCAGGATGACAGGATATCTAAATGACTTATTAAGTGAAAAAGTTTTGTTATCTAAATAAAGTTTCATTCAATCCACTCACAAGTGATAAGTGCTCGCCATTATGCTCTAAAAAATTGAGGATGCCCAACTCCTTTGTGTGCTCTTGCATGCAGCAAGTAGGAGTGACTGTTCAGAAGGGACACTTTATACTTGCAGCACTTTCCGACCAGTGCAATCTTGTTAAAAGGAGATGGTGTTCAGAGTAAGCACAGAAAGACTTATCAGCAAGAACCCTTTTATACCAATTTGATTTTTTCCATAAACCTTTACTTCTTAATCTGGCTTCCACTGCTTCTATTAGGTCAGAACTTAAGCCAGCACAATAGATAGAGGAATATATGTGGAGTTAATTACAGGTGCTGGAGACAGCCAAGAAGATACAGGACTATGAAACATTTACTCACATTCTGGAGGTCATACAAACAATGATAATGGGATTCCCAGCTTCAAGACTGCATGGAAATGAAAGTGGGGAACCTCCCTTAGGAGTATAAAAATATAAGCTAAAAAATGGAAAGTCAGAAAATAGGAAAGGAAGATTTAGAAATCATTAATGCAAGGAACCGTGCTGTAATGAAGTGAATACACACTTTCTTTACTGATATGCAAATAGTAGATTTTGAGATCCAGCCTTTGAACATGCAGCATTAAAATACAGGGAAAAACATTCTGGCAGTAGGTAAACCCTCTCTCTCCAGTTTCCTGGCTTTGAGAGAAATGTTTGTGTAGTAAATAGCAAATATCAGGCAGATTTGTTCCGTCTTCCTTTCTGACTTCATTTGGGTTGATTTGTTACTTAAAACTGTGCAGCCAGGATCCAGAAGATTCTGTTTTGGTTTCCCTGGACTGGAATCTCAGTTTGTCAAATCCCTTGTTTCTGTACAGTCAAGCTGCTGGCAGCAGGGGTGCTTGACCATGCTTCCCAAAGCCTCCAGCAGGACAGACTGACAGATGCACAGGCATGAGGAGGGTTAAGATTTCCAGGTACTGTTCTCCCAAAAGGGGGAGAGGATAAATTGTGCAGTCTGGAGCGCCTCTGTGTTTGTTTGAGTCAAAAGCACAATTTTGAAGTAAATCTCCCTGTTGATCCTACTTACTGTGTTTTGGTTTGTATCCCAATAATACCTCAGAACACACTCTTCCTTATGCACCAAATTCAACAGGACAGTGCACTCCAGGAGTGCACATACTGTGTTAATGGATCAGGATCAGACTAGAGCTATTAAAAAATAAATTCCCCCCAAGGCATGTGCTGCAGATATCAGGCTCCCCAGAACTATTTCACATTACAGATCATCTCCTACTGCAGAGCATTTTTTGTTAATGTCACTATAACCTTAGAGGAATAATTAGCTCATCCAAACCAATCTGAAATGAAAACAAGTGAGACCTGAAGAGATTTATTCTGCCTTGCATTATCTATTCATAGACTTTGTATATTCATAATTCACCTTCTTTTGACTGTTTTTCCACCTACAACATCTCACCTACAAAAATACCTCTCTCAAATATACCTCTTTTATACCTCTCAATATCTGTTGTTGTCACAGTGAGTCCCATGATTGCTATTAGGACAGGTGGTTCTCTCGGTCCCAGCAGGTGTACAAACTTAATCTCAGGAAATACTTTCTACCATGTGTCCTCACAAAGATGCTGTCAAAAGCATGGGTGTGCTGCAGAATTCACTACTGAGGCTTCTAAGGATGAGATCACCTACCTACAGTTTCACACGTCTTTTTATACTTAGAAACTGTTTTGCCAACATGCAGTCAGCGTATGTTCAATGCGGATTACTCACAGGTTTGTCAGCAGTCTTTGAAAACACTCAGGTGTGTTGAGACAACCACGATTCAAGTTCCTCATTGCTACTAATAGAGAAATTGTGTATAAAAAAGAGAAGCCACATCCACAGCACAGACCAATGTCTGATTCCATAATTCTGCATGAAAGTGTTACAAAAATATTTAATTTAATATTATTTAAAATAATTACCATAGAACATTAAGTTGCGCTCAGAGTTCTTACTTGAAGAGTAAGCTTGGATCTGCATCACTTAATTAGAGTAGACACACTCTGTAGAACATTCTCTGATCCTTCCAAGAAAAACAAGGTATCATTTAGTGACACACCCACTTTCAGGTCAGGTAGAATATGTCTTCATCTGCTCAGCAAAATTCTGATGGGTGGGAAGACAGTTTATACATTCTCTTTTCCATGAGCTTTTGCTTATCACTGCTTTCCAGGAAATTGTTACTCCTGCTCAGGGCATAATTGACACTCTACTCATTTTGCTCATGCTTTAGGTGTCTATATACTAATACTAATACTATTATAAGAAGATCTTTATTTCACTGTTGTCTCTTCTGGGGGTCCTATCAATAGGCTCTGGATATTGGTGTTCTCTTTGTTGGTGTTTTCCCTCAAAATTCTTTCAGGAGTCAGCAACTTTTGGAAAGATCCTTGCTTTCATCTCTTGGCTATATTTTCACTTGTTTTTTTAAAATAAGTTTTTGGTTCTGGTAGCTGTAAAGGAAAGCTTTATAGTGTAATCCAAGAATGTTGTTTCATTTTGTGAGCCAGAAAAAAAAAATTTAAAAAGAAGCCAATATATTTAATATGAAAATAAATTCTCCTTATTGTAATTTAATTGGGGAGGGGGGCAAGAAGAGGAGGGACTAATGTTTAAACTCAGAATTCTTGGGGTTGACAACTCTTTCATCCAACCCACATGCAGACACAGCCCTGTTACAATATTTGCAAACATTTTATGCAAAATGAGACCTATACATTGTACATGCAAACCACAGCATTACACAAAACTCAGAAGACGACCAGGTACCTTTTCAGCAACCTCAAAAACTTGACTAGAGGCATATGGAAACCCCAACCCTTTTCAGATACCACAGACTGCAGAGTAGCAGCAGATTTCTCATCTTCTCGACTGCTGCATGAATTCTGGATGAGCCGAATTCTCCTGTGTGAAAACTAACAGCAGCTGGCAAGTGTAGTGGCTTCTTAGGAGGTTCACAGCTCCGTGTACAAAATCTAAAAGTGACATAAAAGCATGAATGTGCTTTGGTTCAAATAATTAAGCATTCAGAATCTTGTCATGTGCATTACAGTACAGTAACACCACTGACTTCAACAAAGTTGTTGCTGCTTTCATATATGAAAGATCTGAATCTGGCCTCTAACCTCAGAACATCTGAACCTTCTGTCATTCAGCCAACGGTACTTTAAATCAGTCTTGCTGACATCCTGTAGCCACAATGTACACCCATGTCATATCGTGCTTTCCAATCAGACTTATGTATGTGTGGGATGCAACTATATCCTTAATGCAGACCTCCAAGAGAAATGCACAGACTATTAAAAGCATTCCTTCCAATTTTAAACAGGATTCTGCCAAAACACTTAAATATAGCCGGTCAGCAGTCTGCACAGTGGTTACTGTGATGAAGTGAGACACCAGCTTAAGCTCTGTCTGCACCACAGATTTAACCAGGCTGGTAACTGGTTAGCAGTGCAGTCTGTTGATCTGGGCTACCTCTCAGAATAATACACCCTAAGTAATATTTGCTCCCATCAATGGAGTATCCGACATGTCTGTGGCTCTAAGAAGGCATGTGAGTGGGTGTGTGCTATTCACAGATGTGATGCTACAGACCTTCAGGAATGCAAATTGCTGAGGGTTGCTTATCCTTTCATTTAAGGCCAGGCTTTTTAAAGGTGAAAAAAAGGAAAGACACAGGCTCTGCATTGCAAACTGAGATCAGGTGAGTTTGTCTTCAAACAGCTGGATGATTTACTTTCTGATTCATACCCCTGGATACTACCTTCTCCTTTTTCTCACAATACTGATGCAAAAAAATCACTAAAACAAGACAAGAGCCAAATGATAATTAAAATTTTCCATCGTATTGCACTGACATTATCAAGCCGTGGGTGGATTCACTGACACAGTAGTGGAAGTACGAAATCAGCATTGGTTCCATTCTTTAGAGATGCAGCGCTGCTGGCACCCATACAGAAACGCCTACAAGTCTTGAGAGAATATGATAGTTGACCTAAAATATTTGTATACACTAGGTTATTCAAACAGTTTTCAAGATATTTCTGAGAGTGAGCCTTATTTCAGTTTGATCTCTGGCTCCGTGCTCAAGAAACATCTTGCACTTAACAGAGAATTTGCTGGGAATCTAGATTATATCCCAGCACTGAATGCTTGGCCAAGGAGATCTAGGGTCTCTGCCAGCAGAAATATACACTGGAAGACAGGCTGCCTCAGTGTGCTTTACCAGTACTCCATCACATATTGGACTGATTTGAAACCATCAATTGCAGTTGCATTCCAGCACAAAGGACAGTTAAATTGGGCACATTTCACCATGAACCACCTCAGAAAGATTTGAATTTTTATGGAAATTTTTGTAATGTAATCTTTACAGGGAGGGAAGCAATAGCTCACAGAAAGATTAAAGGAAAAAAAAATAACCTTTGCACAAGTGTGTACAGACAGCCATTTGCTCTCATTTGGCTTTATCTTTCTTTGCACACATGCCTCCAGATAGAAACACAGTAGTTTTGAGCCTTCTTTCCCCTTAGAATAGAAGAAATCTACAAAACATGCCTCTTTTTGCCATTACCACAATAAAATATCTGAAGAACAGAAATTTAAGTTAATTATTTGCGAGTATTTGATGGGGACAAAATAATAAAGGCTGTCTTACAGCACAAAACAAGCCCTGGGTTGAAATTCAGGGGAAAAGAATACAACCCAATAAACTGATTACTGAAGAAAAATGCTAAACAAATTATATGCCCAGGCAGACAAGAAAATGGCACCAGTCACTTGGAGCAATAAGAACTGGTCTATGTGAAGCACAAGAAGAGGTATTTCAGAAAGGAGCTTTTAATATTAGGGACAGGACCCAAACCACATAGGTTGTAGACTAGTATTAAAAATCAAGGTTCACCAGCAAGAAGCACAGATGCACACCTACTTTATATGAAACACATTTGCTCTGTTTTAGCAAAGTCTGGAATTTAGAGGCACCTGAATCCCAGTCCTCCCTTCTGAGTGAGTGCCTTAAGCTCTTCGCTGGTCAGCAGCAGAGATGCTTCATTTGCCCATCTCGCACCCTAACTCTCACTGTGTACTGGCTGCAGTCTCAGGTCCTGAACTCTGTAAGTTAGGGGATGAGTTCAGCTAAAATAGCTAATTCTTTGACTAAATCCAGCCTTCACGTTCATGGTCACACAGGAAGCCTGTATTATCAGACTTTTATCTCGATTTCAGTAAAGCATTTGACACTGTCTCCCACAGCATCCTCGTAGATAAGCTGATAAAGTATGGGTTTGGTGATCAGGTAGTGGGGTGGATCATGAACTGGTTGAAGGGAAGAAGTCAGAGAGTTGTGGTCAATGGGGCAGAGTCTGGTTGGAGGACTGTGACTAGTGGAGTGCCTCAGGGGTCGGTACTGGGACCGGTGTTGTTCAATATCTTCATCAACGACCTGGATGAGGGTACAGAATGTATCCTCAGCAAGTTTGCTGATGACACTAAACTGGGAGGAGTGGCTGACACACCAGAAGGTTGTGCTGCCATTCAAAGAGACCTTGATAGGCTGGAGAGTTGGGCGGGGAGAAATTTAATGAAATTCAACAAGGGCAAGTGCAGAGTTTTGCATCTGGGGAAGAACAACACCATGCACCAGTACAGGCTGGGGGCTGACCTGCTGGAGAGCAGTGTAGGAGAAAGGGACCTGGGGGTCCTGGTGGACAGGAGGATGACCATGAGCCAGCAATGTGCCCTTGTGGCCAAGAAGGCAAATGGCATCCTGGGGTGCATTAGAAGGGGGGTGGTCAGTAGGTCAAGAGAGGTTCTCCTCCCCCTCTATTCTGCCTTGGTGAGGCCACATCTGGAGTATTGTGTCCAGTTCTGGGCCCCACAGTTCAAAAAGGACATGGAACTGCTTGAGAGAGTCCAGCGCAGAGCCACAAAGATGATTAAGGGAATGGAACATCTCCCTTATGAGGAGAGGCTGAGGGAGCTGGGTCTCTTTAGCTTGGAGAAAAGGAGGCTGAGGGGCGACCTCATTAATGTTTATAAATATGTAAAGGGTGAGTGTCAGGATGATGGAGCCAGGCTTTTGTCAGTAATGACTAATGGTAGGACAAGGGGCAATGGTTTTAAACTGGAGCATAGGAGGTTCCATGTAAATATCAGGAAAAACTTTTTCACTGTGAGAGTGACAGAGCACTGGAACAGGCTGCCCAGGGAGGTTGTGGAGTCTCCTTCACTGGAGATATTCAAAACCCGCCTGGATGCGTTCCTGTGTGATGTACTCTAGGTGACCCTGCTCTGGCAGGGGGGGTGGACTAGATGATCTTTCGAGGTCCCTTCCATCCCCTTAGATTCTGTGATTCTGTGATTCTGTGATTCAAACATCAAAGCAGTAATCCCAGGGCTGGGTTTGTGTCCTGAGCAATAGGTCGCCCTTCCTCTGAAGCTGCCCATAAACAACGTTGACGTAAGATCAATGGTTAACCGTCATTTTCCAACTCATGTATTTTTCTTCACAGCATTCACAAGCTGAGTTTTTCTAAGACCATCCATTTCTTCAAGGGCTGATCACTGATACTGGCTGATGGTCTACCACATGCAAGTCAGCTGCATGAGGGATGAGGTAGGAGTTAAGAGACAAGTAACACCTTCCAGTGCTTTGATCACCTCCAGGGGAGGCAGGAGGGCTCCACTTATAGATGTTGGCTGCCCTAGGGCACAGTCTCACCACCTCTAGGCTTTTTATAAATTATTTTTTTTTAAACTAGATCGGGAGAGAACTTTTATCTCAAATCTCCCAATTGTCATCATCTGAGTGTGCTTGAGTTCACATACCCAAGCAGTCTCACATGTTACAAACCAGGTTTCCTTCCTGTGAAACCTGCTTAGAAGATAAGCCTCAAGAAGGCATCTACCATCCTCTAGCTGGTAAAGAGCACTCAATGGGCACAGGCTAGAGCTACTCTAAAGTATATGTATGCACTTAAATGTGTAAAGCATGGATGTTAGGAGTTCAGCACCAAGTGTTTAGGGCTGTGGATTTGCTCTGGCTGGGCCGTATTACTTTTTAAAACAAACACTTCTGTTAACTGAAATTACAGCTCCTGATTCAGTCTCTGAAATATTTGGTTGCAGAAGATTTTCACTCAGTCAAAATTCCAGGAAACTGTCTTATTGCTTATGTTTAGCCCTACGAGACAAAATTTCAGAGCTCATTCTCAGGTGTTTGGTGCATGAGGCACTCCTCTTCCATTTGCCATGCTGTTGATGTCACTAGAGGGGAACTTGAGCAGTATTCCCAGGCAACACCTCTTCCTGGAATTAGAGCTTGGATGGATTACAATGCTCACTCTAAAATTTCCGGGTTATTCTTTATCAGTAGAAACTGTGTTCCAACGCTCAAGCCATACATCCATCAGTTCCACTTTGTCCTCTAATGATTCACCCTGCAAACATACCCACATGGTTGCCTATGGTTACACATGGACCCTATCTTCCTCTCAGAACAATAGTTGGTCCTGCACCTATCCAGACAGTATTTGTCCCAGAAACCCACCTCTCTATAAAATCTTCACACACACCACATATTCAGTCCATTAAAATAAAAACACCCATGGCAATTCAAACCCATGAAAATTTTAAATAACGCAGCTTCCTCTGTCCTAGCCTCCATGATGCAAAATGTATCAAGAGCAAACAGGGCAGAGTGGTGACTCTTTTAGTAGGTGTCTCACAATCCCCATCCTATTCTCTACTCATGTGGCCTTGAATTATAATCAGACCACTTCCCCAAAGGGCACCACATTATTTACCCCACAAAACAATATACTGATTTCTTAGCAGTAAGTACAACAACTGGCACTATTATTAGAACAACTACATAGATCTCATTTCCTTCCTGCTTTCTCATCCAGTGGACATTAGAGAGGCTCAGACAGCTTTATGATCTAGTTAAAATTCCCTTCATATCACAACATGGGTGCCTAGCCTGGTAATTTGCTAGTGTATCTAACTCTTTTTGATGTTCCCATTGCTAAAATGTTTACCAAACTTCAAAACCAAGGCAAACTAATTTAGATTATAGCAGAGTGCCACCTAGTGCTAAGCAAGTTTGAATTCAAAAGGCGTGCTCTTATCTGTAAGAAATTATTGACAAAAAATTCATTCTTCTGTGGTAACAGCAGTATAAAACACCCGCTCTGAGAGAGTGCAAGGAAAACATATGAAATAACAGAAGGGAAGAGGATAAAAGAGCCCAAACCAATTACGTTCTTTGCAAAGTTGACAAGGCTCTGCTGTTAACGAAGCCCTGCACTTCTAGCTGAGTATATGTAGATTGTTACACCTGCTCTAGAGTTTAGCACATACATGATACATGCAAATGGAAGAAGAAAATGTGACAAAAATATGTTCAAACTACTCTANGGGGGGGAGGGGAAAGTCATGCTTATTTAAAACTTTTCTTTATAGGATTTAATTTTCTTCCCACCAAGGGAAAAATCTAAATCCCCTGCTGAAGTGACCAGGGCCAGGAACATCATCTGCATTTCAGATGAAAGTCACCTATTGACCCCAGCAAACATCAGCAGAGATCTTTATATGCCCCACAGCTTCCTGAAGAAATATGAGGTGAAAACTCTGCTGTGGGCTCTGAAAATGGCCTTAGACCTGAACAGAGATGAGAGACTCAGAAAGTTTTCAGTCCCTAAATGCTTTTACCGATGTTCCAAGGGAGATTTTAGGCTGAGAGAGGGTAATGGCAAGGAGAAGTTCCTTAATAGCTCCAACAGAGATTAAGCATTTCTTAGTGTTAAACTAGGGAAAACATTTCCCTGGCTAGGATGATCTTCCCATGTTGTGGATGTTCTTCTCTGAAATCAACAAAGGAAAAGTTGAAGTGTCAAATTTAAAAAAAGAATTTCTTAAACCTTAAACACACCCAACAACAGGTGTTTTGTAAAACAGTGTTTCCCAGAAAATGACATCCAGACTACAGAAACCTCAGGCCCTTCTCTTGGGGAGCGCTACACGTGGTTATGAACAACTGGCTCACACAGACTGTTGGGGTGGAGCACAGATATTCCCATGAAAACACAGTCTGAGGTAAAGTCTATTTGCTGCTCCATTCTGTCTTCTTCCCTGGGTGTATTTGAGAGAAACCTGAGATGAACTGATGTTAGTTATTAAAAATACAACTTATCTTTATGCTAGTAGAAATGAACAGAATAAATCAAGAAATAATTCAATGAATTATTCTGAATTATTATTCTTATTCTTGTTTCATCGTGTTCAGTGGTTTCAAACTGTATCAAAGCCACCAAATGCCACTTTCACTGTTGTTTTTTGGATCATGTTATAATCTACAAGTACACACAGCAGCACGGAAGTTATCAAACTCTTCCATTTTAGAGGACAAACAAGATTTCATAGCTGCTTAGTAAATGTTTCCAAATATGGCAAATACACCCTCACAGTGGGAGAAATTAGAATGATTCACAAGCTGCTTTTTCTTTTCGTTTTTGTTTAAAGCCACTCGAGTTTGAGAAGGATGAAACATAAAGGTGTTGCAATTTGTACCCTTTGTCTGCTGTGCAACTGGTCTGTAAACAAAAGCAACCTGAACTACTTTCCTTGGGTTGCAACCAAAAATCATTTGCTCTGACCCAAAAGTCTTGAAAAACAGAGATGCCACCCTGCTGAGACTATGCTTGTTTGTAACCATCATTACCACGGTGGAAGAATTTGGTGCAAGTCCAGCAGCACATAAGCAGGCAGGGTGTAGAGATGCCTCTGCAGGCTAGTGGCCTTGGGAAGACTTGTTCATGAGCACCCTTTTGAAACATCTAGCTGCTTCACCACTGCACACCTTTTCACACTCCCAAAACTCAGGATGGGTGGCTCCAGCTAGCAGAAGCATTGCAGACTTGCATACAGTTTCATACCACAATCTGTGTGACAGAGCTCATATCCTACAGGTAAATAAAAGTGCCCCATTTTTTAAGTTTTAAAAAGCAGAACTCTGCTCACTCAAAAACTAAAATTATAATTAATACAAAATTGAACTATTTAAAAAAAATACACTCAACACCTCCTTCTCAGGATTATTCCAGCATACCCCTGAAAGCCTATATCTTTCATTAATCTCAGCATCCCACCATCTCCAGCATGCTGGAAGAAATGAAACATCCACAGCTGGCTCAGATCTCTGGTCATGCAAACCTTCTTGCTTGAGGCAGGAAGAGGATTAACCCCATCCTGGTTAGAGTAATTTGAGAAAAGCTCCGTTTCCTCTTACAGGATGCTGGGACGAAGACAAAGGGAAGTGCTGCTGTGTCTCATATTTGCTGTTTTACCCCTGTGAAAAGGTTTTCTCACGCTGCGTGGAATGAACCTCCTTCAGCCCAAGTACAACAGGCACTGCATGCTACTTTCATCATGTAAGTTCCTGACCCACATGTCAGGTTGCCATGGAGAAATTTGTGCATCTTTGCATCACCACAACACCTATTTTTATGTGTTTTAAAACATATTATTAAATAATATTTATATTTATGTAAATATATATATTTCTGGCAGAGGAGCACACCTTGTTTTTCCAGAAGCAAGATGCCCTCATTCTACACCCAGGGAAACTGGAGACACAAGGGTGAATCCTTTTGACAAAAGCTTCCCCATTGACTTGGGAGCAGCACTCTGATGCCTCCAGCCCCCACCCCAGGTGCCTCCACCCAGCTGCAGCTCTCCCCACCTCACTTCTGAGGTGCCATTTGCACAAGGTCAGCTGCCTTGTTTAAGCCGGGACTTCAGTTCAACATGTCAGCGGCCTACCCAGGACTCTGGTTTAAAAGACTTCTCTCCCTTTGGAAGCTGCTTCCCAGCCAAGGACCTTTACACCCAATTCAACAATCAGCGAGGAGTACTGTCTTGCAAAACTGCATAGACAAAACAATGGGGCTGAGCCCGGCAGCCTGCGTGATACCCGCTGGTGGAATCCTCCTCCGTGGGCTATTGCGTTTGAGCTGCTCAGAGCGAAACGCAATGCTCAGCTGTAAAATATTTTCTTTTTGGCAGCTTACAATCTTGTTCCAAAGGCACATGTGAAATACATTCCTGGGTAATCTTGGAGTGAAGCGGGCCAGATGGTAGCAGTCAGATGTGACCCAATTCTTCTTAAGCTCTCATATTTTCAAAGATGTGTGCTTAAAACCCTCGTGCTTCTCTCCCACAGCTTATATATATATATTTCAGACCAGGCTTTTGAGGCAGTCACAGGCATATACAGAACTGTCACCTTTCGGCACGCTGTGCCCTGGGGATAAGGAGCTGTGCACGTCTGTAACAGAGCAAGGCATCCCATTGCATTTCTCATTCTGTTTCCCCTGGAGGGAGGGGATATCAGGCAGGCTCCCAGATTAAGGAGGGCGAGGGAGCGGAAATACTTTCTTCAGACTTTACTGAAGGGAAACAGATAAAAGAAGGATGGGGGTGGAAACCGGTTATCAGCTGGAGGTGAGGGAACGGCTTTCAAAATGGCCATACAGCATTTTAGGTTAAGGTTTAGGCTTGTTTTTCTCAGAAAGACTTTAAAATGCCTGATTTTTGTTCAATTAAACATGCATGCAGGCCCTCCCCTCCTTCTGAAGGGTTTACTTTTTGTTCTTATTTTCTTTTCACGTATCTGGCACAGGCAGCTGAGTCATATCCCTAGTGTCTAAATGTTTCAACATCCACTGCGATGTTGCGGAGCTCAGGGCAGGCCCACGTAGATAACACCACAAAACCGATTACCGCAGGAGGGCCACCTCCGAGAGCAGGGGCCACCTCTGAGAGCCACCTCTGGGTGGTGACTGGAGCCGACCGGTGCCAGAGCAGGAGTATGATGATCCTTAGACCCGCTTTCTGCAGGACTCTTCACCCACCTCAGAGCAGTTTTGGGATGGCAGGTCAGACATCACTTTTGCTTGTAGACAGACCCCTCCATAAAACTCGACCTTTTCAGTGCTGCTTTTTTTGACAAGAAACTTCTTAGTACTCAGTCATCACTACCTCACATACTCATGGTCCCTTCAGAAAAATAAACCCAATAATTGACTACCAAGTCTGTCTTTCTCAGATTAAGAGAGGCAGAGTGAGAGCCGCCCGTTAAAATGGCCTTTTCCCCCACCAGGAGAGTTAAACAAACAAATCAATGCATGCAACACTTCAACGGCCTTGGCTGAAAATTTTAACGGTGCAGCATGCTAAGAAGGAAACAAAACTAATGTTCAAAGGCTACCTAGATCCTGCCATGGTAAGCATACCTTTGAAAGGTCTCTGTCTGGATTTTGGATTTGGTAGGAAATGAGATGTCACTGAGCAGAGCCCATAAGTACCTTTTCCTGTGCCCTGCAGCCTTGCACCAGCATGGTCCTCCCTGCTTGGTCTCCCCTGGACAGCCAGCAGCAGCACCATCACTCTTCAGTCTCCTCTGGAGCTGATGCAAACCATCACAGCTTCATAGAGGCACATGGACATATGGATATCTCACTTGATTTAGAAGATCTAATGACTCCAGTGAAAAAGCTGAAATGAAGCAACTTGTGCGTTAGAAGCATAATACACAAAGAAAATTTCAAACTAATTACAAACATTTGGTTCTATATTGTGAATTATCAGATCGAGCAGTTAAATTTAATTTACAAGGCAGAGTTCAGCCTCCCTGATGGTGGCCAGGTGCAGCTGCTCTCTGTGGAGGGGCTAGCACCCACACTGCACACACGGAAGTTCAATGCAAGGATCTGACACCTGCATTTCACCAGTGTAATGGTTTTTCATTATCTGCAAAGAAAAGATCAATTATTTCGACTGAATATTTTGCTGAAGGTATTTTGTGGAATTTCACTTGCCCGTCACAGTTTCTTGGTGAAGCTATTTGCAACACAGAGACTGCGCTGGAGAGAAGTGTTTGCTGGTAAGCCAAACTGGCAACAAAACATCACCAGTGCTAGGAGGCTACCTGAGGAAATCCTTCCCAGAAAATAATCAGGTTAAATCTGAGCCCTATAGGCCAGCTACATCAAAATACAACTTGCTAATTAAAAAAAGCCCAAACCAGAAACCAAAAACAAAAACCCACCTCTGTTCTCAAGAGGCAAATTTCTGTTCCACGCGCACACAGTCTACTCTGATGAAAAAGAAAAAAGAAACACCTTTTGGGCCACTGCCCAGACTGGTGATCCTGATGATTGAAACCATTCACCATGGGGTCAAAGTTTTGGTAGAGAGATTAAATAATTAGTTTCTACCTGCAGCAAAAAGAAATGCCAGATGTTCTGCAAGTGAATGAGAAAGTAAAAATAAACAACATAAAAAATATATCCAGAACAGGGTACGTCTTTGGTAAACATTCTGAAAGTTAAAAAGCAACTGTGCAACACTGTTTAGTTTCAGTCTTAGTGTAAGGCTATGCAGAAACAACTTAGGTACTTGCAGCTACAACAAAGGTACTATAAATTAATCAATATATTTCATTTAAAAAGGTAGAAAATTAAAAAAAATCTGAAATGTCTTTGTAGAAATTTCCGCAAAGATGTAGGGTTTCCCAAGCTATACACTAGCTTCAACATGAGAAATAAAACAGTCTCATTGCATATCCTCCTGCTTCCATTGGATATAGGAGTTTTACAGTTACAAGTTGGGAGCTATGAGCATCTTCCCATCCAGGCAGATTTTTCACCTGCTGGTAAGAAAGGCAGCAACACAGCTGAATACCAATCCAGCTCTAATTTATACCTAGGTGGTGGTCAGTGATGGTTCTAGTGGCCCTAGAAAAAAAGAGCACTGAAAAAAATTGGTTAAAAATAATCAGTGAAGAAAATCCTTTAGGAAAGTCTGCTTTGCAGTTTTGACAGTGTTGCACAATATATTTTCTATTGCTTTTTCTCTGCTTTTAAAAGACCCTTTTAAAAGGTCAAATTTTTCTAGTTTAGAGAATGAGGATCACAAAACCACTGTCTAGCCTGCAATGTACTGTAGTGTTGAGCTAAGAAAAGAAGGATGACTCAGCCATGCAAATCCCCTTTTGTAGCTTTCTCCCTCCTTTCAGTTTTTAAATTACTCGAGATACATATCTCTATTTTCTAGAAAACATTCACTCAGCTACCTATACTGGTGTTTGGAGATCATTTCTCCGTTACGTTTAAGAAAATTCAGTGGTGCAATCTCCTTATTTTGTTGTATCTGAAGCCACTTATTTCCTTCTTGTAATCAAATCTGAGAGTCACCTTTCCACTGCAAAGCTTGAATTTGTACCTGTGACATTTCTTATGTGAATATTTGTTAATGCTACCTTAAAATTTTATTGCTGTACAATTTCCTTTCCACAAAGAAGTAGGATACTCTGTGATAAAATGCAAGGTGAATATTCATTAGACATTGTTCAGGTACATAACCTCAGTTAAGACACACTTTTTTATTTTGAGTTTTTAAAACTGTAGCAGCAGGACCAGGTAAATTTCAGAGGCACCAAGTAATTCAGAGCAAACAAAATATTCAGCATCTTCATGCTAAGAAGGGAAGGATTTTTTTCCAAATGAATGTCAACAAAAAGTCACAAGTTCCTATGTAGCATGACAGGTCAGGAGGCAAGAATTGCTATTATCTTTATATATAGTCACTGGCTGGTGCATGAGAGTCAAGGAAAAACCAGTATCAGCGCTAGTCAGTCAAAGCAACTACTAAAGGTAAACAAGTCTATTTATCATGTCTACAAACCTGTACAAAAAATGGCATGCCTTCATTGTACTTGGCTTTTATTTGCCATTACTATGTAGAATTGGCTTTTCCTCACTATTACATAGAGTAACCATGCAGTCTCACTACTTTAATGATTCATCAAACCATCAACAGTAGTTTGATTGATTGTGGATCACAGGAGAAAATGGTGGGGCATTATATTGCTGTTCAAATGCAGCTCTATCCTGAAAATGACTCTGAAGTGGAACTCCTTGAGAATTACCAGGAATAAACCTCATGGAGGGCCTTTGAATATTTGAAGGAACAAGGGAAAACAAAAAAAATCAGGTTAAGTATTATAAAAGCATTGCCTGTTGGGCTGATCAGAAACGTGCCTATTCATTTGCACATGTGATATTAATTCCCCCCATTTCATGTACATCTCATTAAATACATATTTTTCAGAGATGTGGCAGGACATATGTGCAGCAAGAACATGCACACAGAGCACAGCATCCCCAGGCCAAGCTCTCTGCATGTACAACTTCTCGTAGATGTACCTAGCCTAAAACTCAGGAGCTGATTCCCATGATTCACAGTAAGACAAGTCCCTAGCAACATTTTCAATTCAGCAAAAAGCTGGGCTGTCAAGAAAGTCGTTTATGGCAGCTCTCTCCATCTGCAGCCCTCCTCCCTACACACAAAAATCCTTTCTGCTCTTTGCTGTAGAGTTATGATTTATTCCCACAGGGTGTTTCTGGGGAGATAGTGCATGCAGTGGGGAGATATTGTATTTGGCAATAAATCAGGACCCAAAAATGGAATACAGCCCATGGTTTCCTTAGTTCTTTCCTTACAGCAGAACTAAAACAAAATGTCTTTCATGCTATCTGTGACAATAAAATCCATGACATTGGTCAGGCTCCAAACTTATGGGGGGAACACAGGAATAAGCTTTCCAGTCAAATCTGTGGCAAACTTTGTGCAAATGCATTCCTTTGCCTATTTCCAGTCAAACAAATTTAAATCTGTGCAAGAATAAAGGGAAAAAAAAGTAAAAATCAAAGCAGTAAATGAGAGTACGGCATATAAAAATCTCTTCCCCTCTGTCTGAGAAATCTATGCATTGTGATAACTTGCATGCTACCGCTAAACTGGAAACACTCTGGGAGACAGTAACCTGAGGAAGAGAAACTGCTCCAGGAACATCACAGAGGTAACGATGATGTGCCATCATGCAGTGCTCACCAAAACAGGGCAGCTTTGATGGCGTTCTGCAAGCTGCCACGGGCTGAAGAGCCCCATGCCCCCAGTGCCTGACCAACCCTTCGCTGGACACATTCATGCACATCTACAATCAGCCCTACTTAGTCTGTGACAAAACTCAGGCACAGGGTGGCTTTGTCTCAGCTGCTGAAGCCTTAGCCAGAATTTTCAGAAGACAGAAGATCTACGAGCACTGCAGCTGTTCCCTTCCTTGATGGTTAGGGAGACGGACTGATTTAATTGCTGGAAATAACCTGGAAGGTCATCACAATCTTAAGAGAGAAAATAATCTTGAAACATTATGTATAATTGAAAAAAAAAAATATAAATCTATCAGAACAAGGGGTCTAACTCAGGGAAAGATGTTTCAGAGGCACAACTCTAGGAAGGCCTCTGATAGAGTAATCTGGAAGATAACTATTCATGGAGTTTTTTGTTGTTTTGTTTTTCCCAGAGAACTATTGAGTCTAATTCAAAATACTCTGATATAAGTAGAATTTAATATGTACATATACACACAAAACATAACATAAGCAGACTCATATGGTCCTGGTAAAGGGTGGAATGGACATCTGTCCTGAAAAATCCGCTCTAGGTATGCTTTTTTTAAAGTTTAAAATGCTTCACTTCTGTTTCCCTCCCAGCTGACAGAAAATCCACAGGATTGCGTATCTCCTGATTTGTGAATTAACCTAAAAAATGCATTGCAGTCTTTGACACAAGAAACTCAGCTTCACATACTCTATTGACATTGAACCTTTCATTTGCTAAACTTGGGGCAAGTAGGATCCTTTCAAGCACCCTGCCTATACTGCAGCTATTTTATGTCAAGCATTCATGACAAATCTCTGTTTTGTATTAGCCATGTTGGATACCTGTGTACAGACAAGATGTTGACTGCTCTCTCCAGTCTTAATTCTGCATTGTTCAGTTCTTCAAGGAAAAAGTCCAACCAACTCAATGCTGAAAACAAGGTTTTCCACTGAAATTCTGCTTATGGTAGAATCTACTGCATCCCTAGAGAAGAGAGTGCCCACCCCCAGCAGAGGTGCTAATCAAGCCTGCCTCTGGACCAGAACAAAAGTAGTAAGAGCAAGATTGGCATAGTTACCTCTGCTGCACACACAACGCTGCATAGCTCTGCTTGCTCCTTCTTCTTTCACTGTAAAATTGAAAACTTGTTTTTGTCTGCCTTGCTAAAGCCAAAGGCTTTAACTATTGAGTGTTTTGGTTTGGGGTTGTTTTTTGTGTGTGTGAGTTTTTTTGTGTTTTTTTTTTTTCCCCAGGCCTCTCTGATGTAGCAACATCACCAATTCTGTTCCAAGTTCCTTTCATGTAGGACATAAGTTCCCAATTCTACTGTCAGTGTCCACATGACACCAGAGGCACTCATTTATATAATACCAAATACTAGGGATTTTTATACTTATGTACTGGACAGTTTTTGAAGTTGTATCGCTTGCCTGATGCAGACACCTTTTGACATTTCTTCTCTATTATCTTTCTGTATGTAGTTACAGATGCATAGGAAATTGTGAATGGATTTAGAGAGACTAAAAGGATATATTATTGCCAGTGCAAAGACTGATCTCTTATTTGATAGAGCTGTGGGAGGGATAAAAGGGGACACACACACAGACAAACACTAACTGGAATGACAAGACAGCATATTTAAAGGAAGCTGAAATAAATTCTGAAGCAGTGTTAAAAGCAAACATCACCTCTTGCTTTTAGCTTGGGAGGGCAATGAGGTACACGGGATGAAGAGCAGGCTGTGTGACAGGGAGGATTCAGAGCAAGGTCAACTTGCGAAACAAGTGATGCATGACAGAAACATAAAATTGCCGAAACATCCCGCAATAGGGAATACAGTATCTCAAGAGCTATCTGGAGCACTTACTTGGCTCACCATAGAAACATATGTTCTAGAAATAGCAGCTTAAAGACATTTTATAAAAAAATAAAGCTGGAACAATGTAACTGACTGTAATTCAGATGGCCTTTAAGAATTTACAGAGCATTTTTTACAGCAGTCCCAAAGAACCAACAGAGCATGGTGGTTACTGGAGAGCAAAATAACGTGACGTGCACAGAGGTACACAGCAGGGGCTGCTCACAAGTCATGGACCTTGCTGCCTCTGCAGGAGATCACTCATCTGGCAAGATTTGGAAAGTGCCTCTTCTGAAGGGGATACTGGGCTGTAAAACCCACCGCTTAAACCAGAAGGAAACACACAGCCCTTGAAGATGTAGACTCTTTCCAGACTCCAGTTTGTTAGTAGAACTTTTTGGAAGACTGATTTTTCTAGAATTGCTTATTGAAAATAAAACCTGGCCAAAATCTCCATGAACTTGCTGTTTCTCAAAACCACCCTGTAACAACCCAGTACTTGTAACAGAAGTGAAAGCTCTTGTAGGTTTTAGTGCAGAAAAAATCTAACGGAGTGCAACATTGAGTGGAGTGCAGGGAAAATACTTGTCTTTTTTTTTTTTTTTTAATTATGCCGTGATAATGTCCCCTTCATTCCTTAAGATCAGTTTACTTATTTTGACACAGTGTCTTTAAGTACAGTATCAGAATTTTTTGGTTTTATTTTTCCCCCTCCTTTTTCAGTAACAAGAAGAATCCATCCTCTGGAGTCTCTCCTCAACCAGGCATTTTATCCCTCCTTCCCCCCAGTACCCCTGTAACACGCTCAGCCATGCCAGGAGGCAGTCGAGCTTTCCAATTTCAAGTTTTTGTCTCTTTATAAAGAGGCATCCAAGGTCTATGCTTAGTTTAAGGTAACTAAGGAAGTTTAAGGTAATGAGGTTAGCAGACCTCTGATGGGGCTTTTCATTTACCTGAAAATGTCCTGCATTTGTGAAATGTCACTTAGTGGACTTAAGAGGACATGTCAGGAGCTTCAGCTTAGTTCATCCCAATGGAAGGGAGGTCACTGGACCAGCACAGGACAGTACCGGGGACACAACCTAAGTAGCCACCATCCCACCACTGTGCCTCCTTTCCCAGTCCTTCTGCCCAAAATCAGTCCTCTAACCTTGCCGTCCTGCTAGGAACATCTTTTTCCCTGTGCTCCTAAACCTTCTTAATTCACTGTGGCATGAAGGCATCCACATTTCTCTTTCAAACTAACAAAAAAATGGCTTTCAGCAGCCATATCTGTTTGATGCTTGCACACGTATGCACAGAAGGACACCACCACGTACATTAAATGCACTAAAATGTGTACACTGCCCAGACGTCTAAATTGTATAATCCTACTGTAAGCAGTTTTTCATTCTCAGTTGATTAAAGTATTAGTACATAAAACATCTGTCAGACATAAATATTAGGCAATGGGCTTGGACTGGCTCAGAAGGAAAGCAAACAAGCAGCACAAATATCGCACAAGTAAAATCCACCTCATGTAATATTAATTCTCTCATTGCCAGCAACCAACATTTTATTGGCATGAGGCAGCAGAAAGGAGAATTTGTTGTTTGTTTGGCTCGGCCAAGCTTAAATTTCACAAGGACATTCTATTTATTTTTATCCTGATTCAACTGAAATACTGCACCCAACTGAAGGAAATATAAGGGGGTGTAACACATCTTATGGGGTAAAGCATGAAGTAGAAAATACAAGATACTGTTCAGTGTAGACTATCATCAATGTAACAATCAAAATTTAATTTTTGCCTTATTTCCAGAGACAGAGCCAGAATCTATGCATTCCAGGGAAGATTAAAAAGAGCAAGAGGCTTGAACTTGACATGCATCATACACAAAAACTAGTACTTGGTACTTATAATGCAAATTACTGTAAGATCAAACCTAAGAAATGCTTGGTTCATCATTACCCAGCCACACCTCCAGCCTCTTCAACACCTATCCTGGAACTGGGAAAAAAACCTAAAGTTTTTGGTCATATCCTGAAAACTGCCCTTTATATGTAGCATCAATTTGCATGACATGCATCCAATATGGATGCAGAGTGGAAGAATCTGCAAGTTTGGCATTTCCTAATGTTCAAGTATTTTACTATGCAACCTAAACAAACATTTTAATGCAGAATTTTAAAGTTTCAATCATGTAAAATGGGATGTCATTACAGTTTTATGTCTCCAGTGGAGCTTCCACCCTGAACTTCAGCTCCACATGACAAATATCATCGCTGCAGCTACCTGAGCAGGCAGCAGATCACAGAATCATCAAGGCTGGAAGACACCTTCAAGATCATCCAGTCCAACCGCCTACCTACATCATCACTAAACCAAATCAGTTTTTCACTCAGGAAAAACTTTTTCACTGTGCGAGTGACGGAGCACTGGAACAGGCTGCCCAGAGAGGTCGTGGAGTCTCCTTCCCTGGAGACATTCAAAACCCGCCTGGATGCATTCCTGTGTGACATACTCTAGGTGACCCTGCTCTGGCAGGGGGGTGGACTAGATGATCTTTCGAGGTCCCTTCCAACCCCTAGGATTCTGTGATTCTGCGAAATCACCCAGCACCACCTCCAGACGCCTGCTGAACACCACCAGGGACAGTGACTCCACCACCTTCCTGGGCAACCTATTCTAATACCTAATCACTCTTACAGTGAAAGTTTTTTCCTGATGTCCAATCTGAATCTCCCCTGCTGCAATTTAAAGCTGTTTTCTCTTGTCCTTTCACTATGGGCACAGCAGAAGAGATTGACCCCCGCCTCGCATCAACCTTCTGTCAGGCAGTTGTAGAGTGACGAGGTCCCCCCTGAGCCTCTTCTCCAGACTGAATAACCCCAGCTCCCTCAGTCGTTTCCCATAAGACATGTTTTCCAGTCCCTTCACCAGCTTTGTTGCCCTTCTCTGGACACATTCCAGCCCCTCAATGTCTTTTTTGAAGTGAGTGGCCCAAAACTGAACACAGCACTCAAGGTGTGGCCTCACCAGTACAGAGTACAGCAGAACAATCACTGCCCTATTCCTGCTGCTGTCCCAAGTAAGAGGGGGCCCTTGAAGCCCCATCCTGCCTCCACTCTGAGGAACGCTCACAGAAGATGAGCTTACCTGATCTTCGGGTAGAGTCCTGCCTTACCGAGCATCCCAGAGAGGTAGCAAAAGCCTTGTGCTGAATTTGGAGAGAAAGGGAGCAGAGTCTAGAAGAGCACACCCTTGCACAGCTGCCCCCAGTGGTACATGATGTTGAGGTAGTGCTGGAAACAGCACAGCATGACCTTAGGACATCTGCTTGTTGCTCAAGTTAGAACAGCAGCATTCTCCTGCCAATTTGGTGGAAAAGAAGAGTCATTGAGGTTTCCAGTCAAACTCAGGTGGTGGCAGTGGTGGATTTTTTGTTTGTTTTTCCTCAAAGTGAGGATAAACAAGAGGTATTTGTCTCTCTTGGATGTTTCTTTCTTTTCCACCCCACCCTCCCCTTTTGTGAAGGACAGAAACCAGCTGCAAGAAATGGAGATGATTCAAAGCCTTTTAAAAGACTGAGAATCTTTCACAAGGAATATATTAAACATATGGTGACCTTCTGCAACTGCAAGTGGACAGAAACTATCAGGAATGTGGAAAAGAATATGGTATTTAACACGTTATATCCAAAATAAGCTTGTACTTTACACACGACTTCCAGAAGAAAGCTTCTGACAGAACCGTGGAAGGTAGACTGCACTTTGCATCAAGACAAATACCTATTTGTAATCTCCTGCTGTACATCAACTAGCTACAGCGGGATAATGCTAGAAGGTTACTTACCAAAAATCGAAAAAGGAAATGTCATAAAACTTTCAAACAGTAAACAAGTTCAATATTTAGCGGTGCCAGCATTATTCATAATGCTGAATTAACTTATTTTTAGGCAGCCTGGGAGGTTATAAAAAAAGCAGAAGTTAAAAAGGTTTGTCCAAAACCACAGATCCAGACATTGTAACTGCGATCGTAGCATCCGCTTCACATGCAGAAGGAGCCAGAAGAGATATGGAGAAAGACACCGCAACACATTATTTTGATTATTTTATTTTTTTTTAATCGTCAAAATTTTCTGCCTTGAGACAGGAATGCATGATAGATAGAAATGGCTCAAACATCTTCACATGAAACACTCTTAATCATAATTCATTCACAATTATTTTTCTAAACATCTACAGTTACATAATCCCACCCATTTCCATCCATTATCACAGATTTAATTATTTGTTAAACAGTAGTTGCCAGCAATTGAAAGCTGTAAGGCTTTTTGCATATTAGTAGAGTCTTCTGAACTACAAACACAAGAATATCACAACTATAACTCTCACTTTACATGGCAACCCCAGGTGGCAGATGTTCCAAAAAGAAATGTGTTGCTTACGTGGAGTTCATAAAAATGATAGAGAGAGCTCTGTGCCTCGTTAGCTCTAAAATCCTTTCTTCTTTACTAAGATTACTTTCTAAACCTACAGCATATTCCCCATTTGGAACCAAGTACTTTGATGAGTTGACCTTTATCTTCCACTGCTACTATTTGGCAAATTTGCAAGTCGGGCATACTAGAGCTCTCCAGCAAAACTCTATGTACAGAGCACAGTTTAAACAGACGGGTTGCTTGGAATCCATATCTCCCTCCATCTGAAGGGAACTACTTTGAGGTTTTCTGGAACTGTTGTAAACAAGAGGATATTTTTTTTTATATATATATATATGTGTATATATATATTTATATATTTTATATATAAATGTTCTAAATGTCCTTTGGGAGTCCATTTGTTTTTATCTTTCCAAATGATGACTAAATACCTGATCTGTAGCATTTCTCCTGAGAAGATACTAGTAAGGGAATGACAGTTTTGATGCACTTTGGAATGGCACAATCACGTAAACGCTTGCACAATTAAGACTTATGAACTCATCCAAAGTTTTTAAACAAGATACTCTAACTAAGAACTAAAATACCAGCACAATGCAGCAAGTTAAAAAAGAAAATTCTATGTAATCAAAATATAAACAAGTACATAGGAAATGGATATCTGTCAGTAAATCTATATCTTTTTAAAGTAGGAAACGTATGCACTTAAGAAAAAAATGTAGCTATCTGACAAACTTTGTAAAAAAAGTACTTTCCAAATGCATAACAAATGCCAAGATATCCCGTAACTGGCCAGGTATAGCCACATGAGAGCTGCATGGCTTAGAGCAACCCAGGGAGGGGTGGGGTAGAAACAAAAATCACAAAAATAATAGATCAGCAAGTCTAGGAAAATAATAATAATAATAAAAAAAAATCACATCATCATCTAAATTACTGTATGCTTATATCACAACTGCTAAAGGAGCCAGGAAAAAAAAAAAAGAGGTTGCAGTTTAATGATTCTTAGAGTTACCTCTAAAAATTCAAAGAAAAAATTATCAACTTACACTAATCCTAAGCACCAATTTAATAATTTAACTATTTATATTTCTCCTACTAGGGATGGAGCAAGTTCTGTTTGAAGTCTTAAAGTTTAACTCTGGAGCCCATCTGACTTCTGTGATCTTGCCACGCTTCCTCTGCTGTTCACATCAAAGTCACCGTAAAGACTCTCCTAAGTCTCCAACTCTTTAGGCAAGCAATTCTTTGAAGAGACAATTACGTCCTACAATTTAAATCAACCTTCAGGTCATGAAAAGCGAAACGCACCATTATTTGGTTAGTCTGTTATTTAATAGTCTGTGAAAATGGAACAGCTGACACCATTCCTCAACAAGATTTGCCTTAGCACTAGCAGCACCCAGGCCAGACCAACTGTGAGCACATCCAGACTCCACTAGGAATTAGTAGTGTTAGAAAATTGCATATCTGTTAGATCAAGAAGGCATTGCCATACATGTGGCATTGTTACATTGTTTTTCCTCTATTTTTCTCATTAAGAAAAAACAAAGGAAAAAAAGACCTACAAAGAGCTTTTTGGTTGTTTTTGTTTTGTTTTGTTTGTCTTCACACCTGGAAAAAGCAGCACAGTACTCCCCAGCTGGAACAGCTCAGCGCTTCCCATTATCTCAGTTTTTTCAGAAAGCACTTTCGCATAGTGGTGTACTTCAGCTAATTCTCCGAGCTAACCCTTTTTCCAGTATTTATTTTATGCCACTTCCTTACAGCAATTTCAGAACTGAAATGGATCTATGGTAATGTCCACTACTAACCATGACCAGATCTTGACACAGACCATCAAGCCAGGCCCTTGGGATGGTTCCACACATTGAACTGAAGCTCAGACTAAAAATCTCACTGAAACTCAAAAGCTGGAGTGGTCATGAATCTCAGCTACTTTTCCCTATTTGAACCCTCACCCTGTAATGAAAGCACGCACACCAAGGGAAAATAACAACTGCCTGAGTTGGAAGCATTAAGACACCGGTGAGTTATCTTGCTGCTCTTCAGTGACCGTGGATTCGCTGTGCTCCTCACTTGTCTCATTGGAGGGTTCCTCGTAGCCCGGCTCGGTGGGATCCAGGCTGCTCCCCTCGCTTTGCTCCTCACTTTGCTCTTCGCTGGCCTCTGCTGACTGCTCCAAGTTGCTCTCCACAGAAACTGGAGAGCTGCCAGTTACACTTTCATTTTGGTTCGTTTCATTAAAAGGCTGTGGAAGAGGTGCAGGAGATTGTACAGCATTTTCACTGGCAGGGATGGGCACTTTGGTTGCACCGATGTCTATAACAATGTCATTTTGTGGTAAAGTAATTTTCTCCACAAGTTTCCACTGAATAATACTCATGTCTTTCCCTCCAGTTGAAATCAAGTGACCATCGCTATGGGTGAAGCTGACATTTGTCACATGACTACTGTGAGCGCTGTATTTGTGACTTGGAGCCTATTGAAAACAAGCAGAAAGATAAATCACATGCTTGACTAGAAGAGCACAATACCAAAATCAAAAACTATTACTATTTTTATTTAGCCCTTCAAGACAGCTCTTTATTCATGTAAGAGTAAAGAATTATATTTATATTATTCTTCCCCCCCCCCCAAATACATCCTCTCTTTTCAAAACCTGTAACATGGGACAGATTGAGATATTATTCAAAAAGTTAACTTAAGACCAAGGCCAGCCAACAGAAAGCAGCCATCAAGTCTCATGCCTCTGCTCCAGAACTTATGGATAACTACCGCTATTTCATTTTTAGGTATGTTATTTTATATTTTACACTATTTTATATTTTCCATTTTTTTAATATAAACTTATGGGTAAAACCATGCTTTTGTCTTTAGCACTGTTCTCAGATATAAATGAGTCATTTGGCTGCCAGGATCCAAAACGACCGAGCTGGAAGCAGGTGTCTGGCAAGGAAAGCTTCATGCAATGCAAACAAGCACATAGACTAGACTGGTCTAGACTTACCTTTGGCTTGGAACAGGGATACTGAAAGAGATGGACCTTACAAAAATCATCAGCAACTGCTATCACTTTTCGATTATGGGATCTGACAAGGGCATTTATGTCTGTTCCATCTGATCCTTCAGGCCAAACTCCTAGGAGAGAATATGGTAGATATTTAGTGATTGTAATTGTAGAAACAAAATCCATAAACAAAAATAAAATCTGTAAAGTTGTGAGAAAATGAAAGCTTAACAAAATTTAAATATGACACTTAACTGGCAAATAGATTGTGCATTGCATTAAATGTCATTAGTATTTTGCTAGTCTAATGCTGCTCCCAAACCCCCAGCCAGGATAACCACTCAGGCTTGATGTGTTTCCTGTTCAAAACCTCAGTCCTGTTTAAAGTTTATCTTAAGATTAAGTTTGCTGTTAAAACTGGCAATTTTTAATTTAACACTTTCACTCATGCACAAATATTTTAAAAGCAAGACTGATGCTGAAGCATGGAACAAGCCCAGGTAACATACATTGTGCAGATATTTCTTTTGGTTTTGTTTTAAATCTGGAGCAATTTTCTAGTATTTGCATTATTCAAAGGAGAGAAATGATTGATGATACTTTGCACAGAAACCCAGCCTGTACAAGTTTCATAGATGTAAGTGCTGTCAAATGCTTAAGTACAATTCAATATGCTTTTAAGTGAAAAGAATGACACTGATATGTCTAGACAAAAGAATAACAAATTGCCTGGATGAAAAGCACTGAACAAATTGAGGAGGGGGAGAGGTTCTAGTTTTAACAAGAAATAAAGACCGCAGAGATTCCCATAACAAAACTGATGATTCAGATCTGCTAGAAAAGCTGAACAAAAGGTAAGTAAGGGGTTATAAGATACTCATTTATGGCAAAGGTACCATATTTTTACAGCTCAGACTTGGAATTCTGATTAGTTCAAGAGTTAGGAGGAATTTTCCCCCTTGAATTTCACCCCTCACCCTGAAAAACTGTGTCCCCGATAGACTGAAAGTGATATCTGTTTTCAGATGTGAAAATACTTTTTTCCTCCCTTAAAATCACTGATTTTGGTAAAATAAAAAACATGTGCTGTCTACTATTTCATGCAGCACAAACAGTCAACTTAGAATTGCCTTATCTTTTTCAAACTCCCACAGCATCTCTTCTTTTTTTTAAGCAAAATGGTAAATACTATTTAACCTTAAAGTTGTTTTTTTCCATTCTTCAGTGGGTGGAGTAAGAACTTTATTTTCTCTGAAGAATAACAAAGGCAGCTTGTTAAGCTTGTTACAATGCCAACAAAGTACATTGTAGGTAATTCACTAAATAAAGACATGAAATGCTAAGGAAAGTATTCAGAAACATTTTGGTGCTCTTGCATCAATGAAATCAATCTGAAAAATATATACTATTTAAGATTTTTCAAGTATCTCAAAATAAACTAATTTCATCTTTTTTCTTCATTCTATTTATATAAAATACTGCCATCAGGAGGGGGTAATAAATGAACTTCAAATCAGTTTCCTAAAGTTTCAGGTACCACCTTAGGCAGACTGTGCCAAACAGTTATGCTATTTCCTCTTCTTTTTAATTTGAGATTTAAAAGACTAATGTTCAAGATTGAATCTCTTATCTAGTATCTTTTGTGTTCAGAAATTCCTTTAGTAGCTCTGTAGGTAAGACAACCCTTTGTCGTACGACAGCAGGATTTGCTTTCAATGCATCAGACAAACATGGAAAAGACAAGACATTAATACGACCAAGTTCTTAGTTCTTAGTAACTGTAAAAATAATACAAAATAATAGGACTTTGTTATGAGGTACAACATCAGCACTTCAATTTTAATAAATTCTGCTAGCCAGCAGTAAGCTTTTCAAAACAATCAGCTCAGACGAAAGCGTGGGAAATGAGCAGTAAACGAGAGAGTGACTTTAAGTGCTCAGGGTGCAGACTGATGATACCGCTGAGCCAATATAGTAATATCAACTGCCAAAAAGGAGCAATGCTATTCTCATCTGAACCATGCATTTCCATCCTCTTTCTTCTGCTGACAACAGTGCAATGCCTGAGCCTAATGGGCAAGCTATCCACAAAGCTAAATTAGTAAAACACATATCCCAAAGCTCAGATCCCATAAACTTAACCCTCTCTCCTGAGCATCAAAGTGAGCAGCCCCCAGCTTGTTTGGATCCCTGAGCCAGCTGACCTTTGGGTCAAAGCCAGACTTCTCCTTTGGGCAACCAATATCTGCTAGGTTGGCTTAGCTGCACGGTCTGATTTAATGGGAAAATACTTGCCTTTGTCTGAGATCAAGCCATAATTTTAAGATTCTGCAAAGGGTGTCAGACTACCAGACAATATAAAATTAAAGCACGATGGATCTTGGCTAGGAAGTTTAAATATATTCTGTTCTGCCTCAGAATAAAATCATATTATCTGTTTTATCTACTTCACTCCCAGGTCCTCTGGAACACTGGGGAGTTTGAGAGCAGTTGAGACTAATCCAACTTAATCCAGAGTGGTTCGTTTGTATTAACCTAAAAGGGAATGCAGACAGGATCAGCAGACTTACCCACTTTTTAAAAACAAAAAGTTAGAAAGCTTCTCAAAACCATGGTTATAGGAGCTGCCCATCTCCAGCCTGGCCCCAGTTACCAGCAGCTTCTATCTGACAGCTGTTAAAGAGACAAAGCCAATGGCCTAGATGTGAAACCAAGCTCCTTCTGTGCTCCCACACCTCATTTCCCTAGGTCAGGATTAAAGGACACTTCTGGGAAAGCACTGGGATTCAGAGAGCTGCTCTCCTTATTTTGTCTGCTCTGTCACCAAACAGTTTTAAGAGTTCAGTGGCAACAGAGCCACTGTCTGCTACCTTCACATTTCTGGTAGATTTAAGTACTCTGAATAAAATGTAAAATGGCTTCAGGTCCAAGGCTATTTCAGAAGGAATATTCAGTCCTTACAAAGTTTTTTCATTGCTCCTGGAGAAAAACATCGTATTAGCATCAGAGAGTTTTGCTTTTTGCTCTCACTAGTGTCTCCCGAATCTTCTGATACCCCATTTAAAAAAAAAAAAGAATAAGAAAAAGGACATTTCTGTTGCACTATTATTTCAGTTGCAGGGTTGGGGACGAAATGACTGCTGTGGACCAATGTCTTGTCAGCCTAGGCTTACATGCACAGAGAATCAGGAGGAAAAAGCCATCCACTCTCTACTTGACCCAGACAGACTGGATAAAAACAAACACGTACTCAACCTCGTTCAGAATTTGCAGGCTAATGGAAGCCAATATTTTCATCAAACTAGCAATAAGCAACAGTGCTCAGCTCCCAAAACAGCACGCTCCTGTTTAGTTCTGCTACCTACCACAAGTTCCACACAACTCAAAACTATTTATGCAGTTTATCAACCAGCTTCCTTCTCTGACCACTTTATTTTTCTTACTCTGCTTCAGATCTTCTTTGGCACCCAGAAAAGAAATCAAGCCTGGTTATAAAGAACCAAATGTCCTCCGCCCAACCAATATGCCGCACAAGAGTGTCAGTGTTAGCCCACAAATCAACTGCAATCCTTTAAGACTACTTGCTCATTGAGCAGGACAGTCCTAGAATATGCACGACAGGTGTCAGAAGCTACAGCAAGCACTTCGACTTACCTGATTTTCTTCTACCCTGCACATAAACTGATATTCAAAGTCGAACTCCCAGTAGCTGTGAAGAAAAGATTTGTAGACCTAACCCTCACCTCTAAAGAATTTTCTGATTTACCTGCTTTAGATGTTTCCTACATGAAGAACAGAGGCAGGTATCTGATCTCAGCGGTGGAAGCAAGACATTCAGCATCCTGCTCACACAACTTGGTTTCACAACAGTGACAGGCTGAACCATTCTTTTCAACCCGTCACAAAGGGGGTCCTCGTTTTTGGCCAACAGAGCTGCCTTCAGCAAAAGCAGTTTCAACTGTTAGGCCACAGTCTCAAACTGCACTGTTAAAATCAGATCTGTCAGCTTCGTAATTTATTTTTTTTTTACATTTAAAAAATGAACCATTAGGTAAAGAATCTGCTTAATCTTTAAAGGATTTTTACTTTTTAGAAGCAGTGTATATTACTGACCTTTGACTACAGGTATCAAAGTGCTGTCATAATTTTAAGTCATGAACTATAACCTACACTCACATAGTCCTATCCCAAAACAAGGTAAGCGAAGGAGAATGCATGTGTACCACATGAGCACTTTTAAAATATCAGCTTTTTGCTTCAGTGCCTCCAAAACCAGTAGCCTAATACGACATCAGAAAAATCAAATCCCGAACTTAAAGACTACATAGAAATCAATTATACATTGCCTATAGAGCATCCAGTGCTCTGTATCACAGACAAGTATTGTGGTCAGTCTCTTTGGTCTGTCATCTCAGCACCATCCTCAATAATCCTTAACAGCACATTTGTAACAACAAATTAAAGCAAAAGAAAACACAAAAGCACAGTGTAAATAGCTTAAAAGCAAGTTCAACAGTGCTTACCAAACACTTGGAAGCCTAGCACACAAGTGTATGTCGTCCAATCTATATCCTTACAGTCAGAACGATTCCTGATTAGCTTACAGCCACTTGGAATGTCCCCTGTAAAAAAAGTGAATGATGAGTTAAGTTACATAATTTTATGCTTACATATGTGCTCTTTGAAGGTGCTAAGGCAGTAAATAAATGCATCTTAAAACTTATCTGGAATCACACTGTAGAGGCAAAGACAGACCAGTACCTTTACCAAATTCCAGACAATTGAAGTTTTGCTTGGTATTGAAAAGTCACATTTACTTTTCATGACTCTTTTCAGATCAGTATATCTCAAAAACACTTCCCTGCAGCTTGGGTCCTTTGCGACCCACTCAAAAAAATGCTTTAAAAGAGTCTGTAATGGAATAATTTCTCCTTCCTACCAGCTCCATTGATGTGCTAAAACTCAATCAATCATTCAGGAAGCTCTGTTTTTAAAACAGTGAGAAAGTACTGCCAGAGGAGCCTTAGATTGCTTGTCAACTTCTAACTAGGAAAGGAATTATTATTTCCCAGAAGAACATCCATCTTTCAATACACCAGCCCAGTACTAATGGGTGACAGCTCTTTGTTTCCCTATAGAGGCAATTATGAACACCAACACTTCCTTTTGGTAGATTGAGAGACACTGCACTATCCAGATTTGAAACCTAAATTGTGCCAGGCAGAAAGAACACGTTAAGGTGACAGATATTTAAGCCGATGGCTTTTTTGCCTGTACAGGAACAAAACTACAAGCTTTTTGCACCTAGTTAAAGCCACAGGAAGACAAGAATATTAAAAGAAAAAATTATGAACAGACTGATATGCGCTATGCAAGTTGAACTTTTGACATAACCACTATCTATGAAGTTCATAATTTCACATATTAAAAAAAAGATAAACACAAAAACATTATTACTAGTAGCTCATTAAAGTAGTACTATTGTTTTGCTTAGTTTTCAACACCACCAGCCAAGATCAAGTTGAAAATAAGATATGCCAGAACAGAACTGTGGCACAGACCCACTGATTTTCTTCCTCAAAATAACTGGTACTGTTGACACTAATTAGACAACTGCATATATTATTTTCAACCTACAAAACTTTGGGCCAACATCAAAACATACTGCCACTTGTTCTGTAAATTCTAAACTGTTAAACTGATTTATGACCTTGTAAAGAAGTAAGCTATATTTGGCATTGCCATTAGGTAATACACAGCTCTGAATAACTTCAAGATATAAGGTTACGCAAGTTCAAATTGGTTCCCTTGTCAGTAAGCATTTTGTACAGTCCTGATCAAACACACTCTTCTAAATACTCTGACAGCTAATACATACTTCTGTTTCCAGTGTATTTAATTTCATACTTACAGTATAGTATTTCATAGTCTCCTGAGTTTGACATTATATACTTGTTGTCCGGGGACCAGTCAAGGTGTGTAATATAGCTGGAATGTCCCTGGAGAAGAATGCAGTAACACCAATGTGAAACATGTTTTTTAATTCAAACAGAAGCAGAAGTTGCACCCACAGACAGAACAACTAATAGAAAAAAAGCACCTGCCCACCCACCCCAGGTATGCTGCAATTTGCTTGTGCTCCTTTAAAGGCTCCTTACTCCCCAGTGCCACACTTGCTGTGCATCATGCCTCTCCCATCGCATGGTGGGTTCTTCACCTGTAAATAGTGTCATCCCCCTTGGACCCCAGAATGATTTACTCCTAGAAAGATACCTTGCTAACATACAGATTAACTCACATTTCTACTTGAATTAAGAAAGCATATGTTGCTACTGATTGAGAACAGCAAGTAAGTTGCACAGGATAATTTTCAGATCCCAACAGAATAGTGAGGGATAGGAGACTCTGTTATTTCTCTATCCATTCAAAATAATTTCCATCGAATACACACACATTCAAATAACCTTTGCTTATCCTAAAAACTCAGGACGTTTCGGTTAACAACGACCACGTAGGACTACAAGATCAAGGACTGGTGTTACAAGAATACCCTCGTCAGCTTCCTGAAAGCTTCTGCTGTGCTTCTTACACTGTATGCATGCTAGTACCAGTTTTGAAAGGAGTCTTCCCTATAGGCACAGGGATCATCTATAAAAGAATCAAAACACTTTGGCCCAATGATTTAGTCATCACCATCAAGTACAAACTAAGAGCTAAACACTCATCTTTGCTTTTGAGGGAGAAGCTAAATGCAGCTGGCCAGAATATTTTTCCTGTGCATAAACTTTTTTGTTGGTAATAATAACAACAGTAATAGTAATAATAATAAAGACATGAGAAGCTCCAGAGAAGCTCAAATTTATATAAGGTAGGAATAAATTATTTCTCTGTAGAGGAAAGGGTAGGAAATTAGCAAAAGTGATGTCCATTTCGCTTTTTTCTTCTTTGATCCTTCCATTTCTTCTAACTGCTCCTCTTCCCCTTGTAAGACCATCCATTTTTCCCCTTCCTAGTCATTCTGCCAGGCAACAACACACTGCTTTCTTGACTGACAGATGCCAATGCATCTCCTTCTCTCAGTGGGCATTATGAAGATGGGGTCCCTCAGACCCCTGCAAGGTCCCTTGGCCCAGCCTGCACTGGCTGTGACGGCCTCGCTGGAGCACTGCGCTGGCTGACGCCACCCACCACGCTGACTTCCTCTGCAGAGAACTCTAAGAGATGCTGATTGTTTCCAGAATTACATGTAGAAATACACTCATGTCTGTCTCCTTGTCCCCAGGTCTTCTGTGGGACACTGCAAAAACATTTGGAAGAAAAGCTAACATTTAAGATTTATTTACTTATGAACTAGTCTCTGCGTCATGCAGAGGAACTGTGTGTTGACATAACTGCTTTGCAGTCATGGGTGGGATATACGATATCGACCTGCAAACTTGGTATTTTGAAGAAAAAAAACCCAACAAGCACACAACTGGTTAGGATTTTTTTCTCCCCTCCTTATTTCCCAAGTCTTAAAATTTGCAAGCAAACTCCAACATGGAAAAGAATTGGTCAGTCATTTACTAAATCCTTCCAGACATTTGGCAGCTGTTAAAATTCCTGGGGGTGGCGGGGGAGGGAACAAAGCAATTGGCCAGGGGGCTCCATGCTGCAAAATCCCTTCAGGCAAGCCATCACCAAACGATGAACTGGAACATAATATATGTCACAATATTTTCAATACGATGATCCCTTTTAATATTAAAAATCTTTCTTTGGTAGTTGCCTACTGATAAGGCAGTCTTTTACTCTTTCCTTTTGTGTACCTTTATATACAATGAACATCATTACCCATATTATCACTGGCTACTAAAACTGTCTGACTAAATGGAAACCCTCTCCTTCATTAGCAATGTTTATCTGTTCCAAATTTGAGTGGTGCAAGGGCCAAAATGCCCACAGCCTACAGGACAGGCACGCTAATTATTTCAGGTTAAGTACAGTGTATTGATACTTCAGCGTGGCTGTCCCTTTTGCTCCACAGCCCTCGGTAAATGCAGGGCACTTGCTTCTCCTTTGCTAACAGCAGCTCTGATGTAAGGCATAGACAGCGCCAGCAACCCCGGAGCTGCTGACACGTTGGAAGTTCATACCCAGCCCATACCTTCGCATTGCTGTCTGCATAGCTGGAGCCCTCAAAAACCAGCTGCACTAGTCAAAACGGTTGTTTCGGCTCTTCTGAAATTCTTTCTGATCACAACCAACACCATCTCTCACTGTGGAAACACGCTCACAGGCCAGAGACTCGTCTCTTCGGCAGCAGCAGGAAGCCTGGTTGTGACTGAACGGGGATTTAAATGTAACAGTGGGCATACAGCCCTTATGCACAAGCTGATGCTCCTTCAGTAGATAAACTCCTTCTGAAAGTATTCAAGTAACGTATTCGAGTTGGAAGAAACAACCAGAAGCTGACTCCCAGGGGGACTGAGTCATACTACTTGGAGGTCACCCGCGAGGCTACTGAATGACAGAAGAATGCCAGAAAGACGTGGTGCCAGCACCCAAGCACCGGCCAGGAGAGTGCTCCGGGTTTTGAGCATGCCTGGGTGTCTCCCTGCTTAGCATCAAGCTGGTATCGGCCCGCTGGCATGCTGGCAGGCAGTGGAGGGGAGGCACAGGGCACATGAAACCCGATCGGCGGCGTTAGCTCTGGTCAGCTAACACGCTGCTGCTGCCTTCTACACAGGCTGGACGGGTCAGGGGAGCTCAGTCCTGACAGAAACCAGGTTGCTAATTTTAGCTTCTACATGCAGTCACTTGGACTGAAAAAATGGTTAATAGCAATCTGCTTTGAAGCCTTAACGCTTCTGCCCAAGTATAACAACACTTATTTCTCCCACTTCCATTTTTGCAAACCTCTTTCCTGCCAGAGCAGAGGGACAGACAGACATACAGATGCTGGTTTAAATTACAATATGCTCTCTCCTTATACATTATACATACAATATATGGAAATAAATGATCTCATACATCTTCAAAGGGCTCACAGAGACCTTGAAGAACATAGCAAGTTAAGTATTTCGTATGTTAAGATTAGGCATCTCTGAGGGATTTTATCTTTTGTGGTTAAAAAGTAGGTGATGGGGTGAAATGCTGTACTGAGATGCAGCCGTACACTGCTGTCCCCACCAGCCCCACTGGGCCCCCAGGTCTGACCTCCCTGTAGGCTCAGTCCTTCCCCCACTGACTGAGCTTCCCAGGAAGGCTGAAGGCCTGATTTCTCATCTCACGACCATTGTGCTATTGGCTAACCCCATCACCACCCTGCTCGGGGGCTCCAGGATGCCTTGGCTCACCCTGCACCACAACCCTGCCACCGAGGAGTCTCCAGCACACCCAACAGTCTTCCCCTCAGCCATGTTCCCATGTTCCAGCAGCAGCTGGACCTAGGCTGCTCTGGACCCCCATGCTCTAGCAGCGCGGGGCGTCTGCAGAAACCTCTCAAAGACACCATACATGGCACTAAAGGATTGACTAGTGTGTGTTCATTTCCACTTAGCTAACAGTTTCCACTCCAAGTCTTATACCAAAGATTAGAGTATAATAATAAATAACAAATAAATAAATAAATTATTATTATTACTACTGATATCTTAGAAATAATGAAAAAAAATAGAACCCCTACAATTTAGCCTTACCTCCCATTTTCAAATTAACAAAGTGATTTGAGAAGTTCTCTTATTTTTAAAACTAAAGAAATACAATTGGTGACAAACACATGAAAAGTGTTTTGAGCAGGGGATGCATTTCTTAGAAAAACATATCACATGCCAAATGTGAACCTATTCTTATGATATCATTTGCAAATCCTATTAAGGTTCAGATGTTCTTTAAGTAAATACTCCCACTAACCCAGAGAGATAGCTAAACTTAAGGCCAGAATGTCAGATAACTAAATACTTAAAGAAAAAAAAGTATGTCTTTTTAGCACTTAGACAACCTCATTTAAGTGTAAGGACTAATATAAACTCCACTAATTGTGCTACACTTATATTTATTTACCCTGTCCCAGAAATTTTTTGTTAACATATCATCAAACTCCGAATTTTGTAGTAACAATTATAGTTTAAAATAGGGCACATTTTCAACCTCTAAAATTACATACTCTAATGAAATTCCACCATCTAAAGTTATGTTGGTTTGAGGAGTACTTTACCAATAGGGGGAAAATACCCTCAATCAAGTGTAGCATTTTCTCCAAGAGTTTCAGCATATAGGTACAAGGCACTTCTCCATCTTACTGCTTATTTTCCATTCAAAGAAAAAATCAATAGTCTGAGAAATTAGTCCTACTTGATGCAGAAGAGTTCACCTAACATTACTGGATGCAATAATCATCAGACTGAAGTTTAAAATCAGTCAAATGTTGAAAAAAACCCACAAAACCTATAACCAAAACTAAAAATGGAAAAAGCACCAACCCAGAGAATTCCACTGGTTAACATCTTAGTGTACGTATAACATTAAAATGCAAGAAATGCTTATTATATTTGCTCCAAAACTTACAGTGCATTTTCCATATCTGCTATACTTTCTTCCATTTTCTGTTACTATGTAGAGGTAAATAAAGTTGTCATGGGATCCAACTGCAAGTAAGGTGCCATCTACAACACAAAATATTGGATATAAATTAACAGAATGTTTGTTTTCCAAATTGTAATTATTTCAGATTTATCACTAAGACAACAGTCTCAATTAAACTACTGCTTATGAGTTGTATTTAAGGATACATAAGAGTTTACTTTATGCTGTTTTTCAGCCAGCATACGTTTACTTTGTGAGTATGTTTTTTTGGCAAATTCTTTCACTTCTGCTTTTTTTATGCAAGTGTCTAATGGACATGGTATAAATCCTCAGATTGTACTGGATTTCTTGAAATTACCAACAGCAAGCAAGCTTGAATTTTCTGCATCACTAAAAATGCAGAAATGTTGCAAGTTTTTGCAAAATGCAAAAAAATTACTCTATAGTTAGCTTAGGAGGGGGGAATTGCATATAAATCAGCATGAAATAATGTCTAAAGTAGTAGTGTAGCATTCAAACATCATAAGCAGTTTTCCAACCTGCATTGTCTCCACTTAAAAAAAAGGTACAGGACAAGAGTTGCCTTGAATCAGGATCAAATGCCTCTAGTGTCAACGAACATCAACGTTTTAAAATAAATTGCTGAACTTGGCAGATATGGCAGCAACAGAGGAATGTTTTGCCCACTGACATGGCATGTTATCCAAAAGCAAACAAGAAACAGATTTACGGGTGTGTTGTCCCATCCAGTTTCAATAAAGAGGAGTCAGCTTATGATGATCTGTACTGTCATGCCTGAAGAGGAGACTCAGTACTGGCTTGGACTCCATGTAATCCCATAGCAAACACTTAACGAACAGCTCCGAGTTTCATACAGACCCGAGCTCGGTCTTACGGTTTTGTATTAGTAAACTTGAAAATTAACTAAGAAATGTATTAAAATATCACTGAAATACTAAGCCTTTTACAGACTTTTCTGATAACCTGTCAACTATTTAGTTGAGAACTTTTATTTTTTCTGAGATCAAAGCTAACATTTATTGTAACAGCACAGTTCAACATGAAGGAAAGGCTAGGAAAGGCGACTGTAATGTCTGCGGTTACAAAACTCCAAGATTTAGCATACATGAACAAATCTGTAGCCAAGTATTACACATTAAGCATCTTAAACAATTTTTTTTAAAGCTTTGACTCTTCTAGTGACTGGAGGATAGTTTAACACCATTTAACAGAATATTTAACATTTATCAGCAATTATTCTGAATGTACAGGTCTGCCTACCTACTGAGTAGCGCATCACTGAGAGCTGTTCATTGCCATCAGTGTGTATTGAAACCAGATCCCTCGTTTCTGCATCCAAAACAAACCACCTAGAGAGAGGAGAATTCCAGTGAGTATCACTTCCACTAAACAAAAAAGCAAGCAAAAGAGCAATAATCATTGTCTGCCTTCATCTTCTCATGCTAGCCTCTCAAGGGCAGCACATTAAACATCTGTTTTTAATGGAATGCTTTTCTGGTTCACAAAGTGATACAAGTTTCAGTGAAGAATACATAAAAGACTCTAAATACAGTCCATTTTTTCCCCCTCCCTTGAACACTACAGTAATTGCCAAAATGTCTACTGAATGATAAATGTGCCACCAGATAGCTAATATGACAGCACCTTGTTATCCTGAAGCCTTAAGGCTAAAGCTGAATTTTAATCTACTACTTCTTCCCCATTCTGAAGAACAGCTTTCAATTTGCATGAAGCGAAGTTAAAAAAAAAAAATATGAAATAAAAGTAGTAGGAGGGAGTGGAAAACATTTCCATACTAATTTTATATTCTAATTTGGCATTTCCCCCTCTACTCTTACATTTCTATGAAGAATTTTATCAAAGTAAGAAGGAATAACCATTTACTGAAATTTGATGGTTCATAACCTAGCATATTTTTTTTAATTTCCTGCTTGGATGATTTAAAACTAGGTAATTAATTGCATATTTTATTATTTAAAAATAACTTCTAACCTGCTGTATTAGTTATGAGGCAGATGTAAAAAGCTAAGAGAAGCTTACAAAAACTCAGTGGCCCATACACTGAAATGGCCACTGACAGCAGGACAGGTAAGATTGGCAGAACCTGAGCATTTTGCAATGGTTCTGGTGCCCACCTAACTTCTAAAAACAGTGAATGTTAGCAAAACAAAACCAATGCAAGTCTAATAAAAATATATTTACATACATACGTATCATGAAAATGTAAGATGTCAACACACCTAAATACATGACAGCTGTACTCAAAACTTAATGTCTTTGCTCTGAACTTCTGACCTCACAACTGTGCGCATATGCCAGGTTTCCATCCCTAGTGGCAGATGGGGAGTTCACACACTGTGGAAATGAGTAAGGCAATTCCACCCGCTGTCTCATTGTGAACTCAGTGGAACCCTGCTAAAGGTAGGACCGTTTATTCCATAACAAACATACAGGACCTAAAGTAAACTCCAGGAACAACAGTGCACATTGCCGATTTCTGTGGGCGGAGATGAGATTCCAGCTCGCGTTGATCTAGTGTCCAGCCGCTAGGTATCTTGAAAGTGGCCTCATCCCAATAGCTTAAAACCAGCTTGTGGTTACAGAACCACATAAAAGAAATTAAATGACACACACATAAAACAACCTCAGCTCCACACGCTGAATAATCTGTGTGCAAGACGGATGAAAAATAGCTAATATGTTTGCATTGGACAACAGTAGAAACCACACTTAGTGTTTCTCTGCTGTAATGCTCTGCTGAAAGTGGACTTTGGATTACTTCCAATTTATGCACTCAGCTTTGCAGGTTCTCTGAATGCATTAGGAGCTACAAGTTGCTATTCTACTAATTAGTTCAAACTATGTCCCTCTTTGGCCCTGCCAAATGCTTCACTAAAATGTTACCTGGCTGATAACCCTGATAGGGATGTGGATATTACAGAAAAAAAACCAAAATAATTTAAATGCACACCCCCACGCCCCCCCAACAACCAATACCACAAAAGGGTTTGGCAGGGTGAAAGAGAGAGGTATATATGCCATTCTGCCACCATAGAAAGAAAATCACTCCATCATGACAGCAAAACTGCTCTGAAAGTACACCCTGATGGAACAACAGCACAAGTGTGAAGAACACACATGGAGGCATCACTGAGTTAAGTAATCTGGTTTTCAAGCAACATGAAAAGCTGCTCTGAAAGCCACTGTCCCACTGTCATTCTTATTGGTGTTTTCCTGAATCCAGCACAGGGTGCAGGCTCCTCACTGCTTCAGCCCAGATGGGCAACACACCTCTTGTGCACAAACAGCAGAACAGGAGACAGGAAGACCTTTTGCTTTACTAGAAAACTTGCGCACTACACTGTAAAATCTATTTATCTAGTAAGATGACACAGCATGATGCCTGTTTGTTTACCCTGAGCAGCGTAATTGCAGTGCCTGGATACAAAAACTGATTATGAACACAATAACAACCAAAAGCAGCCTTCTTCCTCCACAGAGTGGATGGGTAACCCCTTCCCATGCCTTCTCGCAGGTGACTGTGCTGCACAGAGCTCCTGCCAGGCAGCCAAGGGGCAACCTGAGCCCTTTGTGTCCCAAAATACACAACCAGGGCAGGGAGGCTGCTGCGGCGGAGCCATGCCTCTTTATGCTGGCCCTGAGACTGGCTCTTTAGGTTCGTCTTTTGAGGTTGCTACCTGAACCAAGTAAGCCTCTACTTAATATTATGTAAAATGAAAAATACCCAAAGCCTAAAACACCACCAGAAAAACATGCAAACCCCCATTATTTTACTGAAAACATAGAGATGGTATGGTGTGGTATCAAACACAATGCAAAACCTGTGCTGCTTTAAGAGTGCACACTAAACTTCATTTGGCATTAGAGACAGTATTTTGTGACAACAGTTCTTCTCTAAAAAGTTTTCTGAGCAAGAGTTATTAGCAGCAATCTTAGCTGAACGAGGAAACAGCGCACTGTGACAATCTTGATACTAATTTAAGAAAGGAAGCGTAGGTCACATTTAATTCAGCTGTTTCTTGATGCTTCCACAAGCAGTAATGCTCTCTTCAATCTTCCAAACTCTCACGGTGCCATGGCAAACATTGCCACTGCCAGCGAGAAAGCCTGCCTCCATAAAATATGTCTCCAGTCTAGCAGCTACAGCAGTTCGTTGGCATGCCTCACACAGCTGGGGTCCACCTTGAGACCATTGATGACTGCATGACTGGATTAGTAGACTGAATGAAATAAATGGATGAATGGTATCCCAGCTGTAAGATAGTAGTTCTTTTGCTTTTTCTGGGCTTTAATGAATTTCTGCCAATTGTTACCAAAGATAATATACTCAAAATGTTTGTAAGTTCATGTAAACAAAGACAGAACTTTTGCCATTTTCATCATTTTCTTGTCTTCCCATTTCTTTGCTTTAAAAAAATATCAATAACCTATCTAAAAAATAAATGTTTTTAGAAACAAACCCCTTAAACTATTCTCTTTTGGAAAACAAATTCTGACCCACGGCAGACACTTATTACTGATAATTCACATCTGTGAAAGCCAAATTTTTCTGATAAAATCACCAGGGAAGCAGTATTCCAAAGTAGCAACATATTTTTGCACTTAGACTTGTAATTCCCAAGTTTAGTTAATACTGAACATTGAACCTGCAAGGCATTAATCAGAGTGAACAAACCAACCCATCTTATGAGACTGGCTCCCTGGGATATTTAGACTTCTTCATCTTAATACCACGACAGATGCTGAACTGGTATCAATCTCAATAGCTCTATTGACTGAATTACCTTCTTATGGCTCTGGCTTACGCTGCTCTCATCCCCAGCCTTCAGTTTTCTTAAGATAGTTAGTATTTTTGTAAGAATCTTAGTCTTTTTTTTTTTTCTGCAGCGCACAGCACTCAAGATATTCTACTTGGTTAGTCACAGAAAGGTTTACTTCCCTGCAAATAATACCACTAGCAGCATGGCAAAAGGATCTGTATATATGCCTTGAAAACCCCACTTTTCTAGTAGGATTTCTGATTGCCAGCCCTTTTTAGATTTTCAGCTGTGCACTTCCAGCAAACATCAGGATCCACAAAAAATATTAGTTCTCTCCAAACCAGGCTTAATCATAGACAATTGATGATCAGGAACAAAGAAGGCATTTCCAGACAGCCCAAACAAGGGAAATGCTACTGAAATACTCATGGGAAGTGCTATGTGAAAAGCACACCAAAACCATGACATGTTGGCCTGATAAAAAAACATCACTGTTGAAACAACAGACAGGAACAGGAAGAGAGGCTGAAAATCCAGTTTTCTTCAGATGTTGGAATTCTAACCATCATACCCAACTTTCTTAACACTCCATTCCCTATCCCCGTCTTAGTGACCTCTGTACTGGAAACAGAGCAGCACTAGAATGACAATAGATAGACACATCCAATGTTTATCGAACTCTAAACTAATTAGACTCATTAAATATTGACTTCATGTTTTTTGGCTATGAATCAAGTAAGTTATTAAATAACTTGTTAAGGGCCTGAGACTATTTCCTCTTGTATGTTAATTGAGATAAATCATGCAGCCCTCATTCCTTGGGTAGTAACTCCCTTGGACTGGATTATCTGGTGCAGAAAGCACCTCGTGATGTCACTGGTTAGGCAAAAAATTTAAAACTGTTCTGTTTATCTTAATTCACAACTCCATTTATTTCTCATACATCTGTACACTTACCAGGCCTCACTTCAATTTGGTTTTACTGAGTATGTCAAACCTATCACTGAATCATACAGTTTCAGAGCACAGTGAGCATACAATGGTGAAACTAACTGCTCAGTTCCAAGAACAACAGGGTGAAAAAAAAAAGTCAAACACCAGACTGAACGCTTCAGCTTAATATGCCTTCATTCTGCTTTGATGTAATTTCAAACACATCTAATATCTGTCAAGAAATGTAACCTGACCCTCCTTTTCCCTTTTTCCTGTTTCAGATATTATTAGGCCAGTATCTTCTGCTTCGTTTAATGAAGGTAGAAACACTTGTTCAATTTAATGCTATAATTAGGAAGAGATGAAAAAAAAAAAGGTACAACTTGGAAGATATACAAGAAGAACATATACAAGAGCTCAGCAGGATTTTTCTTAGGAAGGTAAACTAGATTTCTAGCCTGATGTTATATCTAATGAATTTAGTGAAGACTGCATTTTTATCTTGCATAAGGAAACCCCTTAAAAAGTATTTAATGTTTTGTTTTTTTCAGAAAAATTAAACGGTGTCATTCATGGAGGGGATTCTCCCAATCTACTCCGCTCTCGTGATAGCCCACTGGGAGTACTGTGTCCAGTTCTGGAGTCCCCAGCATAAGGAGGACATAGAGCTGTTGGAGCAAGTCCAGAGGAAAGCCACAAAGATGGTCAGAGGGCTGGAGAACCTCTCCTACAAAAACAGGCTGAGAGAATTGGGGTTGTTCAGCCTGGAGAAGAGAAGGCTGTCAGGAGACCTTGGAGCACATTCCAATACCTGAAGGGGCTACATGAAAGCTGGAGAGGGACATTTTATGAGAGCATGTAGTGATAGGACGAGGGGCAACTGTTTTAAACTGAAAGAGGGCAGATTTAGATATTAGGAGGAAATTCTTTCCTGTGCGGATGGTGAGACACTGGCACAGGTTGCCCAGAGGAGCTGTGGATGCCCCCTCCCTGGAAGTGTTCAAGTCCAGGTAGGATGGGGCTTGGAGCAACCTGGTCTACTTGGAGGTGTCCCTGTCCCAGCAAATTTACTACCTGCTTCTCTCACCTTTCTAATGGTACAAATACTCCATTTTTTCTTTTGTTACTTGCTAAAAATCTGTTGCATGTGACTCCTTTCTTAGGAAATGATACCAAGCCAGAGTTAAGATATGAATTAAAGCAAGATTTTTCCACCACTGAAAGAAGCCCAAGTTAAAGGATTTTGCTTGTGTTTTGATTGCTTTCAAATAAGCAACTGTTTTAAAAATGAATGTGAACAGCTCAACAGCACTTCATTGCAGCAATGTGCCATGTTGAACTGCCTTGCACAAAAATCAAAACACTAGCCTGTTCACTTGCCTTTCCTTGTAAATTTAGAAGGTTTTAAGTGTGTTTGACTTGGGAAGGAGAAAGTTCTGTACTGTACCTCTCTTACAAACTAATGTCAGGCGCACACACACAATATTAAAATATATGGTACTTGGTAAAGCCAATAAGGAGTGCTCATAGAAGCCAACAAAAAATAGTTTAAAAAAAATAATCAACATCTGGGCTTTCATTACAGAGTAGTTAAAAAAACCCAAAACAGCCTAACAGCAGCCAAATAATTCCTCTGTCTTCACCTAACCCACCTAAGAAAGACGTGTACCCTTCCCCCAAGATTTTTAGGCTACTTAACCTCAAGCAAAATTAGTAATAATCAAATGATCTATGAATTCCAATATGTAAGACACACATTTAAATACCTTTAAACTTTCACAATTCAATCAAAAGGTATTTACCTGCCCGAGTGTGTTCCTATCGCAACCACTGCTCCACTGGGATGGAAGTCAGCACAGTGCCCCGGTTCCTGAATAGAGAGGCACAAACACATCATTCACCCACCTGCTTCCTTACGGTCAAACACCTCTCCTTGTACCAAAGCTACTCTAAAAGCCTGAGGTGAATTGACATGGTGAAAAACTAATTGGTTAGCAGCATGCTTATAATCCTCAGATGGATTTTCTTTTAATGTATCAGTGACAGGGTTTACATGACCTTCTTGCAAGTAAAATCCCTCTGCAAAAAGATACTTTCGGTTGGATATTAGGACAGAATTAGCCAAAATATGAAATGAACAATGACAGTAATGAAGGACTTCTAAAGCCAAAATCTTTCACATTTGTACGATATCCCCTTTGAATTGTTTGAATAATAGGGAAAAAAGTTACACTCTAACAAGAACAAAGGACTTGGAGTTTTATTTGACTTGGATTTTTAGAATGACATTAGACAACAGTAACCAGATATACAATGTCCAATGCCTACACAATGGCTGGTGAACCTGCTTAAGTTTATCAAAGCTTCGAAACAGCGATTTTATGTTGCAACTACAAGATCTTTACTTCTGTTGCAATCATATGGGACAAGGGTATTTTAGAAAATTAGTACTTTTTCCTGTTTTCCAACTTTGTATTTAAAGTTAAAGGCTTGACATACATCTAGCAGCCTGGTCCATTCCAGTGTGTGGTCCACAGAATTCCACATACAGACTTGCCTATCTTGGGCACATGTTAAAAATAAGTCTTTGAATGGATGGGATGCCAGTCCCCAGAGTTCATCTGTATGTCCCTGGAAAGAAAACACATATGACTTAACAATGAATAAAATAAAGACTTTTTTCTTAAAACAATACACCAGCAGGGAAAGCCTTTACATTTTTGGGTTGTGATTTAAAAAAAGTTGTGCTCACCTGTACCTCTACTAGGAAACCATCATTAAATGTTCCCCGCAAAACAAAGTTTCGTGAAGTACCCACTAAAAATTGATCAGCTTTTCCTTCTGCTACTGCTCTGATTGTTCCATACTGGTCAGGAACCTAGGAAAAAAAAATACCTGTAAAGCCACATCACAAATCTTGACCGATGCTTATTTTTGAATGCCACAAATAGTGCACAATGACAGCAAAAGTACTGCAGTTCCCCAGTAAAAATGAAAAATCTAATCATGTATACACTGGAACAGGACCTGACCTGAAACGTACCTCATTTATTTATTTGGCACAGGCATACAAACAATCTCACTCCAAAACAATCACAATTTGTCTTTTTAGTGAGACTCAGCAGAAAAAAATTACAAATTAATTACATGGATTTTTAAGTGTCAAATAGTCCAAACAAATGCACTCCACAACGTTATAACTCATCATATAAGGACAGGAATAACACAGTCACGGTATGCTTTTCAAAACACATAGTGAAAAATAAGAAAAATCTTGTAACACAGAGTAAAAGCTTCCTGATTTTCTTAATGTTTCCTGATTAGCCTTAAGTAAATGTTCCTAAGCCTTATGTCAGCAATGACTTCAAATTTTATTGTTTATTACATGCTTGAATTCTAATACACTGGTTTATTTTGCAGTGTGCATTTGTTTGGTTTTCTGGATGATTTATCTTTAGAAAACACTAACTTTAATATTAGCCATGTAAGATAGAAAATCAATGCAATAATTCAGAAGGTTGTGTGTCAGGGTTCTGGTAATATTTCTCAACATAAAAAATTAGCTTTAACATAACATTATTAACAAAAGGAAAACAGAGACACTGATATTAATAGAGTCTGTTAGTTAAGCCTCAGTATCAGTATGTGATAGTCAATGGTTACTTACTCTCAGCCATGTTTTCTAACGGTCAATATCAGATTCAAGGTAATAACACTCTAGATGGAACTAAACATACGTATTGAGGAAAAAATGCTGCCCTAAATGGAGACTATATAAGTGGACTAAACTATATTAGAACAACCGCTTAAGAAGAATACATTATTTCAAGGTCATCTTATTGTCAGGAAAATACAAAAGAGCATTTTAAAATCCATAATGTATAGTTTTTCTAATTCACCTCCATTTACCTAGCATTGCCATATAGCCAAATCACAAAGACATACATATTCACTCAACATCTGGTTTAGAATGGAATCACAGAATCATGGAATGCTTTGGGTCGGAAGGGACCTTAAAGATCATCCAGTTCCAACTCCCTGCCATAGGCAGGGACACCTCCCACTAGACCAGGTTGTTCAGAGGCCCATCCAACCTGGCCTCGGAACACTTCCAGGGATGGGTCAGCCACAACTTCCCTGGGCAACCTGTGCCAGTGTCTCACCACCCTCACAGAAAAGAATTTCCTCCCAATATCCAATCTAAATCTACCTTCTTTCAGCTTAAAACCATTCTCCCTTGTCCCATCACTCCATGCCCTTGTAAAAAGTCCCTCTCCAGCTTTCCTGTAGCCCCTTCAGGTACTGGAAGGCTGCTACAAGGTCTCCTGACAGCCTTCTCTTCTCCAGGCTGAACAACCCCAACTGTCTCAGCCTTTCCTCATACAAGAGGTGCTCCAGCCCTCTGATCATCTTTGTGGCCCTCCTCTGGACTCACTCCAACAGCTCCATTTCCTTCTTATGTTGGGGACTCCAGAACTGGACACAGTGCTCCAGGTTGGGTCTCTCGAGATCAGAGTAGAGGGAGAGAATCACCTCCCTTGACCTTCTGGTCACGCTTCTTTTGATGCAGCCAAGGATACCGTTGGCTTTTCAGGCTACAAGAGCACACTGCTGGCTCACGTTGAGCTTCTCATCCAGCAACACCCTCAAGTCCTCCTCCTCGTGAAGGACTAAAGCTGAAAGAAGTTACTCCACACAGCTCATTAATCACTGACTCTTACAGAATACCTGTATGTATCCTACTGATCATCTGCCTGGTGTCAAAAATTCTATTACAATCCTCAAATCCTGGTAACACTGTCTTTCCCCAAACAGGCTAACTTAACAAAAACACAAGTGATACTAAAGGATATCCTAAAAACCGGGATGAATAAAAGAAACTAAGGAAGGGATTGAGGGAAAGAAAAATCTTTTCATTTCTATTCGACTTCATTTCTATTCGAGAACTGAAGCCTCATATAGGCTTATCTATAGGCTGAAAATTTAAACACTTTTATAACAAAACATTGTTATCCACTTAAAAAGACAGTAACCAGAAGTATTCTATCATTCTAACTACCAATCCTCCAAAGGGTGGGGAGGGCTCCATCTTGCTAGTCAATACCTTGCTCAAGCATTTACTTGAAACTCTTGCTTTCTTACCTCAATTTCCCTTTCAGGATTCAAATCATGATCCCACAGGATGATCTTTCGGTCCTTCCCACCTCCAGTTAGCAGCATCCCATTCCTCATTTGACAGAGTGTGAACACACTGCCATCATGAGCTTTGATTTGTCTGCTTATCTGATATACTCCTACATGTACAAAAAAAAATAATAAGGAACACCACTTGTTTTTTTACCTGGGGTTGACAAGAAGCTGTGCTTTTTGGCAGAAGAGTAAACATAAAGTAACACCGTATAGTAAATAATTACATTTTGATTGTCTGGCTATTAGTATTGCATTAGTATTGCAAACACAAGGTGGTAGTGTTTTCTTACAAGATAAAAAGATAAAACAAAGGGCTTGCCTTTCTGAATAGAAACTTTTTTAAGATTGACTGTCCTACAACTTGGTAAGGCAAGAACAACTGTTTGCAAAATGTTTTCATCTTTCCAGATGCAAGAGAAACTGTCCTTTACAGTCAGTAAATATTTAGGCAGGTAATTATTAGAAAAGAGTAAAAGTTATTTTACTAAAAGAAACTCAAAGACTTGTTGTCTATAGTTTTATAGGAATAAAAAGAAAATTACTTAAAAGTTAAGTTTCCAGGATGCACAAATCTAGTATCTAATGCTGGATATTGCCTTACTTAAAAATAGCATAACCAGCATTTGGCATCTATCGGTATAGCAGACTATCCAAAGGAAAATACTAGGAAGAACGAAAAATAGATGAGAAAATTGAAGAACAACGCTAGCAAAGGAAGTCTTTTGCATCCTAATCGGTCTTCATGTCAAAAGAAGTGCTGTATGAATGTATATTTTAACAAAAGCAAGACCTGTGCTTTGAGACTTGCATATCTTCAAATAGCAATCACAGAAAAAGCCTGAAACACCAGCCAAATAAACACTGGCTTAACTTTGCTGACTCTGCCTATGGCTCAAATCAGTTCAAGTCAGCATGCTCTCACACTCTGAAAAAGAGTTTAAGAGCAAGTCCTGTGACCAATCTAATGTGATAAACCAACTCAAAGATCCCATATTTAATTAAGTGAATGTAAATAAATATTCTGTTCAGCATTTTAAGATTATACTGGAAAAAGTTATTTTTGCACAAGAACTTCAAAATTGGACATCAGATAATTTGTTAAAATTACTTTTCCATTGCAGCTAGCTTGAAAGACAAGAAAAAGATTTACCTACAAAAACAGACGTACCATTAAAAATTTACTTTTTACATGAATGTTTTCCTGGCATATCAATTTAAACCAGAGTGTTTGAAATAGCTGCCAAGTAAAATGAACTATCCTTGAATTTATAAGTTACCCTACAGTCAACTGTTCCAGGTCTGCATATGTTGGGTAACAAATAATTTTCCTTTCTTTTTTACAAAAGCTTTGCCCTAAAGAGGAACTTTAACCCAAATTTCAAATAAGATGTGTTTTAAAGTATATTCTACATCCAAGACTTGAGTACCTGCTAAACCAGATACTGTTATTTGCATAACTGGTAGAAGTATACATTACATTTTTCTTTCATATACAAATGCTATTAACGTCAGCTTCAACACTTAATGGTATTCCTCTGAAACTAAGCGCAGTACAACATAAGCCTCAAAAGGCAAAGATAGCTTGCAGAATCCTCAAGCCAATCCTACAGCCTTTTTCAAATGATGAAAGGAAAGTTGATAAACTGCATCTTTTTAAAATGCAAAATATTTAGATGAAGTAGTTTTCATTCACTTCAGGCACAGTTTCATTAATTACTGAGAAAGTCTAGATTGCTATTCAGTCAGCAAATTCATGAGACCTGTTAATAGGAGGAAGTGTACACCCTTAGGCAGGCCTGGTTCCCTATTCCTTTTCTAATGCAATCCTTTACGTTTGTCTTCTCCAGACTATCTGAAATCTGCAATCAACTGTGAATGTATCCTACCTTTCGGTCCTTTTCCTGGAGTAGATTCTACAGTAGTTTTGCCCCATATAAGTATTATCCCACCTGAGTCTCCAGTGAGCACATCACCATTTCCCAAAAAAGCCAAACACTGAACAAATTTGGGTTTTTCATATTTCTGAAACAAAATAAGCAAAAGAAAGGGATAATTGTTTGTACTCTTTATGTAATTAGTGTAATGTATCCACACCTATACACCCTGCATAAATGCAAGCAGAAGTTAACTGGTTTTGTTTGTTTACTCCTCTGCTCAAACAGTACATGGTAACAACAGACCAAATTTACAGAAAGCGTGAGCAGATCATTCCATTGATTTAAAACTGACCTGATATTAAGACATTTCTTACCCCAAATATCCCTTGCTTCCTTGATAATGAATTGCCACTCCAGGTCCAGAAAAATATATGAGATTTGCCACATGTTATTATGGTATTTGCATCAGTTGGATGGAATTCTACAGCGAGAACAACTTCATTTGTAGTCTGAAATAATAATAGAAATAGTATTTATTCAGATGGGAGATTAACTATTAGAAATATGTGTAAAATCCCAAGTTTCAGAACCAAGACATGAGGAACTATACAGCTCATTATATGCTTGACAGAATCTGTAAGTGTTCCATGAGAAATCAACTGTCTGAATGACCGCACATATCATTTCATATATATTGATTTTTTTACATTCTTAAGCGATCTTTATAAAACTTCAGCAGAAAAGTCAGGGGTTTACATTCACTTTTAGATTCACAACAGCTTCTGCCCTCTGGAACAACTAATACTTCTGCCATGGAAAGTGAATGATGTATTAAAGACACTTTTTTGGGGTCAAAACTCTCAGTTTTTACACAGACTAGTTTACTATTCTGGATAACAAAGCTGTTCCAGAGACAAGTGACACAATAGTAACATAGCAGAATTATATCCATCATTCAGTTTCTGAAATTCTATATTCCTTTGGGTTAGTTCTTCCTCTCCTTTATTCCTCATGAAGAAGCAAAAAAGAAAGACTGCATAGCTCAAAACTCTGAAACGCAGAGTACCACCTTTGTATTTTTACTGGCTGCATATACTGTTACTGAATTACCTCAGTGAGTATTTAATCCTTTACCAATAGATTTTACAAACATAACGCACTGACTGGTCATTTATCTAACTTATAATGTATATTCAATCAAACTGTCTTTGAAGAATCTGCTGGAGGCAATGACTCTAAAAAACACTTACGTAAATGCATCAATGCATTTACTTCTAGGGGATTTAAGCCTGTGCTTTAAAGAAATATACTTAACAGTGCTGCTGAATCAGCACCTGTGGGAATTCTGTTTCCCACTTCACCATTTTTGGCTCACTTTAGGAAAACAACCTTATTTAGTTTCATTTTTTGTTGATAGCCATATTTATTGAATTATGCTTCTCACACAGATTCCTTCACATAAGCAGATCTGTTATACCCACAAATTGTATGAAAACTAAGGACTGAAAAATTTAATCAAGTTCAGCTGTGAGAAGGTTTTGCACTCTAGCTCAAGGGATGAAAGTGCTCACACCATCTATCATGTGAAGTGCCAAAGATACTGCAAAATCAAATCCTAAACATGTGTAAGTACTAGAGAGCAAGCTGTCCCTTCCAAAATGGTTTTAGCCAATTCTGAAATACACACCAAGGAATTCCCTGGGGAGTGAAAACAGTCAAAACATAACGTCAATAAAATGGGAAATACGAGCCATATGCCAAACAGCTTGACATTAAATATCAACAAGGAAATGAAAATATTCATACAGGAATTATATTAAAAGTTACAGAATAGACCATAATTAGTATTGGTCAACATAATTTAAAGAAAATGGGTCAAACCAACCTGATTTTGTTATCTGAAATTGCAAGCTTGTAATCATACAGACATATAAATCTTTTAGATTATTCGAATTGCTGTCTCATGATTAAAAAAATAAAAAATACTCAGTTTCACATCCATGTAATATTTCCTTGCTTGATATTGTATAATGTAAAGCAAGATGTTTCAAATAATGGACTTCAACAGCAAGTTATCAGTTTGGGTGTTTCCAGTAGAATCAACTTCACACAAACATTGAGCACAACACCTCTGAACACTTCTCACTGATCAGATATTTAGGAGGTTATGAAAGAAACAAGGAGCCAGACAAGACTGTGATCTACAAAAGTACTAAAGAACTTCAAATGAGAAAAGACACATGTACCGAGAATCAATGATTAAAACTTGATTCCGACAAAAATGAAAATAAGGAATGTCTAAAAATATTTTATTTTAACAGACAAACACAGACTGATTCATCACTTCAGTTTCACGAAGTTCCTAGGATATATTTAAAAAGAAAAAATTAGGAAAATATTAGAGAATTGCTTTATTTGGGTTGGCTCTTGGGAATGAGTAAAATGTAATTATAAGCACTCCAATATTGAAATTCCTTCCAATATACAAGTTAAGAATACATTTCTTTTGTACCCTTACGCAAGTCAGCAGTACCGTATGGTTGCAGTTTCCAAGTAAGATCAAATGTGTGTCTCACAAAGTGTTGTATTTATAGGAATAAACCCACTTGTATTTCAGAATATTAAATTGTGCAATATTTACCTTTATTTCTGCTATTTTTGATTTCCTCTGCCAATCCCATACAGTGAGCATATGCTCATTAGAGTCATCAATTACACACAAATGAGTACCAGAATCCTAAAGAAAAAAAGAAAAGAAGTGCTAACAAAGTACTATCATACCTATCACATGCTGTGTAGAAACAGGGCAGGAGAGTAGTATTTAAAAGAACCACAGAATTACAAATATAAAATAAACAAGTCCTTCTAAAGTAATTATAAGCTCATTATGTCTGGTATTTTCCTCTTCTCTTAAAGACAGACATAGTTTTTTTGCATAGTCTCACAAAAAAAATGACCATGCTTTAAATAATATCCTAGGAAAGTTTTAAAAGTATCCTACCAAATCTTTCCCTTTTAGTTTCTTTTAGTTGTCTTTTTTTTTTTCCACTTCCTTGTTTGCAATATCATGCTAGTTGCAAAGAGGTTTCTCCTTTTTTCTATTCTGCAAATATGTTGTTTTTCCTCAGGTCTCAGAGGACAGAGACACAGCTCCACTTGTGTTTTTTTCTTAAATGTCACCATCACTTAACTACATTATCAAATTTTGTAAGCACATCTCATTTTTTCCTCATGGAACACTAAGTACCAGCAGTTTCATCATGTAGTTGGTAAAACTGCAGCGATGTAACACTTTCTGGATAAAACTGACATCTATGGTATTAAATAATTGAAATGGCAAACATGGCTCTATGGAATTAAAAGAGCAGACAGAAAATCTTAGAACAAAAACATACTTATTCACAGCAACGCATACTTGCACAAACCAGTTTCAAGGACATGTGTAGAAAGATTTGGAGGGGGTCTTATCTACTTTAAAGTTGATTCTTGCAGTTCAACCACATTCTCTGACAAATTATGAAAATAGAGGTGGCTGAAATTTATTCCCAAACGCTAATACTATTATGAGCAGCAATGTGCAAATACACACATCAGTTAAGCGGAAAGAAACCCCAAAGATAGCATTGGCGATATATACAGCTCTTGTGTGGGTTAATGGAATTATGTGGTAAAAACACATTCACCGTTTCAGTCAAGTGATGAATCATACGGGACTGGACAAGGTATCAAAGTCAGTTTCAGCTGCAAAACAAACTAAGAAAATGTAAAATCTAGTCCTCAAAAAACTCATTAGTGTTTTGATTGTTTGTTTTGTTTTTAAAATGATGGAACGTGTTTTTATTCATCTTGAAAAAAAAAATGTATCCGAGTTTCAAAGTTTTGTTTGTCATAGTGATAGGAATGACAGTCTTCCTCTCACTGTATTCCATTTTATTTATGCTACCCTCTATTTGTATAAACCAAAAAATATATTTATTTACTGAGAGACAAAATCTAGGCATAATTAACTTAGCAATATTTCAATGTGTAAGCATTTCTTTTCAAGAACGGTCACTTTCCAGGAAAGGTCACTGGTCGCCCAGCAAGACTGTTGGGTCTCCATCCTTGGAGATAACCAGAACCCAGCTGGACCACAGCCCTGAGCAGCCTGCTTTGGCTGAGCCTCCTGCAAGCAGGATGATGGATGAGGTGATCTCCAGACCTCCCTTCCCACCTCAGCTGTCCTGTGAATCTCCTCCTCTTACAGCAAAATACAGTGGACAGTCTTTTTCTGCATTTTTCATTTTTTACACATACTAATTCTTCTTGCTGGGATGCAAGAATCAAAGCCTGTGTTCTCAGGAGGTCTGATATGTCTTAGTGCTTTGTAAAAATACAAAGGCAGCTTAAATTACTTCTCAGGAAAAAACAGCACAAGATAATGTTTGTTTGTTTGTCTTTTTATTCCTGTTGGTGGACAAAAACCTACTCCAGCTGTTCTAACAGAAAAGTTACCCTTTCTATTAGAACTCACTAAAATTTGTCTTCATGAACCTCACTAACAAACCTGTTTTTAACATCAAAACAAAAAACCAAGCCCCTGACAAACAAAACCAAACCACCAAACCCAGCACAGACTTCAATTTCTAGTTAAGGCTTTTCTTGCCTGGTATTTATCCACTGCACTCATTTGTTACCGCAATTTTACATGTGCAATTTCCTGTTTTACCAGCCAGCTCACTATCAGCTGGTTTTATAAAGTATACATAAAGTTTACTGACACACTTTTAATACCAAAACAGATCAGCTAGCCAACCACATACAAAAATCTCCAGAAATTTCCTCCCCATTCATATAGCATTGGATAAGTTATTTAACACACCAACTAATTTCACCCATCTTACCGCTTTTGAAAAATCCAAACATCCCACTCCACGTTCAAAAGTCCCAAGGCCAATAACCTGCAGGGTGGTCAGGCTCACCGAGTCCCATACTCTAACATGGGGCTGCAGAGGCTGTGTGAAAAAGCAACGGGACAAACAGTGTCATCAACAGTGAAAGCATCGTATGCAGGTGTCATGTTTTGTTAAGCAGATGCTGCCTGAATTACAAACTGCAGACTGAAATGCAGGATGACCTGTGCTGAAAATGCTGCTGGAAGGTGCATCTTGAAGCTCAAAAGGTGAGAGTCAAGACAATCTTGTGCCCTGTGTCTGGGCTACAAACATGGCAGCAGTGCTGTTGAGGCAAGAAATTAAGTATGGTGGCATTTAGTAGTTGTGAAAAAAAACCTTTGCCCAATTTAAGTCATTGAACAAATAATGGAAGAGTCATCTTGCATTTCAGACCCCAGAGCTACCAATCTTATGCAACAACTGAAAATAATGACCAAACTTTGGGGTTTTTTATATATAAAGTAGGAAAAAAGAACCCCAAAAAACCCTGGTCCACTGAGTCCCCTAACCATCACCAACCACTCAATGAAAACCTCCAAGGTTATATTTCATAGAAGTACTATTCCAAACCAGCTTAGCTTCATAAATGTGAAACAATCACAAATAAAGTGGGAATTGAGTTTGCTTAAGGACAGCATTCACCATAAAAAGTGACAACAAATCATCCCACTGATGGAAAAACAAACCAAGTAGCCCCAACTAGAGAGTCAAATGTTCAGTGGAAATCATAACAGTATCTATACAAAAAACCCGTATCAATTTCTTACAAAATCTATGAAATTAAGTTGAACATCTGAATAAGGGTTATATTTAATGTGCTTTTACACCTCATAGGATCTGCCCTTTTTTTTTTCCCCCTTCTTTTTTTCCCCTCTGTCTATAACTTCACAAAGATAATTCAATTATTAAAATTCTGACAGACTTCACAAACAGCTAGGGACAAGAGCATTTAAACAGACTTGCTCTAAAATGAGCAAGTTTGTAGGAAAGGTTGACACACGTTCCAGGAACTCTCAAAGTTGGTTTCCTTTTCCATGAAGCCTTAAGAGTACACTGATCCACAGAACTGGGGACTTGTTCTTGTCTGGGAGAAGATTTATTCAAATAAATGTGAGAGAAATAATGTGGCCTTACAAATCAATAGCAAGCTCCATATTTGCTTGCAGAATTAAAATTTAGTTTCCTGTGTCACAGATAAAGGACTTTATGAGCTTCTGCTCTTTTTGGTGTATGGCTGAGTGCTTATTTGTTACTGTCTTTTGCTAGAGATATAGGCTGTTACCTTAGAAACAGCAAAATATCTCAGTAAATGCAGTGCATAAAATAAACTGCAAAACAAAGGTGATAATGAGATTAAAAAAAACCCAAAACACTTTTCCCTAATTTTCAAAACAAGATACTACTGCTCAACAGCTCTATTACTTACCCTTCCATCTTTATCCACTCCAGCTAACTGTCCTGTTGCAATTCTAATTTTGTCTGGATGAACTGCAAGACTAAGACAGACAGAAATATGACTTGCTTTTGCTGTCATAGGTCTTCAAAACTGAGAGGTTTTTTGTCAATTTTTTTTTTCTTTCTCAACAGAAGCCCATGAAGACAGTTATGATCCTAAATCCCACTTTTAATGAGACAGCTTGAATGTTTTTCATCAGACTGTTTCATTACACATTGTACTGATGGGTCGATCAGGCTCTTGCGATGGCTGCTGGCACACAACCAGGAGTGCCAGAAGAGCCACCTCCATATGTGCTCTGACAAATCTCAGGTTTGCTCTATATCGGGAGTCCACTGTAACAAAACATACATCGTCTCATGATGAGCTTCCTACATGTAATACTGTGCCGTATTAATAAATACTACAGCATATTTTATGCCTAAACCCACAGATAGCATGAAATTGAAAAAAACAGCTGAAAAGTTGGCTGAGTGCTTGTACACCCAGAAGCCAGGGATTATGGCCACTTGAATTGAGTTACTGATCTAATTGTACTAATGAAGTTCTCCAGTATGGCACACTACTAAGTAAAAATCTGCTTTTGCTTATCACAGTTTGCTTTTGAGCTAATGTGAAAATACAGATTTCAGAGTACACATCCTCTTGGTGCTAGTGATTTTTTTGACTGACCTTCTTACTTGCTTTCTTTGTAAAATTACAAAGGTGAAGAAAGCCATTGGAAGAGGAAAAGGGGAGCCAGGGGAAGCCTGAAGAGGTCAGAATGATGGACATCAAAAACATTTACAGTTCAGTCTAGTTTTCTGAATGAAAGTGAAGAACACAAGACTGATGGCGTTCCTCCTATGGGAAGCAATTACAGTTAAAGCACAGCCAGGAGAAAAGAGGCTTAGGTGGCAACTCTTCTCCATTCAGTTACAGTAGGGAGCTTATGTTCATCATTATATTATGTGCACTACTCTTCAGACTAACATTATAAAGACAGCAACTGCCTTTGCACCAACAATGACGTTGGCTCCAGTTTCTCTGCTTCTCTGTTTTGTTTTGCAAACATCCTTCTGATTTCCCAGTCTTAATAGTTGTATGGGGATCTATTTAAAAAATAAGAAAATTATTGTTCAGTTTTCCTTTTGGTTTTCTAACTTTCCTTTATGACTACACCTTTGCCATATTGCCTGTAGACCAGTGATTTAGAATTAGGCTGACAATAATTTTTAATCTCTGGGACAGCTATTTAGAATCATTTACACAAAGATCCTTTCTCTAATCTGGCACTCTTGGATTGGCTAAATATTCCGTTGGTTTACATTTAAGCCTGAAACCCTAAGTTAGCATGGACTGCCCTAGCACTGTTCACTGTGCAGTGCTTACTACAGTGAAATCTACTGAGAAACAGAAAATACAATTATGATGACATTAATGAGCTCATACAGTAGGAGAGAACAAAAAGAATACATTTCTGCATTATTACACACATACTTACATGCAAATGTTATATACTAACCATTTAACACAGTCTGTATGACCCAAGTAGTGTCGCTGAGTTCTCTCCTCATAGTTAAATAGTACCACCACTGATGCTATGAAATATACAATTTCTCCGGTAGGAAGGAGGTAAACATTGGCTCGGCAGTCTCTTCCACGATACCCATATCTATACATATATTTTTTTAAAGTCAAGGTTTTCATAATCACTGTATACCAGAAAAAAAAAAACCCAAAACAAACACTTTTTTTTTTCTTAAAGAGTTCCTAGAGAGCTGTCATGCCAGCAATGTGCTTCACATTTTTCCTCTGGAACTATAGCACAATTTCAGTAACACAGTTTAAAAAACCAAAACTAAACAAACCCCATACAATTCAAGTTCAGGAAATCAAGTCCCTTAAAAAGTGATGCGCGTTGATGTTAAGAATGAAGTACTAAGGGACATTGAATTAAAACAAATACAATGTTGTCATTTTATAAAAACCTCCATGTGAAGTTTCATTAGGTAACAGCAGGACTCACTGTACTGGAGTTGTTTTACAGAGACAGAGCTGTGCATCTGCACCCCAGGCACCAGAGTATTTCTTCACTTTCGCCTTTTAAAACAAGCATGTGAAAATTCCTAGTGTCCTTCAGAAAAAGGCAAGCTTCTGCACAGCAGCTGCCAAGTTCAGGAAATATTTCTTTAGACTGTTTTAGAGTATATTTAAAACAAACAAAACTCAAAAGGAACTGACAGAGTGAAAAATATTCTATGCAAATCTACCTAAAAATATATAAAAGGGACGATTTTTGTAGGAAACTTGCATGACTCCTAATGACATTCAGAAATTTTCCACACTGTGAACCAGCCTTGATTAACACCGATTGAACATTATTACAGTTTGTTATTTCTTTGAAACAGGTGCAATTTCCTTCATCTAGACCATTAATGTGGCTGTCTGCCTGTATGTCAGTTCCCAGGGTCACTATGTACAATTAACATCAAAATTCAGGATTTAACAGTAGCTCTATAGCCTCAAAAAAAAAATCTTATTTTCCTGTTCTGTCCTGCATTTCAGAAAGCTCCCCAATTCAGTGCCAGCTAATACACCTGCAACAGCAAGGAAAATATGAAAAATACATTAAGCAACTTTAGCTAAAGTATTTCAGACTTACGTCCTGGTTAATCAGGCAAATAAAGGAAGTCAAAGACCCCCATGGAGAAAGCTGAATGCATGAAGCTGGCCTTTTCTCATAAACGAAAGCAACTTTGGGAGTATCTAAACTGATACCACCTAAGCTGGCAGCTGGGCTTCTATTCTTCTTGGAAAAGAGCTACCTTTCTACCAAAAATTATCACTACACCCCTTCCAATGCCACCCCCAAAAGTCCCCCACCATACTACCTTTCCTCTTTCACAGTCCCATCAAACCACAGGACTGCTGTACCACAGGAAAACTTGCAAAATTAAACACATGCTATAACTAAACAATGGTTCAAAGAGGGACACTGCATTCAGTTGTCAATTAAATCACCTAAGAGTACAGAAAACAAAACAGATTTATATCTTGCTGTCTTCCGTTTATTAGAGAAGAACACAATGGCTCCTCTGAAGCAGAGATTATTCACTGGCTTGTTTAGCAAATGATATTGAGAAATGCTGACATAACACAATGCTGAGGGCAGAAAAAAAGAAAGATTACTCTGTTTCTCCTCCATCACTATTTACATTCCCACTAAATTTTTCTTTTTATTCTTCTTTTAAACACTGATAGAACAAAAAAATCCTACAAAACTCCAGAATGGCCTTTTATAGAACAAAACAAAACAAAGCAACCAGACCACTGAACTTTCAAAAACGATGGGCTACAAACCAATGAAAATATTTTTTCTATTCTATTCTAAATGCCTTCTCAGAGAAGAAAGGCAGATTTCATTAATGTGCTCTATACAATAGGGATTGTATTGATAAGGATTTATTAAGACTGACATCTTTGAACATTAATCCTAGAAAAGTATTAATGATTTACACAAACACGCCTTTCCACAGCAGAAATCTACCATGCTAACCAAGGCTAAATATTTTGATACCAACAATTGAGCTCCTGCATTTGTGAGGCTGCAAAACATGGTTACGTTTTCTCAGTCCATTTCTTCCCTTTATCCCTCCTACATTACATAAAGAACGGCTGCATTTTCCAGCAGTGTGGTGCTCAGGAGCATGTAAAGAACAACCTGGTTTTTGGGGAGAAATATTGCTTTCTTCATTTTCTATCACAGAGAAAATGAGGCCTTGTTGCTATACAGCAGTTCTATTTTTCTCCACACACTCAGAACAAAGCAGCAGATACATTAATACAAGTGACTGTCTCTCTCTACAGAAAAAGGGGTGACACAACTTTGATGATTAATTTCCACTAAATTTCAATGTTAATTTTTCAATGAGACTGATGTTTCAACCAGGGAAATTCAGAGAAATCTGTCTTCATACTCTGAATGTTTCTCGCCTATCACAAGGACTGTTCTGTCACAACATTTGATATGCTTAACGGCTTTTAGTTTTGGGGTTTTTTTGTTTTTAATTGGGTAAGAATAGCCATGGCCCTCATGAAAAGTGATCCGCTGTAAACCAGAATTCAATAGTATATTTACCTCTGACTTCAATTATTCTTAGAAAGAAGAGCACCAGTGCTAAAACATAATTTATAAAATGGACTCAGGAATACACTCCAGAAACTGAGCTACTATACATTGTGAGAAAGAGTCTATAAAGTCACTGCCTGTCAACAGCAGCACTAACTGTGACTTCTGCAGCTGCTAAATAAGACCATTTCACTACTACTAGGAATACCAGATATGCTTTAACTAGTTCTGAAGTGCAGTATGAAAGACTGCGCTACAAAGCGGGGATATCCAAACTAAATTATTAAATTTAAAGGAAATCACTCAGGAACCAGACACAGTCAAGAGCTCAGACTTCCCCATGAGCTACTTTATCTTGCCAAGCAGCTTAGGTATTTCTTCAATTGACAGTAATCTGCAGGGCAGACAAAAGTGTGTTCTGTTGAAACTACAGTACCGGGTATCAGCAGTTGAATGTACCTTCAGGACACAGTTCATCTAAAAAGGACACCCCCCTCCTAAACCAAAATACCAACCAAACAAAAAAGCTCAAAGGAAAAACCTACCCCAAGAAACCTTCTGTTCTTGCCTTGCAGTTGTTCATAGTTGATCAGAATCTTACAAAAAAGTAATAACAAAGGAAAACCCAATCATCCAGAAGGCAGGAGAACTTAAGGCATTCAAAACAAAACTTACAGAGTGAAAAATTCAACACTCAATAGACCATTTAGTTGCAAAACACTGTCATTACTAAAATATTCCATGAATCACTGTCCCCATGCCTTTTTAATAAGGTACACTGCCTTCAGTTTGCCATCATATTTGGAAGTTACAGCTGGCTTGCAGATTTCTTCCCCTTTCTAAACCTGTGTATGAAATACAAGATCTTCTGCTGCTGTATCCTCCTGTCTCCAAAACTGAAGAAGTATTCACAGAATTCACAGAATTCTAGGTAATTTTGTGCAACTTCACAGAGACCAATATTAAGCCCTCATAAATTTGACTGCCTTGTCCTCATCGTTTTCTTCATCATTGTATCCAAAAGACACAGTATACTCATAAATACAATGGTCTGACATAGAATGCCGTTTCCTTAAACAGATTCCAAAAACATGGACAGTCTGTTTAGACTGGATTTATTTCACTTTAACTAGCCCTCAGCAGGAAACTGGTTTAACCTGAACTTAAGGTCCTTGGACATTAAATTAATATGTCCACACTGGGATTTGCACCTACTTAACTGAGGGTGTGATTTCATGATCAATCTTCATCAGTCTCACTCCTGATGAAAAAGTAGATCTGATCTTCCTCCACTATGCCAGTCCTAGCCCTTGCATGTTTGTGGGGCAAATCAAATTAATGAGTTGATCCTGCTGAAAGTTAACTCTGCAAAAAAAAAGATTACATTTCAGCCAGATCAGTGACTGACCCAATTCACTCCACAGTCATATGAGTGCCAGCATCAGCACTCAAGAGCTGTGACAGCAGGAAACCTGATAACCACAACTTGCAAAGCATGAATATAAGTGTCGTTTTCCTTCCAGCCAGACTTTTAAACCAAAACTTTTGTCCTTTATGGTCAAAGCTTCCACAGTCTCAATGAAAAGTTCAGAGGACGTAAGCTCCACAGCTGCTCTTCATTATCAAGTACCCAACATTATCTGTTTCAAACATCTATTAGTTAATGAAGGAAGGAAAAATAACAGAGAAATCTTCTTTCCTAAAGCAAGTAACAAGGGGTGGCTTAATATATATATATGCCTTACTCACTAACAAATACTAACAAATATCTCTGAACAGGTAAGATGAAAGAACAGATTCTGAATAGAAAAAAAGGGCAAGACAAGACAAAAAGGGAACTGCAAGTAGTAACTGGTATCAAGGATACACCCACTCCAGTTTTAACTTTTCAGGAGGCAGCTCTGTCCTAATATCATCATAGTTTTCTACATCAGAAGGAATGAACATTGTGATTGGTCGACCCCGCATGAACATCTTGATATATTCTCCCTCTGTTGAAAAAAAAAATAAAGAGAAAAAAGTGCTATTAATTGTATGGCAAGTTTACACAAGAAATAAGCACAAAAGAAACCAGTAATAAGCACAGGGATGCAAATAATACTTGTGATATAACAATTATTTTTGAAATGCAAGCTTGGTAAAGGACCAGAGTTTAGTATTTTTTTCAAATGGAACTCTAATACACACGCACACACACAGTAAGTGTTAGTTAAATTTGTGATAGAGTAGACTGAACATGTGACATTTTAGACATGCAAATTAAATAACAAAGGCAAATTTCAAATTAAAATGTGAAATTGAATAAATAAGTAGTCACAGAATCACAGGATAATGTATTCCAGGTTGAAGAGGACTTCGGGAAGTCCTTAAATCCAACCTGCTCAAACCAGGCTCAGCCACAAGGTCATACTAAGTTGCTCAGGGTTGTGTCTAGTCCAGTCTTGAAAAGCTCCAAGGATGGAGATGGTGTAACTTCTTGGCATCTGGCTGGCTGAGGGGACTACCAGAGTCTTTCCCATAGAGTTGCTCACTGTCCCCAGCCTGTATCCCGGCTAGGGGCTCTTCTTCCTCCCAGGTGCAGGACTCGGCACTTGTTCTTGCCTAATTCTGTGAGGTTCCTGCAGACCCAGCCCTCCAACCTGCCCCAGTATCCCAGGTTGGCAGCTCTACCCCCCAGCATATGAACTGAGCTCTCTGGTCTGCTGTCATCTGCAGCTGCACTGTCTTGCCTGCTCCAAGTCATTGCTAAAGAGGTTAAACAGAACAGGTCCAGGACAGAGCCTTGCAGACTCCACTTGTTACTACTGGCCAGCAGTTAGTGTGATCCATTAACCATTATCCTCTGAGGCGAAACATTCAGCTGGTTCTTTTACCCACCGAGCTGCATGCCCATCCAAACCGTAACGGCCTAGCTCAGACACAAGGATACTGCAGGAATGTCATCTGAAATTATACATCATCATGAACTAATACACTAACCTGGATTGTTAATTTATTGAAATAATTTTAATTGCATGTTATTGCATATTGCCTCATATACTGAATAATGAATGAGAAACAACAGTGCCTAATGACTCCAGCTGTAACATTGATGCAACCAATATTATGTTCTAAAATCAAGTTCTTTAAACAAATACTTTTGTATTTCAAAAGATGAACACGAGACAGTCTTCCCATAAATACCCAGGGAACGCTAGCAAATATTTCTCCAATTAAGTGTAAGATTATTACTCAGATTGCATGAATGTGCAATCTATGTTTTGCATTCCCTAAAACATCTAAAATTGAAATTGTGAGAAACTCAGACTTTCACCCACAGACTTATAGTTTAACAGCACAAGTCAAACTTGGAGATCTAAAAAAGCAAGAGAACACAGGTAATTTCAGCAGCAGCAGAAGCAATGTAGACTCCAAAATGGTCTCTTGCTTAGAGAGACATTTTGGAAGGTGCAAAGATTGAGAAATAATCTGAGTTGTGAGCAAGACCAACCTTAAACCAAGGTCTCCACCCTTCTCTGAATTTGAAATACCCCTACTATACAGACTGCAGAAACATACTCTTTCTTACTGCAGCCAGAGGAGTGTTAGAAAGGAAAAACGTAACTATTTCCATCCACCAAAGATATGAAGCTGTCATGCATAAATTTTTGAAATGAATTCTTTACACTCAAGGTCTTTCTTCTACAGCTAGACAAGATAGAAGACCGACAAGTCATCAGTCTAATGAAAAAGTGGAGATTTAAAAGGTTATTTAAAAGAAGTATTTCTGATTATAGAGGATTTTATCCGAGTTGTGTGAAACTCTGTGGAATACCACCCCAGCTCTGAAATCACCAGAAAGCATTGGCTTTGAAGACAGCATGATCCTAGCATATGCCAGTGACTTGGGAGAGCATTGACACATACAGGAAAAATCTATGGTGACTAAATCATATAATATATTCAGTAACTTCTGGCCAGAGAAAGAACTACCCAGGAACTTGTGTGGTTTTACCACCACTTGTCACAGCATTGCTCAAACTGAACTAGGTCAATGAAACCATGTACCTGAATGCAAGCTAGTTAAAAGTATTCTTCTACGTACACGACATTCACTTTGAAGATTTCACAACACATACGGCTTAATTTGTAAAAAACTTTTGGTTTTCCTTTTAACACACTGTGGTTTGATTTCTTGATGCCTAACAGTTTTAACATTTTTTTTGTTTGATGAAACAGATCAGCTTATCAAATTTACCAAGTTCCAAGACTTAAAAGATATTAGTGTGACACCTTTTTCACCTTTAGCGTGCTCAAGTCAGCCTCCTGAGATCAAGAATACATTTTACTTTAAATTTGTGTCGCTTTTGACCCTGACAGTAGGTTTACTCTGCGCTGGAGGTGAGAGAAGGGAATTTTGCTGCGACAGTCAAAATAGAACTGAAACCTAGTGCAAAAAAAAAAATAAAATCCCACAGACTCCAAAGATAATTCCTGAAGAGAAATCATAGTAATTGAGCAATGTAAAACTAACACATGTGTAATGTTTTTTTCTTATTTAGAATAATAATACAATGAAAGTTGAGCCATTTAAGTCCAGTATCAAAGGAACAAATATGAGATGAAAAGCAGTTCTTAAGAACAAATACAGCTCCTTTGAACAAGAACCCTGTCAGTCCATCCACTGACAACAGTAGAAAACTTGCCTCAGTTCAAATATCAAAGAACAAAGAAAATTACTTCACAGAATCACAGAATCACAGAATCTAAGGGGATGGAAGGGAGCATTACTTAATTGCATTGCTGCGAAAAGCTAAAGAGCAG
>VZRW01012835.1:494525-553718 GCA_013398125.1 Aegotheles bennettii | reverse complement strand
CTAGTTATTTCCTCATAGAAGGCTATAAGGTTGGTCAAACATGACTTACCCTTGGTAAAGCCATGTTGACTGCTCTTAATGACCCCCTCATCCTTGATGTGCCTAGAGATAGTGCCAAGAACAAGTTGTTCCATCACCTTTCCAGGGATGGAGGTGAGGCTGACCGGTCTATAGTTACCCGGGTCCTCCTTCTTGCCCTTCTTGTAGACTGGAGTGACATTTGCTTTCCTCCAGTCCTCAGGCACCTCTCCTGTTGCCCATGACTTACCAAAGATGATGGAGAGTGGCTTAGCAATGACCTCTGCCAGCTCCCTCAGCACCCTTGGGTGCATTCCATCCGGACCCATTGATTTATGGATGTCCAGATTGCTCAACTGATCCCTAACCCAATCCTCATCTACCAATGCAAACTCCTCCTTTATCCTGACTTCTTCTGGGGCTTTAGGGATCAGGGGATCCCTTCCCAGTAGCTAAATTAGAAGCAACAGTAATTTTACCAAATCTGCATTACTTAATTGCATTGCTGAGAAAAGCTAAAGATCAGTGTTGTCACTAGTTTAATACAAATATTTAGATAATTGCTCTGAACTAGTAACATGTCTCATTTTTCTACCTGTGGTGGTTGACCCTGGCAGGACAACAGGTGCCAACCAAATCTGCTCTGTCAGTCCACTCCACAGCTGGACAGGGAAGAGAAAATGTAATGACAGGGAATGGGGGTTGCAGTCAGTTCACCACACTTCATCTCTGCTGCTCCTTCTTCAGAGGGAGGACTCCTCACACTCTTTCCCTGCTCCAGCAAGGGATCTCTCCCATGGGAGACAGTCCTCCATGAACTACTTCAATGTGAGTCCTTCCCACAGGCAACAGTTCTTCACGAACTGCACCAGCATGGGTCCCTACCACAGGGTGCAGACCTTCAGGAACAGACTGCTCCAGCACAGGTCTCCTGCAGGGTCACAAGTCCTGTCGGCAAACCTGCTCCAGTGGAAGCTCTCCACAGGGTCACAACTTCCTCTGGGCATCCATCTGCTCTGGGGTGGGGTCCTCCAGGGGTTGCAGGTGAATAGCTGCTCCACCATGTACCTCCATGGGCTGCAGGGGGGTATCTGCTCCACCATGGTCTTCACCACAGGCTGTAGGGGAATCTCTGCTCTGGCACCTGAAGCACCTCCCTCCGCCTCCTCCTTCTTCACTGACGTTGGTGTCTGCAGAGTTGTTTCTCTCACATATTCTCACTCCTTTCTCTGGCTGTAATTGGCATTGCACAGAAACTTTTCCCCCTTCTTAAATATGTTATCCCAGAGCCACTATCACCGTTGCTTATGGGCTTGGCCTTGGCCAGCAGCAGGTCAATCTTGGAGCCAGTTGGCATTGGCTCTGTTGGACATAGGGAAATCTTCTAGCAGCTTGTCACAGTAGCCATCCCTGCTACCAAAACCGTGCCATACAAACCCAATATACAACTAAAATAGTTTTATAGTATGTATTTTACAGAGATAAACCAATACTGGCCAAAACCAAGAGTAACATACTAATAGTGACCTTTCTATTAAAATCTGCTGCGCACACTCTTACAAATTAAGGCACAGCACAGCCTGAGGGTATTTAGTGAAAGTCAAATTCTTGATTTAACACTGAGCTTGGCATTTCTGGTTTCACAAGATTGGTGCAAAATGACACCACAAACTTAGAATCAAATTTCTCATCACTGCTTAGAACAGTGGAGACAAGCAGCAACTGAAATTCATAGGGAGGGAGGCAGTTGCACCTGTCAAGACTCTGTAGATGAGAGAGGTGAAGAGTTCAAGAGGAATTCAATCAGGTATTTGGCCAGAGGAGTTGCTCCTGGAGCTCTGGAAAAGATTATCTGCAGGGCATTCTGATACAAATTAGCTCTCTGAACTTCCCATTAAAGAAAGAACATTTTTTTGCTGCTATAGGCCAGCTGCATGTTATTCAAGATTACCTTTGAAGATAAATATTTAACATACTTCTTAGAGAGACATAGGCTAGGTATAACTTGATTAAGCCTCTCCCTACAGAAGAGAAAGGATTAAAATAAGAGACGACCCACTGAAAGATTTTTGACAAAGACTGTAAATTTCCTTTCATCAGAATAACCTGTAGGGAAGATGCAATATTACTGTAAAAAAATCTTTTGGAATACTAGAGAGGATGGCAGTATATCAATAAAAACTATTCTTTAACAGCAACTAACTGCCTGAGGCCAAATCCTTGTATTTGCAAGTTAAGAAAACCAGTGAATTAACTATTTCATAGCATTCTGGCACAACTGAATGCTCAAGAGCATTAGACTGTCTCTTTCCTGCATTCTCACGATTTCCAGGTACAAAGTAGTATGTCAAGACTTTTTTTTCCCCTCACTTGATCTTTTGGAAGAAAAGAGCCTTGGTCATCTCATAACAGAAATGTAGGTAAGGGGGTATAGGGAAGACAAATTCAGAAGTTTTAAATAAAGTAGGGATAAAGAACCCAAAGAAAACAAAAAATCCTCAACAATTCTGGTATTTACCAGCCTGAAAACAGTAGGTATGAAAGTTAAAATTCTCTACCCCTTATAAAGAGATGTTCAGACCACATTACCCACTGTGCAGAGGCACCTGGGTGGGTGGAGGGAGGGGGAAGGCAAAGGGCAGGAGGGGATACCTGAAAGGACCTTGGCAATTGCTAAGTTAATTAATCTGCAACTGTGGATATCCTATAAATCCTTTCAAATATGAATCAAAGCAACCTAAAAGTACAGTTGAAGCTCTGTAGATAATCCACACCATACAAAAAGGAATAGCTCAAGCCCAGGGCTGCTATAAAAGGCAGCATCACGTGGATGCAGCGCTCTGGCTTCAGGGGCCAGCTCTTCACCGGGAACAGCTGTAGCTGCTTTTATGCAGTTTGAGCTCAAATTCACAGCCCTTGCCAGACTCTGCTTGGCTCCGCAATAATTCACCTTTGAAGTTTCAACAATCTCTTTGCACAAGCGCCAGGGGACACAGGACCAGCACTCTCCAGTTTTTCCTCCCAGGGTCAGCTCAGGCTAATTAGCCTCACATGGGAGCCCTCTGGATGTGCTGGACCCAGGCAAACTCCGTGCTGGTCTCAGCTCTCTGTGGTATCCCCAGAGATCTGCAGAAATTAACGCAGCTCCAAAGATGCTGAAACACTTGATCTGACTATACCGTGGCCCCAGTCAGCTAAAGGGACACAAAACATCACTCAGGAAGACTGACACAAAGACAGAGCTCAACAACTTGAAGGGAACACCTAAAAGTGGAATTGAGCACTGATCAGCCACAAGGCTCTGCAAACCCATGCCATGAGCTGGAGGAACATCACAGCTGAGCCCAGCCTAGCCCAGCCCTGCAGACACATAACATACCGCCCAGTGCCCTCTCTCTGCCTGCATCACTCTAGTTTTCACTCTGATCAAGGTACTGCAGCACTCACTTTGGACAGCAGAGCCTTGGCTGTCACTGGGATACACACAAACATGCCCTGCTGATTTCAGAATACCATCCAAAAACCTCACCACTCAACTTCCAGGTGACAATAAAGCATGGCCAGGTTGTTTACTTTTTGTGCGTGTGACAGCATGGCTGTTAACTTCAGCACAGGCCTGTCCATCTGCTGTCTGAAAGTGCATCAGGTGAGCAAGGAAACAGCAACCCATGCCCTTCCTTCTCCCAGCCCTCATTTTGCAAAAACAAAAACATCCAGCTATTTAACTCCTTTTGCGTGATGAGGTTTCAGTCTGTCTCTACACCACCACAAAATTTACCTTTTATGATTGTGGGTGGCTATAACTGCATGCAGTGTTATGGAGGAAAACCTACCAGGGTTTTGCTGCATTAATATTTTCAATAAGGCTGCATATCTCTGTTAGAATTACTTCTGATGCATCCTGGGATTGCATTTGTGTTTTCATAATAAGTGAGTGGTTCAACCTTTGAGTGATTAACCAGCACATTAGAACCCTTTTCCTCACCATTTAATTCTGGCTGACAACCTGTTTATAATTCAAACATTGCTAGCAACTTCTGCATGTGTGATCTTGCACTTTGAAAAATCTAATTTTGTCTTCTACTGCTCCAAGCCTCGGGAACTAGATGTTAGTTGGTAGAGTAAGACTTCCTGGCCTTACTTTATTAAAATCTCAGCTTCCACTGTATCAGTTTGGCCTCTCAGCTTCATTTCATCAGTGCTCCTACTTTCCTGTGTTAAATTCATTAGTGCAAATACTAAGCCAAATAGGTCCCAACAGGCTGGAGGCAGATGTTAGCAACCAGAGCATCTACTGCAGGTTCTCTGAAAGTTTATAGACTGCTAGAGAAGAGAGGAATAAATATGTTGGTGAAACAGGGTACTGCTTCTGAAAGGCAACCCTGGAAGCCTGCCTGATCTGCAAGTAAACAAATGCATCTTCTTCATTAATGGTCACTGTAAGCCAGTGTACTTACCTTGTGTGCAAGGAAACTGCTGGTAAAGCATGCAACACCAAGAATCAGGACTAAAACTAAGGGCAAATAAAAAATTGTAGACAAACAGTAGACAGCAGCTGAAAATTTTCTGCAAAGCCTCCTTGTATCAAAAGGAGATACCCATTAACACAAACAAACCTTAACCAGACTTTATACAAGAAAAAAAACCACACCAAGAAAAAGCATCACAAAAGTAACAGCAAAATTTAACTTCAAACAATGACTATTAATTCACTCTCTCAAGAAAATCTAAAACCTAGCAATTCAAGGAAAGAGAGCTGGAAGGTAAGACCAATGAAAACCATTGCAGGTATTAACAGACAGCAAAGATGCAGCAACACAAACCATCTGTAAGGTTGAAATTAGTGCTTCACGAAGTCAGCAAAGAATGACTCAAGCAGTGACATGTAATTTATTACTTTCTGTGAATCATATTCTTATGGGAATATATAAGTTTTTCACAGGAAGATAATAAAAATAATAGGAACTAAAAAGGAGGAGAAAAAGAGATCAAAGAGATCTTTGTAGATTAACTAAGAACAATAATTCAGGAGACATGAAAGATCCTTCACAAATTTCAATACAGTGACATAACAAACCCAAATCCTCCTGGTTTCCAAAAAAAAATGCATCAAAATGAAATCATCATGGAATACACAGTAGCTTCCTAGAAGTAGGTGAGAATCCTTTATCCTCAATTACTCTGTTTCTTCAACAAAACTGGACAAAATACTAGAAGAACGTATTTTATATCACACTATTTCTAACCTTTTTTTCTTTTTTAGACAGACCCTGAGATAGCCCCACAAGTCTGTGCTGTAATTAACTGCTCTTCAGCTACCAAGTGTGTATGCATAATGGAAAGTCTAATGAGCATACAGTACATTTTACATATATATATATATATACACATACACACACACATAGACACACTCACACAGAGTAGATAATAGTGAATAAATAACAAAGTTATCTCTTTGTCTTCATGCTTGTAAGTTTAATTAAGTAATCATTACAATAGTCTCCTCTTGATAAGGATTACTGATTATTTTTCAATAGGTCCCACCCCATCTGGTTTGAAAGAGTAACATGGACTGATATGCACCAAAACCCTCAGCTCAGTTCTACTTGTCTTTTGCATCTGAATCTTACCCTTAAAGTGAATTACAAGCAAACAAAAAACTCCAAAAGATTCCAACTAGCCTGGCCAAGCAGAACTCTCTAATAATATATAATAAACTACCACATCCAGAGTACATTTATTAATCTGTCTTCACCTTCTAGTTGCTTGACCAGTGAAGTTATGCTTTTTAATACTACAAATAGCTTCTTTCCCACAAGCTGTCTGCTTTCAGGCTTGTGTCCAAGAACTCTGTAGGACCACTAACCTGAGGGACCAAGGCTTAGAAGTCTGTTTCTAATTTAAACCACTGCTATAACAGCACAGAGACAAATACAACCAAATTCAGCCACCATGCCCAGACCACTACATTTTAAGTTACAGTGGAATTAAAATGCAGATGCAGGTCTGCCATGTCTCACCCTGAACCATATGTCGATCCTTGCTGAACCTGAGCAGCAGACACGCACTGTTGCTATTGAGCACTGGTGCAATGCAAACCAAACAGAAGAAAAAAGCAGACAAGATGAGAGATTTGCCTCAGTTTGGAATGATTTCACAGCTTTGCCTTGTGATTTCTTAATAGATCTTTCTTTATTAATTTTACATAACTTGATAAGTAAATCATAGTTAAAACCCTGGTTTTGCAAGTACCAGGGGACATTAAGAATCTAGGTGTTAACAACAGCTACCATTTGCATTCAGATAATTTAAATTTAATATTCAACTTTAGCCTTTTATTAAAAAAAAAAGGACTCAAAAAGGAGTACTAGACACAAACAAGTTCACAAAGACTGTATCTAAGTGCTTCCTGCTTAAATTACAAAATCCTGATTTCACCAAGAATCAATTATAAAAGCTCCTAAACACCAATTTGTTTTTCTAACAGTACCTATGTTTTTAAATAATATGCACTGTGCCTGAATGAGTGCAAGCAACCCAGTAATAATGAGATAGACTGGGTCTCCATTTGCCCTCAGGTACATGACCACTTTCAGTAAGCATCTGACAGAAAACCTGTGTCTGATGAAAAAACTTATCTGAGGTAGTTACTGAATTTTGCACTCTCAGTGTATAGGACACACTGTCAGCACAGTCAATTTTTCCACTGTGGGCTTTGCAATCGCCTTGTTCTGTGAAGCTAGACCTATAGCACAGTTAAATTAACAGAATAAAAAGTACTGGAAACTAATAAAGTACAATCTAAAAAGAAACAAACTTAGGAATGTAGTGAATGCTTTTCATCAATTCTTTCACATATGGTTTTTATTGCTATTCAAAAACATTATTACTTTAAAATAAGTGAACAAGTGACTCATGTACGGAGCTGCTATCACTGAAAACCAAACTCAAACATGGAATCTCAGTAAAAAAATCACTTTTTATTTTAAAATAACCCAAGTCTTTAACTTCTGGGTATAAAAATATTAATATTTTATGATTAATACTTACAAAATGTCTCTGCTGAAGTGAAAAGCAAGATGGCTTTTACAGGCAATTATAAACAGCTGTTGGTAAAGAATTTTTAGCTAGCATCCTTTTAAGGCTATAGTAAGCACCTGCTCCTTTCACCCATAGCTTTACTGGATTTTCACAGAATTTTAATACCTCCTTAGTACTGGGTTTTGCTGTAAAAAGGTTGTCCCGGTTTACAAACAAATGAATGTTCAAAACTAAGCTGAAAAAAACTGAACCCAAACATCTCTTCAGCAAATAAATGAAGGTGTGTATAATACTTCCCTCACCTGATTGGCATCGCCAAGGTGTTTCTGTTTGTATTACCTCTGCTTCAGCACATACCCAGACACATAAAGCTCAAAACTAACCTTAACATGCAGTAGATGCAACTCAACCCAAGTGGGACAGACAAAGATACTGAGGGAACAAAACTGGGTACTGAGATAGAAAGTATGTGATGAACACTGGTAACACACATGGCCTTAGCATGGTGCTAAAACAGAAGAAACTTGAGTGCCTGCAAGGCAGCTGCAGGCTGCAGCTCCCCACACTGCTGCTGCTGGAGGGAGGAGAGAATCGCCCAGGTCTTGCTGACATTTACGTGCAGAACCTGTAGCACGCTCTCTGGGGGACTTCAGACCAAAGCCAATTTGAACATCAAAGCTAATGATTTTCACTACTGAAGCTCATCTAAGATTCTCACTTGCTCCTCAAGTCTTTCACTTTTATAGCTACTGCATACTATCTGCAGCAATCACCATGAATGTGCACAGATGGTCACAACACATATAATACTGCAGTAACTTCTGCTGCTAGAAAAGTAAGATTCCAAGAACTAAGCGTGCAAAACCATATTTCTCTACATTCTGTAGTACTATACTATAGTGACATGTTTCAAAGCAATTTGTTTAACAGCTGAATCAAAAAAAAGGAAACAAAGTGATTCTAGGATGTACAGGACTACACAGAACTGACACCTCCCATCCTATTATCCCATGCAAACATCTTCTGCTACGATAATATGCAATTCCACTGTGTTTCCAAATTTATTTTATGTGTGTATAAAGACACTGAAGTATTTTGCTTTGAATCTTAACAGTTTGCACACCAGCAGTCTTCTCAAGAGTCTCCTTCACACCACTTCTAGGAAGCACGTTCACACAATCGTTAGCGTGGGAGGTGTGTGCCGAGGGCATCCGCAGCCTTTCACACATGAAATGAGCAGCTCAGGGGAGCTGCTGTAACTTAATTAACACAGCGCTAGAGACTGCTCACCTCTAGAGGTAAAGGTTGGCAAGCCACAAAGGAGCGTTAAAGCAGCTACAACTTTTCAGGCCTTTGGGCTGCAGAACAGTAAGGTCCTGCACAAAACAGCATCAGCAAAGGCTACCCCCCTTCATCTCACCCTGACCAACACAACTCTGTCCAGCTGCATGGGATTTACCTCCAGGAACCATATTAACTGTGTGTGCAACTCTTCAACTTTTGAATAGTCGGGTCTAGGTGCCAACTGGAAATTGGTTTATTTATGAGGCAGCTATCCACCACAAAAGAAGCTGAAGTCACCTGCCCTGAACAGGGCAGGACATTGCACTACAGAGAGTCCACTACATGGACTACATTGCACTGCCCGAGTATTTCTAAGCTTCTACTGTAAAAAGTGGAAAGTCCCTCTGCTACTACAGTAACTAACAGGTGGTTACTTCTGTGGCAGTAAACACAACACAAAACCTAACACAGCCTTACAAACACATGCACGCTCTAAAAATTGTCATAAAATATGCTCATGCAAATGCATTTTCTATGACAAGACTTTCTCTTTGTCTTCTTTATACGTGGGGCCATGGTCATCTGCATCGTATTTCTCTTTCATTCCAATTGGGCTCATAACAGACCATAGCACACACGGAGGGTACCCATTCATCATTCTATGAAAGCTCACATCATCTGCGGAGTAACACAACAGACAGCATGGTACACACTGAGGCCACGGAAGTTATAACTACCAGGATGAGAGAACTGAAGGACAGCCCATTCTTTGCAGAACATGTAGGATTGTAGAAGCATATTGTAAGGAAAGAATTAGTATTGAAGGTATTTTAGCTGTATGCAACCTGGTTTTCAGAAAAGTTGTTTTGGTAGAAACAATATTTTTAATATAACAGTTTTAATTAATTCTTGTAAAGCTGAATTGCAGTTGGTCTGGACACTACTGATTAGTTTTCTTTTTACAGGAACCATTGCCGGACACATGTACCGTTCCACAGCTGGTGTTAAGCAACCTGGCATATAGAAACATTTCTTCTTTGTTCCTGATGCTTATGTACCCTTTTTCTCCCTTATTGTCTTTGAAGAATACTTTTGGTAAGAATCAGTTTAGAATATTTTTAAATCTGTAATTTCTCTATGAATTAGAAAAAGATAAAACCATTAGATTCAAATTGATTTTGCTTCCATTATAGTTCAAATATTAACTTCCAAAAAAGTGAGTATTCTTTTCTTTTTGAAAGAAAACCCAGAAGAGATCAAAAGTAATCAAACTGTGTATAATGTAATCTTGCTTACAGCGCAGAATTTGGAGACTACAGGTTTGTTAATTAGCAGCTAAAAAGCATAGACAGAACCCTCTGTACATAGATATACGTTGTGTACAGCATGCATTTGGGTTACATGCTCTAGTGTTGAAACTGCATGCTTCAATACAGTTTGCAGGACATCAAGGCAGAGTAGTTTTGTGCCACAAGAAGTGGATTTCTTTTGTTGTCACGTCCCACCACGTTCAGATAGACACTTCCTTTCCTGTCTGAACAACCCAGCAGCAGCAGATAGCCACAGAATGCAAGATTTATTGGTGCAAAGACATATACTTCAGAAGAGACTCATTTTTCATTTTAGGAGGCTATGTTAAAACCTTCAGTCTCTGTTCTTGTCTAACCAGCATGTATATGTTGTAATATTGGCAAGACAGAAAGCTGAGATAAAACAAATCTTTTAGTTGGCAGTTCTTAATATCTTAGGCAACAATGCAAGACTTCTAGAACATTATTTGAACACACATTCCTCTCTGAGGAAATTATGCGTGTAGTAATTCATTTTAGACCACACCCAAATAATCCCCACATAGACCACAATATGTATATGCATATATATATCCACAATAAGAAAGTAAAAATATTTATTTAAATGCACAAATTTTTTAAGATATCATGCACTGATGCTCTTTGATGGTGAAAAGCCAAATAAAAGATTTGTGAGAGCACTAAATTAGAAAGCGACCAAAGGCATAACTTAATTCTTACCTTGGCTGTTTTTTTCACGAGTTGACATTTTTGCTGGTTATGGGACAGAAATAAAATATCTTAAAACTATTTCTAAATTCTTCCTCACACCTGCTTGTATGACGACTGGCACATAGGTCAAAACTTTAGATTTTTGTTTTCATAATCTCTATTTATGCACATACACACAGAGAAAATAACCATTTGTTTCCCAAAAGTAAAACGAATCCTCCCACCACCCACCAAAAATTTCTGTCCTTTACCTAAAGATCCAATTTGATGAGGCATTTCTCCATAATGTCAATGATCCTTATACAGGTCTTGAGTAACACTTGGCCAGATCAATTTTTGAAGTAATTATTAATGCTATTTTAGCTCTATTTCCCTGTTTCATAAGCGCGTGTCCCAATGTAATTATTTACAGGAAATACTATTCAGTCAAAAGCCAATCTTTTCAGCTTCATCCAGTATTTAAAAATAAATGTTTTTATTTACCTTGGCTGACGATGACATCTTTGTGCCTGGGGAAAAATTCAAAATAATATCGTTAATAATATATGAAATGCTTATGAAGCCAAGACTATTTAGTTCTTATACATTATTGCATTTGTCAATCTCATCTTGTTCTATGTATAGTATAACTGCAGTATAGGATGCTAAATAACTGATCTTGGTCATTGTAGTTTGTTTTTACTCATATATTATTTTATTCAATTCACTGTATCTTTGGAATAACTTAAAGCCTTTGACCCTATGGCAAGGGTTCCTAAGAGTTACTGTGATAACAACAAAATATAAAAAGCTTTTCAAACTAAATGATGGAGTGTATATTCCTTGTGCACAGAAAATTCTGTTTTGAGAGAGCAAACTTGTAATAACCAAATGTTTTAAGCTGCCAAACACCTTCAGGCCTGCATGCAAAGCATTTAACACCTGTCAAAACAAGCTGTCAGCACACAACACCACAAATTTTTCTAGGAATTAACCCTGTTGGACATGTGGATTAAATGTAAGCAAGCTGCAGTACAATTTAAACTGGATCCATGCAGCATTACGGGATGTACAACCCAAAGTCTTCCAGGGAGTGCAGCTGAGATGCCTCTCTGCATCAGAACCGGGAATGAACTACTCACAAAAAAACCTCAGTCCATTTTTGAAGGGGGAAGAAATACTGATTTCCAGCATCAGAGCTACTTCTTACCAGAATAACACTTCTCGATGGGAGAATGTATTACATAAAAAACCCTCTTGAATTCATTTGAAATTCAGCAGGAAGGTATGAGTGGCATCCAGTATTTTTAGCTGGATGGAGGTCAAATTTTTGTAACAGTGACAAAGGGTCAAGCACATGCATGAGGAAAGTCATCTCTGGCTATTGGTAGAATCACTCTTCACCACATTGCCAAATGAAAGATTAAAACTGGATTCCCAGTCTTGCCTGCAAAACACTGAACATGGGCTGCCACGGGAACCCTCTTACTTCTTTATGGCTTGATGAGACTGATTTACAGCTCAGTGCTGGCTTAAAGACTGAGCTTACTAAACAAAGGTCACATCCTGGGCTGGTAAAGAAAAGCAAATGTAAAACATTTCTGTCCTGGGGCCCACATTAGGGGCTGAATTCTATTCCCTTGCACAAGACTCCGGTAACTTCAGGCAGATTAGGCCAACGTTTCTTATTTAGGAACAATGCATGCAATATAACAATATGCCCGTACACAATACCAACCAATTCTTTTTGAAACTGGGCACACAAGATGCGAGTAAGAAATGAGTATTAATGTGTGCTCTTGAATGCAAATACTGCTTTTATTACAAATCTGAGCATAGGAACAAGGTACACAAACAATACCACACCCACTCCTCAATTAGATGATGGTCTACAATTGATAATGTTTGAAACTTCATTTTTTGCCAAATACTTTAAGATATAACCGTTTCAATTTGGACACAAGGACAGCTTTCTCTAACAATAATTAATCCTAAAATCTTTCCTTGTCTGCTCTTCTGTTAAAAGCTGATTTTTCTTCTACACTAGAGACTGCAGAAGGACAGCATTAAAAATTTTTTAGAAAATAAGCAGAATCACAGGAAAATGGAACAACATACCTCTATTTTGAACATGCCTAAGCCAATATACAAAATGTCAATAAAAGTAAAATTTATTTTTTATTATTAGTGAATTTGAAGTACATACCACACTGTGAAAGATATTTTAGTAGCATAACAAAAAACAAGAAAAGAAGCTTGATAAGTAGAAATCAAGACAGAGGGTTTTTTCATCCCAAAATATTATCTAGCAGTACCCTGCTATAATCTAAATTGCCAAAGGGCTTTTAAATTCCAGCAGTGAAAACCAATTACAAAAGGAAAAAAAACATACTTGCAAAATATATAACCCATAATCCCTCACACACAGCACTTCTCTGCTCTGCAGAACTCTTCAGGCTAAGCATAAAGCTTTTAGTAAATGTGCTGATAACCACACCCAAGTTTAATTTAAGATGGTTTTGTTCTTCCCATTCCTAGGAAAGAAGGAATGCACTTGCACCGCTCTTGACTCCAAGTATGTATTTGATGACTAGTCTTACATGCAAGTGAAGAAAAGCACTACAGACACAATCTTAAAAAGCCTGGAAACGACTCTGAAAGCTCCGAAGAGTTTTATTTGTCATAGTTGGAGGGGTTTTCAGCTACTTCTGCCTTGGAACAGTTAATGGCTATTTGAATGGAGATTAATGAGCAGATGTATGAAATCTGCTCACGATATCAAGCTGGGAGAAGCCACCAGCACACTGGGGGGAACTCGACAAATAGGAGGGGTCAGTCAAAAAGTCAACACAACAATTTCAAGAAATTCAGCAAAATTTCAACAAACTCAAAAAAAGAAACTAAGTGTGTAAATACAAAGTGGGAAGCCCAACTGGCAAAGAGTACGGAGGACAAGAAGTGGGTCACAACAGGGGTCAACAATGTGGAGTTACAGCAAAAAGCAAAATCTTGTCCTTGTGTTGACCGGAGTAGGAGAAGTAACTACTCCGGGTTATGCATCTCCAGTGAGGCCTCCAGAGAAAATCTGATGCTGAAGAAGACCAAGAGAGGAACAATGGGCTACAGCACATCACCTACTACTGAAGGTGAAGCTGAAAACAAGATCTTTGCCTACTATCTAGAACCTGCAATCAGGAACCTGTTAAACAGTTAATTTGAAAGGCCTACCTGAAATCATAAAAGTATATTCTTACTATTACAGTCTACTTTAGAAACATATGTATTTTGTCAAATCCAGTACATTAAGTTCAAGGAAATAAACTAGCATTTTCAAATCACTTTTAATTAGGAAAAAAATGGTTGGAAACTTCACAACAGTGCCATTAAGACATAAAACTGAACTCATAGTGCATAATTCCACTAACCCAAATGGGCAACATTAAAATATATTTACACTGCATTTACATTTTATAATAATTTTAAGATTTCACAGGCACCTGGAGGACCCCATTACCAGGTTATGCAAGTAATTACTCCTGGTAAAAACAAAGATGCAAGTGGTCTTAGCATATACATAAATAAATTCACCAATATGATGCAATTTCACAGTATTTAGACTCTAAAGTTCATTTGGTTTTATGTACCAAACTGATACATACTTGTCTGCATTCTTTGCCACTTTTGATATTAATTTAGATGTAGATGCTACTCTCAGCAGCTTGTTACGACTGTCATCTGAACTCTCCCAAGCACTGTGAGGTTTTTCAGCAGTCAAGGATTTCTTTATGCTAGAAGAAATAAATATATATTTTAAAATGAGTACATAATAAGATAACAACTGGAACTGGTATGCAACTGACAGATCAAGCAGCAGGAGACAAAAGCAGAGCTAGGTCTTCCTTCAAGCTGAAGCATTAAACAGGGAAAAAAGATTAGTCAAAAAGTTCTAACTGGATGAATGAAAACGATTGAGCAAGACAGTTGCCAAATGATTTATCCATTCTTTTCCATTTCCAAATACTCTTACACAGACTTGAACAAAATATATTTCATTACTATATTGCTAATGAATTACAAAAGTGGAAAAAAATGAGGCTACAGTATACTAGCCTTAAAGAATAAATTATATTAAAAAAAATCACTTAAGAAGGTAACAAAGAAAAGTAGAAATTTTTTCCTGATTAACTCTTCACCAGCTTTAACACACTGATTTGTGAGGCAAAACAGTTCTATCAGATTACAGTTTCAGATGGCTGTTTTGCAGATAGCACATTCTAAACCACATTAATGGCTTTAATCTTTTTGAAACATATGTCTGCAAATGTCTTGCATGAACAAGGCAAGTTAGATTTGGCCCAATACTACAGATGACTAAATCCATGAATTCCAATATAATTTCTCAGCCAATTTACACTAATGGAAACCTGCAAGTTTTGCAGTCACTATTTCGTTAGTTTCACACAGATCATGGAAAACATGCTCAAAAGTGATCTAGCTTAAATTATTCCTCAACGAGCTGATTCAGAGTCTGCATATGTCCTGCTAACAGTATTATACTTCATCCCGTCAGAAATGCTTTTTGCAGGATTAAGTCCTGAACTGCAGTCTTAGAAATGGCAAGCTCCTTCCACAGCACCTCAAGAAGCTGAAAGGTCCTGAGACAAACAGGTTAATCAAATCAAGTTAAATCATTAGGGGACTAAAAAAGGCATTTATTTTTTACCCCACACTGCAAAAGATTAGTAAGCGAGACTTCAGACAAACATCTTTACAGTGAGATACCAGGCAGGAGAACAACAGGCCGCAAGTTCAGTTTCAGATAACTTAAAGAGTTTGTGCAAGACATGGAGACAGAGCCTTTATGAAGTGTTACAACATGCATCAGCCAAGTCAAAGTTTAAATATTTATTAGAGCTGCGAATTCGAGCAATGCAAGACAACATAATCTTGTGAACTACAATAAATTTCAGAGGAATAAATTTCATTTATTTAAGAGCTTGTTTCAGTTTCCTAAATGCCAAATAGTAAACAAAAGTTTCATACCTTGAAAAACAATAAAGTGACAATGAAAAAAAACCCAAAAAAACAGCAAAAACACACCAAGTGATCTGAGTAGTTTTGAAACTCAGAAATAATCTTAAAATCTACTTCCTTGACTTTAAAAAGCCATTTTAAAAAATGTCATTTTTTCTGTGCCTAATTCCCACTAAAATGAGCAGGAACACAGAGGCAATCCTAAATAAACTTCTATGTTCACTCAAGTCAAGCAGTTCTATGATTTGGGTGTAAAACCAGAATTTCACTCATATAAAGAATCAGAATAAAAGTGAAGCAAATCGCCCTGCATACTAGCAGCAATTGAAAAGAGGGGGGCAGGGGAGAAAAAAAAAATCCAAACTGCAGTCACTTTATATAATAATTGGAGGAAAAAACCTCCCAAAGGAAGAGTTGCAATGACACCAGGAGTTAACAAATGCTGTTACACGATGTAGTAAATGGTCATGTGCAAAATACACTCCACAAGTGAGCTATGCTAGACAATACCTATGAAGTGTATGTTGATGAAGATCAAGTCAGTCATTGTTAGATATTTTAGAATAATGACCAATTAAAGGTAATCTAACTTTACCATACTGGGATTTCAATCACAGAGAACAAAATAATCCTTTGTAATCTTACAAAATTACTCAAATAAAAATTGCGTGTTTAGATATCTGCTCTGTTAGAATGCATAATGAATGCATCTTCTCTAGCACAAAAATACCACACATTTATTAACTTGATCATGAGTTTGGAACTATTTCACAGGACTTGTTGTCAAATATAACTCAGTAGCATTACAATAATTTTCTAGTTCTGTACTGTGGTACTGTGAAAACCTTTTAGCTGAAGCAGAACTCTTGCTTTCTTGAGTTTGCCTGTGTGTTTGGAGAGTCTGTGAGGAGGGCTGGGGAGAAGGTGATGCTTGAGTTTGTGGACTTTGATCATTAGAATGAGATTCCTCTTTTTTTTCTTTCTGTCCTGGAGGTTTTTCCTTCTTTTTTTCTGTACCGCTGCAAAATAAAGTATAACATAGAGGGGGAAAAAAAAAAACAGAGAACAAGCAAATAAATTAAAAAGGTGGGAGAAAATGTCCTCTGTGAAAAGACGGGAGAAACATGTAACAACCTATTATACTGAATCACTGAAAGAATGCTTCAACTATTTACTCACTCTCTTCAGGTCAGCATTTTGCTAAAATAAGATTTGTTCACAAGCTCCAAAAATAAATAAGGTGAGAGAGGCATGGAAGTTTATTTACTTATTTTCACTGCACAGTTGTACTAAGTTTAACCTGATTTTAAAATGAACACAAGTTTGATTTGAGTACGTCCTTCATCCACAGGCGCTTTTACAGCATCCAAAGCTGACACACGTTGATGCACCCCAAGTCTGCTGTCCCTGCCTTACTGTGCTGCCAGCCAAGACTCTGCAAGCACAAGCAGGAGCGTAACTTGCACCATCTCCGATTACCTTAAGCCTGCCATGAAGCTACACCTCTCTCTCTGTATTTCTGTACATGCATTGTGCCGCTTATTTTTGTGCTGTCACCAAAAGACTGAAATGTTGTTGCTGGACCCCTGGGCTCTCCCTGGCTGCACCAGAGTTCAAAGGAAACCATCCCTGAAAACTCATCGCTGTTTTCACCTGTAGTTGACTAACGTCAGGCTGTCTTGCCACTTCTTTAATGCTTTCAGTAAACAACAGTTAAGAATACATCTTCATTTTCACAGTGCTGCATTTATTAGGTTAACATTTGAAACAGCTTCAAATATGTGTCACTGACAACCTTGAATTCATTAAGAACATAACTAAAGGTCCACTTTGTAAACAGAAAGATTAATTAAAAGGCTCTTCTATAACATAGCATGCTTTGCAATATACTGAATCACAGAGACAATAGCAGGACCTGAAAGAGAAGAGTATTCTGTAGTACATGGCCTGTTTCTTATTTAAGGTTAACAAAACATCTTCCAAGATAAATTTCTCGGTGAACAAAGAAAGAAAGATACAAACACTGGCTAAAAAGGAAAAAGAGTTATTTTTCTCTTAAATTCAAAGTAACCTGCAAGTAAAAAATAAATAGTATCTTTCTGAAGGGAAGAATCCAGATATCTATTCCCTCACATCAACTACCACCCCCCTCCTCTCTGAACCCTTGTATAATCTTAATTATTTCTTTCTCCATTTATCTTTCCACAAAAAAAAGAAAAACAGTAAGACAATATTCAAAATAAATGAGTGAAAATGGGCCCCTGATTTTAATATAACATTCCTAAGATGCTCCTTTTTTCTGTTAAAGTATATCATCTACCACCGAGAGAAAGCTCTCAACGCTTGTGAGTTCAGCTTTCCTAATGCTTACAAAGAAGCACTGAAAACCAGGTCAAAACATGAACAATAATATAAAACCCAAAATACATTTAAAAGAATCACTCAAGATTTCTTCTGTAAACCATATTAACTAGTTAAAAATATCAATATAGTCCATCAAAGTTACATTTTCATTTCAGAAAAACAGATGAAACAAAACAAAGTGCTTTCACATTTCTTGAGGGCATATATGTGATCACAAAGTACAAAGCCTGAGGAACTGTGGCATTTTGGTTAATAATTTATAGCCAGAAGTCCTTAATTAACTAGAAGCATAAAAATTATTATGTTTTTTTAATCAGAAAACTTGTATTGCTGGATACAAAAGCATGCTGTGCAATCTTAATCAGTAGAGAAAAAATTCTTGGACTCTAGTCACTAAAGAGAACAAGAATCTGGCTATTCCTGCTCCGACAGGTGCACTCGTAGACTTCTGCATTCATTCTCCCATAAATGCAGGATTTCTTACAATGAAATCCATCTACTAGGACAGACCTCTTTTTTTTTTCTTTTTTTAAGAAATCATCTTTCAGGAAGACACGCTTCCAAATTTTCCCTCTCTTTCTACTTGGGGATTTCAAAATACAGTCTAATAATAGTAAAAGGGATGAGGGAAGCAGTAGAAGAGAGCACACACAAATGTAATGACTTCCACAACTCCAGCTTGCAAGTCTATAAAGAATGGTCCTACTTGGTGAGAATAATGGCTCACCTGGCATCGTGTTCTGTCTCTGATGGTGGCATAAAAGAGTTAATCCGTGAGGTTATTACCCACAGTCCCTTTCACCATACTTTTTGTAATGTCTTGCTTACAGTGACACCAGCAATTCTGCAATTCACCTCTGTTTTCCCCCAGCAGGCTCAGGTGAATGTCACCTGCTGATAGCAGCAAATCATCTTACCAATTCAGTCTCATATTTTTTGTGTTCTTACCCAAACACATTTAGTTCATCTGACCCATTTCCTAGAAACCATGGGTTCAGTGTGGGAATTTCTTCAATGTCTTCACCGAGCTTGTCATTTGTGGACTTTCTGATCCACACCTTTGCCATTAGGCTGACTCCTGGGCCACAAGAATCACTGAACCACTCTGGTTTCTCTTTGGGTTGCAACACAAGGCATACCTTAGATTCCAATACAGTGCTTTTATCTACCACCAGGTTGCAAGTGCACTTCTTTTTCTGACTGTCATTTTAACTTGAAAGTAAATTATGTAGATATGTGGCACTCTTGGTACTTAATATCTTTATGCTGAATTTATGTGGTTTGCTCACTTCTGCTAAAATCTTCAGGTTAATTTGTTATGACTGGCTATTACAGAGTGGCTCTACCACTAATACCTCTTCAATTAGGTCTTCTGCAACAACTGCAACCAAATCAAAACCAGCACCTTTTCTTGTGGGTTTCTAAAGACTAGCTGTTCTGGGAAGCAGTCATTCATTAAATCCAAAAATTCTTTTCAAACCCCAACTCGATGAGGCATTTCTTCAGTTTACATGAGTCGTTGAGCGCTACTACTCTGTCCTAATTTCACTTAGTACAACGTTTCACCCTTTGGACCACAAGGACCTGGCAGCTACTTTGGAGGGTGGTCATTCTGAAATATGAAGACTATTCTTACCAGAAGCTATTTTCAGAAGAATGTTTAGTCCTCAGGAAAATGATCAAACAGGTCCCTGGGACAGTCATCTGCAGTATGAAGTAGAAACCTGTTTCCAACTCTAGTGATATACAAGGTATACAGCATGGTTTTTGTTTTAAAGTGTTTTGACACCTCTACCACAAGTCATTTCCAGACTACAGGGCTGAAATTTTCTCAACATGTACATGACTTCATCAGCAGTGGGACATCATTTACTTCTCATTCGTGGTACGTTCCTGGGCTCTGATTTTACCGACAGCTGGTATTTTAGCATTCCCTTGTTGAAACGAGACACATTGCGGCTGTGCAGCTACTGAGCCATCAGATCATCTTCATGATCTCCGTGTTCAGGTTGGTAGAACAAGGATGAAACAGTCCAGGAAATGAAACTGTTTATTCATAGAAAAAATTCTCAAGAGATGGCAAGTCTACAGGGGCCAGAGCCCCAGAAATGTACAATACTAAGGCTGCAGAAACTGACACTAAACTTCAACAACAGTAACAGTTTAGACACAAGCAGGCCTTCTGTTATTTGCAACTAGGTGTATAGCTACATGTATTTAGAACATAAAAAGCTATAGGCAGGCTATGGGGTCTGTTTGGTAACTAAAGCATAATCCTAAATCAACAGATGACCATGTCCACCTGCTGCACCAGTTCAACCTCCAGCCTGAAGAAAAGCCTGGACAAGTTGAGGTCAAACAACAGTTGATATTCTCCTTTGGCCTCTCTCTTTTCACAGTGACAAAAGTGTTAGAAATAGACACGTTTACTCTAACTTCGTTAAGGAAATGGGATTAATATTGACATTCACTTATGTTTCTATCAGAAACACTGTTTGGTACTGAACAATTTTGTTAAAAAACAACATCCACAAAGCCTGAGATTAGATATTTTCTTCCACTTTTCTTGAGCTGGTAATTTTACAAAAGGACAACTCTATTTTCTTCCAAATACCAGACAAACGTAATGGCAGAATGTATCAAGGCAGGAGAGTGAAAGGAACTGCTGGAAAGATAACTAATGAGGGGACTTAGGCTTTCCTAAAACAAGCCTTGAAGAAGGGAGTCACATATTTCCAGCTGCACTGGAAGCACCAAAATCTCCCTTGAACTGTTATTTGGGTGCCCAGGGAGAGCCGCCCTCTGCATATTAAGGTTTTCCTCTTTTGGCCTATCCAAGTCTCCTTTTAAAGACCTTAACTCAGATGAAAGGGATGCCGGCCACTCCACTCTGCTCTTCTTCTGCAGTCAAGGATTGAGCAGTCAATGAATCAAGAAGGTGATTCAGCACAAATGCAAGCTGAACACCACGGGAACCGGACTGGCTCTCATCAAAATGCCAAGAGCCACAGGGTTAAGATTAATGGAAAAGTGCTAACTAAGAAATACTTTCCTGCAGGAATGTCTTTTGTCCCAGTGCCTGTCACGCTAGCAGACCGAGGCATACAGTGATCGCTTTCTGTTTTTTTGCTGAAAAGCAAATATAAAGATTCAATAAAAAGAAAGATACACAACACTATACACTGGAGAAGGGCAAAGACCAAGGCATTACCTTTGCTTTCCAAATTTCCAAAGGGCACTAAAGGTTTTTCTGGTTTGTCCTCATACAGTTTATGTTTGCATGCAGCAGTTTTATTCCCTTAAGTATGTAATTTCCCTGTCTTGTTGTATAGCACAATATTTACTTCCACACTAGAAGATAAATCAGCCACTAGAGTTACCAGAGTACTCTACAGAGGCCAAGAATTTGTTCACATTATTTAACACAGTTATACAATAGAGTATAGCCCTGTGGCTGTATCTAGCAGCCTGTTCTTCCCAACAAACAGGAATTGGTGCAAAACCTACTGATTAAAGAAGCCACACAATCACGATCTAACAGATTCACAGAAGAAAGTAGTTATACAAACATTTTGTTTACCGTATGCAGCTGAAACCATCACATGGAGGAAAAAAAGGTATTGTTTGGTGCTTACCTCATTTAACTTACAAACACTCAAGTAGTGTTATTTCTACACATTTGAGATCTGATACATATGTTCTTCATAACATAAGTAGCCATGTTTTGGGTTAAGATTTTTCTACACAAACATGTAAACTTTTATCTTACACAATTCACTATTGTTTCATAACTATTTTGCTATTGCCTACTTTTTACACTCCACACAATGAACTCAGTTTTGTCCTTTAATTTCCTTGGGGAAAAAAATTGAGATGCAGATGAATACCAGCAGGAAAAATTTTCCATTTGTATTGGAAATACATTTGCTCATTCTGTTGCTTACTGAAAATGCATTTTGGACACTATACACTACAGAAATACTCTCCATTTATGAATTCTTTTTAGAACCCTGCTATAAGCAGCCCAACAATATGGTACATCTCCAAAGTTTATTTGTGCCTTACTAGGCTTCAGGAGGCTCTGATGAGGGTCATGCAGAAGCAAAAATCAAACTCTTGCTCTGTTTGTTTGTGGGTTTTGTGGGGTTCTTTTAAATTTCAATTTTAATAAAAAGTTGGTACCTTTTTGCAGCAGATGAAAGAGTTTCTTTTCTGGCGACAGAAACAGAGGAACTGTGGCTTGTTTTCCTGCTTCCTGTACTCCCATTAGTTATACAAGACATCGAGATAGCTTCTCGGAGGCTTGGCTGACCTAGGGAAAAAAATATTGAAGAACACAAAGTTTCACAGCTGTATCCAAAGATCCATCTGAAAAAACAAAAGCTCTGCTGTGGTCCTGGTACAGCTCCAGCATTCAGGACAACCCTATATCCAGTGACACACATTCATGAAAGACTTAACCTAGGCAGCTGGAGACAGGAGACCCAGGACACTAAGACAGGCAAGAAAGAATACACTCTGACGAGGGCCAGTTTCTCTACTGCCATGCTTCCAGCAAATATTTTAATTCAGCGACACGCCACATCTCTTTCCAGTTGTGATCCACAGGAAGAATTATAGATTACGGATAGCCTTGGGAAGTAGCTCCAACAGCTGTGGGACAGCAAATCTGATTATTTCAACTCTGTTATTCGAAACTATCACAGCTCAGATAATACCACATGAGGTTTGTTGCTTTCAATTTGTTTGTTTTTTTACTAAAGTTCAAAGAAGTTGCAGATAGAAGCCCTCTCTATAGAAAAAAAATATTAAGTTATTTAAGGGTTATGATTCTAAGGATTCAAATATCAAGTTTTCCAGCTTGTTTTCTGCTGCCCCTTCCATCTTATAAAGGTATTGACCTTTGAGTATATGCATTATGGTATAGTTATTAAGTTTCTGATACAGTTTACTCCACAGAACATCTGCCACATCCTGTGAACATTACAGACTCCCCCCAGGGATGAATCAAGACTGTAAATGTGAAGAAGGCTGTTGTCTGTCAGATGCCCACTTCACTCATTGCAGAAGTTTGAAACTATGCAGTGAATGTGGGAGGAGATTGCAAGGAAGACGGGGTGCGGGGGGGAAGCGATGGCTCTTCTATTTAAAGAGCTGAACGCTAGCCTGGCAGTCAGCACCCTGACCTGCCTCTGCCACAGACCGTCAGTGAAATACAAGGCATTTTACTCAAACCTGACATTTCACTGTTTCCTACTAATTGTGTGTGTGTCCTTTTTTGCATACCTGCCTTATTTCTAAGGTCTAATTAGAAAAGATTTTTGCCCTCTCCTCCCCCCTGAGTGCTAAACTTGCGGTTTTAGCCTCTGAAGCATTACATGCCCTGAAAAAATCCCTGGTCTAGTCTCACATTAGGCATCAAAAAAATCAGCAGTCACTTTTGACCCCATCTCCGTGCCACATCCCCATTTCACAAACAGCACGTTGTTATTGCATCTCACAGGGTCATGATGTCCAGCCACTCTGACTTCAGCAACAAGCACGAAGGACACGATTGACAGGAAAATAACAGGTCTGTGCTCATGGCAGGCCTGGAATAGTGTGAGACAGATAAGACATGAGGCCACACATTGAAGATAAAAGTGAGGCGTAAAGAAGCAGTTGGTGAGAATCGACTGCTCTACACACTGAGGGCAAACTTGCACAGATGCGTCATTTGAACACCACCAGCATTTAGTCCATTTGTCACACTGCAGCTCTATCAGACAGGCTGAGAGGCAAATTAATTCTTATTTTAAACAAGGCCGTTACATACGAGAGATACTCATCAAGGGAATATTAGATTTCAGAACTACTTGGACGAAGGCAGAAATGGGCTGACCTGCGCTAACCATATACTGCTTTAAACACACCAAACAGCCTGAGACCACATCTGAAATTCAGATCAGGAAAGCCAAAGGAAGCATGCAGAATATCCCAGGCAGAAATGAGAATAAAGGAAATCTGAAGAAAGTAAAGACACAATTAAGTACAGAAACACTGCAAAGATCATTGTTCCTCCTAAATTCTGAGTAAATCAACTTAGAGTGACTCCTTCTTAGTACTTCTTAGAGACCATTTTATTTGCAATGTATGCATTTCGAGTACAGATTTTATTTTAAAAGTTAACATACTGTACAAAACCTCTAAAGCTCAGGAGATTTTTACCCCTCTGTGTAACTTAGATGCAAGAACAAAAGCACATGAGTTTAAAAAGCACTTTTAGTATTAGAAGCTCGTAAATTAGCTTCTTTTATTTTCAGTGACAAAGTAAATAATCTTCTTTATGGAGATGCATAATATCAAGGCCTATGATTCACTCTTGAACTGCATATGACCTTAACATCTCCGTCTGCTCATTGTAATAGATCAATGCCTCTCCAACCAGCACCAGCGTGACTTTGACCAAATGTGGATCAGCAGACAAATGTGGATCAGCAGTAATACTCAGTACAGTGGGGGAAGCATTCAGTGGAAAGTGTAGAGAACGGTGGTGCTACAGACAGGATACAGGAACTTAGTAAGATGGGGGAAAAAAAAGGACACACTTTTCTGAAGCAAGGAGCACTTGGCTATTTTGTTCACTGATGGCATCTAGAGTAATTCACCCTACTAGGTACAAAAAGCGTTAGTTCCTGCTTATGTCCAAGGACAAAATTCTTCATTAATAAAAATGTACATCAATGAATATTCCTGACAGGAATGTGCGCTGCTCCATGAAATGATGAATGCAATAATAATAAAAGGGATCCGACGGCAGGTTCTGCGTTATTTGTTTTTCAGTAAAGTGGATGTTGACGGTAGATCTGCAGAGTGCTTCCTAATTTCAACAAGTGGCATGCAAGATTTTTGAATCAAAATAGAAACAATTTTTGTAAAATGACTAACAATTACACATAAGCCAGATCTCTTGAAACATTTATTTCTTCAAAAAAGTGACCAAAACATTTGGACACAGACACAAACATCAGTATCTAGGAAAAACTGCACTGACAGATTTTTTTTTCAAGCATCAAAAATATATCAGGCTTTCTCACACTCCAGAACAAAACCCTGGTCAATGACAGTTGAGTGTGCCACTCTCAATGTGCAACAAAATGTAAAAAACACCAAAAACAATGAAAAACCAAAACAACCAACACCCCAAACCCAACATTTCTAACAAACAAGGCTCCTTCCAGACTCTCTATATATTCCATTTGAACTAGACATTCAAAAGTGACCTTTACAATACCTATTTTTAAAGGTGAAAAAAATATAAAAATTCAAGTAATCACCTGCAATTATACATAAAGAAAATGTATTTAAATTCTAAGCTGTGAGAAGGAAAGGCAAGTTTAAGCCCTTTGCACATCCCAGGCAGCAGAGCAGTGAAGCCTCGCTGCCCATGGGGTCAGAGGCACACCACCAGGATTAGCCCAGGGGGTCAGAAGCCCAGGGAAGCCAACCCATCAGTACTAACCACGCAGCTCTCTTCGTGACTTTTAACCAGGGCACCTCTACAGTCAAAAGATGTCAAAAATTAGCAATGTTATAACCTTCTTCACTGCAGAGACAGTCCTTCACAGCAGTCAAGCAACTTTGCTTCAGAGACCTGGGAAATAATGAAGCAGCACAGGACAACACAAATTCCAGATCAATAAACTAAAACAATTGAGTTCTCCCAGCACTCGGGTTGCACATCTCTGCCAATATCATGTCATACGTCACCTGCTAGCATAAACAGTCTGAAATTTTTCAGACTGAATAGCACACAGCTTTATCTGTTAGTTTGGAACAAAAGCCAGACATAAACTGAACATAAAATGAAAGCCAGTGTATGGTGACCAGGATTAAAGCCAAATTGTCAGAGATCAAAGTGGTTAAAACTGTCTTTTATGGATAATGTATTCATTTCTGTTCTGATAATTTTCAAATAGTATCTGTTGAGTTCAAAAGAAGCATTTCATTAACATCTGTCAAGTGTACAAGTGTGTGAATGAAAGATAAGTAGGATTAGAAAAAACAGACCACAATAAACCAAGAATCTATTTCCAACTCTTTATCAGTCTTGATTAGCTAACTGGGGAAAAACCAAAGCCAAGTTGTAAGAGACAGTGGTAAGTTTTGAAAATGTGCGTCCTGCGATAACCTGACAGTTTTTCTTTCCAAATATACATAAAAGGTACTAGAGCTGAAGATCAGTTAGTAATTAATTTCTTTTTCCCAAACCCAAAAGTTACAGTGTTTCATGTTAAAATATACTTTATTGTATTATTAATTCTGTTAACTGGAACAATGACTTGCTTAGTAACTTTTTGCTGATATCCTCACAGGCAAACAGCTTTTCTTCCAAAGAAAAAACAAACCCTTCTTTCTCTTCTTCAGCTAACTTCAATTTAAACTTAGTAGCTGCAGCTACATTAAAATAAATTCTCTGGATGCTTCATTCAAGTGGATTTAAAACAAAAAACTCAATTTTTTACTTTTTTTTTTTTTTTATAATAAGGCGTACAATATCCGAGTCCTTCACAACCTTAGAATACTTCATCTTAAGCAAGACTTGACTTTTTACTATATATTTGAAATATGTAACACAAATAAAACTGATGGTTTGAAGAACAGAAACACCAGAAACACATTTAGTACTCTTACCAAAGAAGCGTTCAGTGTGTGTTCAACCACACTATTAATTACCAGAGAACCAATACAGGTGAACTGCAGAAAAACAGACTGAAATACTTCTAAGTGTAGCAGAACATAAGATATTATCTGCATTTCCTTCCTAAAATAAAGACACCAAAAACAAACTAGAAATTATGACAAATCCTAAACTTCCTTCAAGATGTGGGTGCCCCCTCCCTGGCAGTGTTCAAGGCCAGGTTGGATGGGACTTTGAGCAACCTGGTCTAGTGGGAGGTGTCCTAGACTTTAGTAAAGCCTTTGACACCATTTCCCACAGCATTCTAGCAGAGAAACTGGCTGCTCATGGCTTGGATAAGCATATGCTTCGATGGGTAAAAAGCTGGCTGGCTGGGCCCAAAGAGTTGTGGTGAATGGAGTTAAAACTGGTTGGTGACCAATCACAAGTGGTGTTTCCCAGGGCTCAGTATTCAGGTCAGTTCTCTTTCATATCTTTATCAATGATCTGGACGAGGGGATTAAGTAAGTTTGTAGATGACACCAAGTTGGGCTGGGGGTAGGAAGGCTCTGCAGAGGGATCTGGACAGGCTGGATTGATAGGCCAAGGCCAATTGTATGAGGTTCAACAAGGCCAAGTGCCGGGTCCTGCACATGGGATGCAACACCCCCATGCAGTGCTACAGACTTGGGGAAGAGTGGCTGGAAAGCTGCTTGGTGGGAAAAAGACCTAGGGGTGCTGGTTGACAGCCGGCTGAACATGAGCCAGCTGTGTGTCCAGGTGGCCAAGAAGGCTAACAGCATCCTGGCTTGTATCAGAAACAGTGTGGCCAGCAGGACTGGAGAAGTGATCATTGCCGTGTATTCAGCACTGGTGAGGCCACACCTCGAATCCCGTGTTCAGTTCTGGGCCCGTCACTACAAGAAGGGCATTGAGGTGCTGGAGTGTGTCCCAAGAAGGGCAACAAAGCTGGTGAAAGGTCTCGAGCATAGGTCCTGTGAGGAATTGCTGAGGGAACTGGAGTTGTTTGGTCTCGAGAAAAGGAGGCTGAGGGGATCCCTTATCGCTCTCTACAACTGCCCGAAAGGAGGCTGTAACAAGGTGGGGGTTGGTCTCTTGTCCCAAGTAACAAACAATAAGACAAGAGGAAATGGCCTCAAGTTGTGCCAGGGGAGGTTTAGATTGGATATTAAGAAAAATGTCTTTACTGAAAGGGACAACATCCACAGCCTTTCCCCCATCCACTAAGTAGGTCACCTTCTCATAGACAGAGATCAAGTTGGTTAAGTAGGACCTGTCTTTCATAAACCCAGGCTGACTGGGCCTCATTGCCTTGTTGTCCTGCATGTGCCATGTGATGCCACTCAGGATGATTTGCTCCATAACTTTCCCTGGCACCAGGATCAGGCTGACAGGCCTCTAGTTCCTTGGATCCTCCTTCTGTCTCTTCTTCTAAATTGGCATCACATTTGCTAACCTCCAGTCAACTGAGACCTCCCCTGTTAGCCAGGACTGCTGATAGATGATGCAAAGTGGCTTGGTGAGGCCAGTTTCCTCAAGTACTCTTGAGTGGATCCCATCCAGCCCCATAGACTTGTGTTTGTCTAAGTGGTGTAGCAGGTTGCTAACCATTTCACCTTGGATTATGGGGGTTCTGTTCTGCTCCCTATCCTTGCCTTCCAGCTCAGGGGGCCAAGAACCCAGAGAACAAATGGTATTACTATTAAAGACTGAGGCAAAGAAGGCACTAAATACCTCAGTCTTTTCCTCATCCTTTGTCACTATGTTTCCCATCCCGCATCCAATAAAGGATGAAGATTCTCCTTAACCATCCCCTTTTATTTTAATGTATTTATAGAAGCTTTTTTAATTGTCTTTTGCAGCAGCAGCCAGATTAAGTACTGGTTGGGATTCCGCCCTTCTAATTTTCTCCTTGCATAACCTCAAGTCCCCCTCAGCTGCCTGCCCCTTCTTCCAAAGGCCATAAACTTTTCTTTTTTTCCTGAGTTCCAGCCAAAGCTTTCTGTTCAGCCAAGCCAGTCGTCTTCCACACCAGCTTGTCTTCTGGTACATGGGGACAGCCTGCTCCTGTGCTTTTAAGATTTCCTTCTTAAAGAGTGTCCAGCCTTCCTGGACTCCTTTGCCCTTCAGGACTGCCTCCCAAGTGACTCTGTCAACCAGTCTCCTAAACTGGCCACAGCCTGTCCTCCAGAAGTCCAGGATAGCAGCTCTGCTGATCCCCCTTCTTACTTCTCCAAGAATCAAAAACTCTATCATTTCATGATCGCTATGCCCAAGATGGCCTCCAACCACCACATCACCCACAAGTCCTTTTCTGTTCATAAGCAACAGGTCACATGGGGCACCTCCCCTAGTGGGCTCCCTCACCCGCTATGTCAGGAAGTGATCTTCCACACACTCCAGGAACCTCCTAGACTGTTTCCTTTCTGCTGTACTGTATTTCCAGCAGACACCTGGTAAGTTGAAGACCCTCACAAGAACAAGGGCTAGTGACCATGAGACTTCTCCCAGGTCTTTCTTTATAGAAAATTTCATCTGTCTCTTGATCCTGGTTAGGTGGTCTATAACAGATTTATACTATGATACCTGCCATGTTGGCCTTCCCCCACCTCTTGCCCATTAACACTCACTATCATCAAACTCTATATAATCAAAACCCCATTGTAAACCCTATTGTCACCATCATTATTAAGCTCTAGACCATCAAAACACTCCCTAACACACAGGGCCACCCCACCACCTCTCCTGCCTTACTTACCCCTTTCCTTAGAGTTTATAGCCATCTACTGCAGCACATCAGTTGTGCGAGTCATCCCATCATGTTTCCGTGACAGCAACTGTATCATAGTTTTCCTGTTGCACAATGGCTTCCACCTCCTCCTGTTTGTTGCCTATGCTGTGTGCATTGGTGTAAGATGCACTTCAGTTGGGCTATTGATCCCATCACCTTTTTCCAGGGAGAAGCCCTAATTCCTATATGACCATTCTCAGGCACTTCCATGGTTTCTAACACTTCAATAACCCTTGCATCTTTGCAGCTGCATGGATTTCCATCCCCTACATCTGCACTGTCACAGGAGACCAAAGGACCTCGCTAGCACACCATCCCACTAACACTGTCATCCCCAGGCTTATTTCTAGTGAGCCTGGTTTTATCCCTTTCCCCTTCAAATCTAGTTTAAAGGTCTACTGCTAAGCCCTGCTAACTCCTGTGCAAAGGTCCTTTCCCCTGTTTGAGACAGGCACAGCCCTTCTGTTGCCAGCAGGCTTGGTCTCTTGAAAACTGACCTATAATGAAAACCCCCAAAATTCTGCCAGTGACACCAGGCTCAGAGCCAGGTATTGATTTGCTGGCTCTTCCCATTTCTTCCCTTATCATTCCCTGCAACTGGAGGGTCAGAGGAGAATACTACTCGTGCTCCTGATCCCTTAACCAGTCTTGCCAAGGCCCCAAAGTCTCTCTTGATTGTCCTTGGACTTCTTGTTGCAACTTCATCGCTGCCTATCTGAAAAATTAATCTTTGCATCTTTAACCCAGACCCCAGGGAGGCAGCAGACTTCCTTAAGAAGTGGGTCCAGCCTGCATATTGGGCCTTCTGTTCCCTTCAGAAAGGACTGTCCTATGACAATAACTCATCTTTTTTTCTTTACGGAAGTGGTTTTGATGCAGGGCATAGGCTGACTTAACCTTGACGACACTTCCAGGCTAGATGAACCCTCATCCTCATAATTGTTCAGTTGCATGCGTAGAGCTTTGTGCCTATTATGCAAGGGCACCAGGGAAGGTGGGGTAGCCAGGGAGAAGACACACCTGCTGCACCAGGCAGGAACTTGTCGCCATTGCTCCCTACCCCTTAAGTCACCGTGTTCAGCCAGGCAGAGAGAGGATAGGGAATCCGCCGTATCACGTGTCCCGCCTGCCGGTTGCGCCTGTGTCAGGGAAGGCAGGGTGTGATTCCAGTAGTCTCTCCCTCTCACACCCTGTGATACTCCTCAACCTACTCACCTCCTCCTGGAGCTCTGTTACTAAGCAGAGGAGTTCCTCTACCTGGGCACACCTCCCACAGGTGTGCTCACTGCTGCCATCCTGTATTGGCTTAAGAGTAGGGCACACCTGCAGCCAGACACATAAGCAGTAGCATGTTCCCACGGGAGATCCATTTGGGAAGCTGCATCACCCATCTGGTGGGTGCAGAGCTCAGAGAGGCCACTACTTTCTGCCGAGTGGATACCATTGCTCCTGGGTTGAGCTGGCGGAGCTTCAGTACACATTGCTAAAGTGCTCAGCTGTGGATCCTGCCAGCACCAGAGCTGCTCGCCCTGGCTCGTTCTCTTCCATCACACGAACAAACGTTACAGGTCAGGGCAAGATACTAGTTCTCAAATATAGAAATCAGGAAAAAATAATTAATTTTACTACCTGTGAATTATACTTCATCTTGTTTAACAATCCAATTTTAATTAAGTTTTGACAAACTTTATTATTCTTACAATTATACCTAGCTGAAAAAAACTGAAATGCTTTTTATACTTTTTTTTTCATTGAAGCCAGATTTCACGAATCTCAATGGACAACTGGCTATTAAACAGGCACTATTTGTCATTTCCTATTAAAAGGAGAAGAACTATCTGAACAGAGGCATACTAAAATGCAACAGTTTTAGATTGTATAGCTAATGCATAAATATCTTGAGATGCAAGTGAATCTCTCCCAATAGGTAGACAAATTAACTTCAGTGTTAGGAATAATTAAATATTTATTTAGAGATTTCCTACAAATTTTTTATAGCTAGTGACTTAACCTGTCAATGAATACATTTATAAGTATAATTGATCCTCCCAAAGACATAAACCTAGTTTTTCAGTGTTATGCCCTTAAGAGTCTAGGGGAGCCATGCCCCTGCTTTGATGCTTGGCTCTTTGGGCAGACATTTTAAAACCTACTACGCAGGGAAACTGCAGACTCCTTTGGCATGGGACAGCAAATTGCTTATTCAAACCACAGAGCCCTTTTCCTCCTCCCTACCATCTTATTATTTTTCTGAACTTTCCCAGAGGCACCATCTACTTCCTCAACCAGTTGCCAAATGATCTACATCCAAGCAGAGGAAATAAAATTTTAACTATGGTATTCTGAAACAATTTGATATACTCTGGCAAACAGTGATGAAAATTTCTCAAGTGTTACAAACAACAAGCCAGTTTTTATTTGAAAAAGAGTGGCACCATTTAACTCTTCCAATATTGAAATTTTTATTTTAAGAAGCAACATGAAGAATAGCAGAGAACTGCTCAGGAGAATTTGACCACACTGCCTAAAAAAAAGCACACAAATGCACAAAACATATCCAAAACTGTAAGAAGCATATGGAAAAAGAATAAGGACACTTATGACCACAGCTGAAAAACACTCCTCTACAAGGCTCTGAGTATCTTCTTCAATGAACAAGATTATTAGGTTACAGAAGTTAAAAATCTGTACTTTGTTCTTCACTTCTCTTTCTTTAATCTAGTTCAGATGGTTAGTGCCTCTTAGTTCGTTAATGCCCTCTATATCCAAATTCTTTCAATAAAGGGAAATAAACAAAGAACATCAAGAACAGCAAATACGATGGAAGACCAAAAAAAGATTAAAGAATAAGAGAAGATTGGAAAATATGGGGAATACAGAAAAAACAATTTTAATGCAGAAAGAACAGATGGCACTAAACCCAATACCTGGAAAAATCATTAAGACCTCAAGAGTATAATTATTTTTTATGCGAGCATACAGCCTGCAAATTTCAACTGGACTATTCCCATGAGTAAAATGACACACTTTAAAGCTTGCCAGGTTAGTGTTAATTACGTGGATAAGAACCTATATCCTACCCCTACCATAAGCATTTTCCTATCTACACTTCTATTTTCTGTTCCTTTAACAGTTACTGACTGGACAACATAAACATGTACCCAGTTATTAAAACAAATCTGCACATTAAAATGTGTTAAGAATAAAATCAGAAATGTGAGTCTATCTTATACTTCCATTAATGAAACTTGCTAAATATCTTAAGTCAGTTTTTGTTAATATAAACCAAAATGACTTAATGTTATTGAAATTGAATGCTGAGATAAGATAAAAATTACATCGGAAGTGCCACACTTCCATTAATGCAAAGAGATGGAATTTGATGCAAGATACTACTCAGCATTTTTCCTATTGAAGAGACATTGAAGAGGCACACCATTTCACACCAGTGAAGGGAGCAGGAAAGCAAAGAAAACTTTACAGGTTCCTATTATAAAAAACCACCCCACGAAGAAAAAAAAAAAATTTAATCTGCATTTCCAGGAGAGAGCTGCCTTTGCAGATCCTCAAGATCACTGCTTTAAGTAAAATAATTGTCTCCTGGTCTGCCAGCCTGCACAGTCATGGGAGACCCTGTCTGCAAACTGCCATCCACTGCTTCAATTTCACCTTGTGAGCCAAACTGGCACACAAGTTATGTGATACCAATTCTTCTCCAAGCAATAGGAAACATTCCTCCAAAGGTTTAACTTGTGACAAGCCTCCTCATTACTTCCAAGTCTAGAAAAAGGACATGAGCTCTTTGTTTCTCTGCAGGCAGACATCAGATGGTACCATCTACCACCTGGTAGATGGCCACTTTTTCAGGCAAGACCTCATACCCCAGTGATACGATTAGTCCGAGATATTTTACTGGTGCCATTGTGTGCCACAAACTTGTCTCCACACCCAGAGCCTGAGGGATGAATTCTCCTGTTACACACATTTTGACACCCTGGAAGACTTTAATAGGTTTACCAGGCACCAGCTGTGAGCCAATCTATCTTGCTGGCAGCCACAAGTACCAGACTGCTTTATGCTTTCCTTTTCTTCAGGGTCCAGGTAATCTTTGTTTTTGGAATTTTTTGTGAATGTTAACAGCATCAATCATGCATCAACAGCAGAGACATGTGGCAACAAGAGCACAGAGCTGCCAAAAACAAAGACCTTCCCACCAAAGAGATTCTTACCAAGCTACCTATTAAAAAAAGAAAAGAAAGAGAGAAAGCATGAGAGAAAGAATGAGAAAAGACACCTCACAAACGCACCTACACACCATGATCCCCCCAGACCCTGTAGCTGCTGGGGACCTGTTCCCTGATCAAGGCCTTTCACATTTCTAAGAATATTCAACACTATCCTGGGACTTCGTAATTTCTGCTTTGCAAAGTTATCATTACCTGGGTGAAGCGAACAAGAAGTACTATTGTAGCCTTTTTATTTTGAAAAGACTGTCTCTATTTAAAAGACTTTGCATTGAGAAATACTAAAAAACAAGCCACATGTGAACACTCTCAGTCTACTTTCCACTGTGCAGTAACAGACAAGTGCTAAATCTGTTGCAATCCCTACTAGAGGTAAGAAACGACAGAAATGTAGGAAAAAAGAAAAGTGACGACTACAAGGATAATGCAAAAAAATTTAGCTTAGCTATGGTTGATTCAATCTGTCAATCTAAAATAATGGGATAAAAAAAATAAGAACAGAATTAGCTCACCACATATGCAAGGCAGTCAAACTAACACAAAGGACAAAGAAATGTCAGCACCAAGCTGGTCCAGCAACTTCAGAATTAGAAAAACCAGTGAACAAGAGATTGGGATTAGTCCCTTTCAGCACGATTTACAGTCTGTTCACAAAACTTATTTTTAGCCCATGAAAATCTATCTTCCAAAAACACTGCTGAGGTGGCAACAAGAAAAAAACATGGAGAGGTTTTAGAAAACTCATTTCAGCAGCAAGTAGAAAAGACTTCTTTCAACTAGGTTAGATACTGTCTTTTACTCAGATTAAAACTCGTGTGATAGAAAGATTCAAGATGGCTTTTTCTGCTACTACAATTCTTGTAAGTTCAGTTTGTTTTAAAAGTATTTCTCCCACTGTGTTGCCACGCTTAGAATTACACACATCTCTCTCAATGTATTCAGAAATATATACACATCTATTCTCTTTGCTCATTATTTACGTCAGCATGTATTTAACGGCTGTTGTAGAGACAAATGCTTCTGTGAACCAAAGCCTCAGCATTTTTTTTAAAGAAAACCTACCTACAATAGTTACCATGAAACTGCAATTGCTGTAATGCAGAAATCCAGATTCTTGACAGGATCATAAACACCAAAAAGAGTTTTGAAGGAATACAATAATAATCTTTGCCACAACCATGACTTGACTAGTAAGAGCCTGTCATGCAGCGGTAAAATACCTCAAAGAAACATTAACAATCACTTCCTTGAGTATTATTTTTGTATGACAATTCAGATCTTCTGCCAGTCCTACTCATTCACAAAAGTAATACATTTCTCTTTGTTAAAACATTTCAAGAGTTCTTTATTTATTGAATCAACTTAAAATAGAGAGATTAGAAGCAGAACCTAAGGTATTTCAAAAAGCTATACACAAACTCATTTTGGAATATTTGTTAAAGTACTGATGTTTAAGTTTAAATCAATATTAACCTGAAGCTCATTCTTCAAGCCTAATTTTAGACTTGAACAAAATTACAGTGACTTTATATATATGTTTTCTTTTGTGACATATTCATACCATCTATATGCAGCTGATTTCATGATAAACTGGGAAATTTATGTGTTGGCTAGTGGTATTAGGTAACTGAACACAATGGGGACACATACACCACAAATTAAACACAGTGTCAATTACTCATAACTCATTTAAGTTCAATATATTAGTGCATACGTGTACCTCTCTGCCACAGCCTCCATCTCTTTCTTCACAGTTACACGGTGTTATTACTCAGTAGAGATGTAATAGCACAAAGCTGAAGAAACACAGATACTCCACACACACGCCCCCCGAGAAATAATTAATTTACTTTTCACTGAAGAATTCACCTGGAAAACTCAGTATGGCCCCAAGACCCCCAAAGTCCCATTAAGGAGATGGCCCCAAGGCCTTTTGCAGAACCCAGTGTTTGCCCTACCTGTGCAGAGTTTGCTGGATATTAAGAGTGGTCCAAGCCAAAGGTCTTTAGCAGTGTTTGCACATATCCCAGCACCTCTGCATTTAAATGGGAAGAATAAGGTCCTATGTTGCACACATTTTGCCCACGGGTTTCCACTTTGACATTTTCTTTTTGTCATAATGGACAGCAGACAGCAAGGATTGATTTAGTCAAAATACTTGTTAGAGGTCTATTTATACACAGTTAGAGAAGGAAGTCTTAATCTTCATGGGACCAGAGATACATATTGGGTGGATAAAAGCTGCATTTATAAGCAGGGATGACAACAGTCTACCATTTAGCAAGCAAGAGAGAATGGCAGGATTCAGAGCCCAAGCCAATTAAGCATCATCACTTCCTTCCATCTGGCAAAGAGACTGCAAAAACCACTTAATTAAGGAATTCGATCTTTCTGCCACATCTAAAATAATTCAAACTTTCAGCATTTTCAGCTTCTGCATTTTCAGCCTTTATAATGCAGCTACTCAAAAAAAAATAGGCTATGATGTGTCAGTTCAGTACTACACTGGCATTGGTATAATGGGTATACTTTAGGGCTGAATCACAGGGATTGAGCCCAGAAAACTCAGTGATGCATGGTTTGATGGGGATTTATGCATTTATGGTGAATTAGAGCTGTGAATTATCTGAAATATGACCTAACCTTTTATTTAATCAGAGGCCTAATATATACCACAAATATACGTAGATGTAGATATCTCTGAATACACAATTTTAAATTGGAGTAAATTCAAATAACTCAATTTGAACAGTTGTCCAGAATAGAAAAGGAAACGTCCACAGAAAAAAAGAGTATGTGAAAATTAGTGCAAACAGCATCTAGTTTGTTTATTTTTTAAACTTTCCTATATATTTCAAAGTTGCAATGTAGTCACTATCCTCTAGCCAAAAAAGATACTGCTGAGTGGATACATGGCCACTTCTTACAAGGAACTACTGATGGTGAGTTATGCCTGTGGATGAATAAGAAGTAACTATATTCAGAAACCTTCTTTATTTGGTGGTAATGTGTTTTGGTTTTATTGGTTTGTTTTTAATTTAGGAGCAGGGGGAAATGTAGCCTCTAACATGTCCCTTCAGTTGAGTAACTTCTAAGTGAAGTCAAAGCTGAGACTCAGAGCTGCCCATAAGCCCTAGACCTCCAGTGGCAGGCTGAAGACTGCATCTGTAAAGCATTTCACCATTTAAATTAAAACAGGAACATTTTAACAAGAAGTAAGGTAAATTTTCAGGGATGTTAAATACATAAAAACGTTAGCAAAGAGCAAACTTAATAAGCATATTTCAGATATCTATTAGCCATACACTATAAAGCGACTGTTAAAAACATAACCACTCCAGCTCAAAATATACCTGCCTTTTCAAACGAGAAGAAAATGGAAAAAAGACGTGATCAATGTATAACATTTGAAATGACAGCATTCTGACTCTAGAAAGAATTTACCAAATCTGGGCTTACCTTTACTTGGTGCCGATTTTCTCACAGACGCTACATGGTCTTCAGAGATAGCAAGACGCCTTAGCACATCAGCCAACGCTGCTTTTAGCACAGTGATTTCATCTTCTTGTTGCTGTACTCTCAGCTCCAGGGCTGAAAGACGGTCCTGGACATCAGATGTGCTTGCAGCTGAGATGCTGTCATCTGTACAGCAGGAAAACAGAGTAGAAAGAGGAATTTAACTGTTTTGTTCTAAACTAAAAGCCACAGAAGCATGAGTATGACTGTCCCAACATTCTGAAATACTGAAGATGCTCAAACGTGTTAGACAAAGAAGGAATGGATCTTATGTTAAACATATCAAATTAATGCTTCAAGACAGAAACATTACTAATAGCTTAGACACAAGGCTTAAGGAGTGTAGCCCTATTACAATCGGAAGAGGAAACATATTTTCTGTTAAAATAGCATAGATAGAAAAACAGGCTTACCGGTGAGAGGAAGACTGAAATTAAGGTTATTTAAATAGCCAACTGAGTTCACGAAAAAGGTATAAAATTGTGGCCAAATTTTGCAATGTATTCTTTTGAAACTGTTGAAGAATTTTAAATATTATCTTTCATTTTAAAGCAAGATGAGAAGTTTAAAAAAACAAATCTGCAGTTGAACAGATAGTCATGACCACTAATTCCATCAAGTGGCAATCTCAATTTAAATGGCCTAGATCAGAGTTCTTAACTCCTTCTAATTTTTTTTATATCACCTCCTTGTATGTGCCAACAAAATATATGACATTATAGCATTTGGCCTGAAGTGAACAGAAAATAAATACACTACTAAAAGGTTCCAAAAATCTGTTTGGCCACACAGAGACAGATTAGCATTGAAGGCATAATCCAGCCAAATCTATTCTTCAGTGGTAAAAAGGAAATTACAGCTTCTGCATACTCTTTGCCTTTGACAGTTCTTTGCATTAGTTCTGCCAAGCCAAAATAACACATAACAGATTTTTGTATTCGGCTGTTCCAACAAATCACAGGCCAACCACTAAAAAAGACCCACAAAAGAATATGTTGCTCAATCACAAGGTACTGAATTCCTTTCCCACCCAGGAAAGAAATTCTAGCACAGGTTTACAAAATGTACTTGTATTATACTAACAGACAGTATGAGTCCATATTCTATGAAATATATAAAACCACCAAATTTACACATAAGGGTAAATGGCTGGTATTATTACTGTGATTATATACAATCTAAACTTTAGTTCACTAATCTTGTGAAGACATAACAAGGGAGAAAAAAAGGTTAAAATAAGCTACAATCCTAAAACACTATTTTTCACTTGAAAAAATATGAATCTTTGAAATACTTGAGTAAGGGCGCTCTTAAAATAAGCAAAAGAAACACTGGGCCAACCCCTCCAACTAATTAAATATGAAAAAAATAAGGAGTTTAATGCCACTTTTCATTCCATTAAACCACAATACTCACTACCGAAGGAGCAAGAATGGAACCAACTGAAATAAAGAATCACAATAATACTTTCACAACACTAACAAAATTCCTACAAAGAATTAGTAAAACTAACTAATACTAGTACAGAAATGTATTCATTATTGTTACTAAACAGAAAGAAAATGTTAAAATTACATTGATAAAACAAGTCCTACAAGAAGACAGTTTTGAATATTGATTTAATTCACTATTTGGTTAAATCAAAAGCAGAAATGTATCAACTTTATAGTTAATACTATATCCATTCAGGCTAATAAATTAAAAGAGCTGCAGGGGAATTAAGAAGGCAGGTAATCAGACTGAGATCCAGAGACAACAGATCAGAACAACTCTGAACAAAATGCCTTTAATATAACCAGTCATAACTGCACCTCCTATATGCAGGAAAGTTATTTTAACAACTCTACAGCCCAGCATATCCGATGCTCTCTCAGTAGTACTTTACAAATTCAGACCAGTGACAGATACCCCAGGTTGGGAAGAACCATGTAAGATTCCTTTATTAAAATCTCCACTTTCAAAACATAACTCCCCATCTGGTGTGGGACACAACCGAAGGACGGGATGCCATCCAGAGGGACCTAGACAAGCTTGAGAAGTGGGTCCAGGGGAACCTCATGAGGTTCAACAAGAAGTACAAGGTCCGCCACTTAAGTCAGAGCAATCCTCTGTACCAATACCAGCTGGGGGATCGAGGGATTGAAAGCAGCCCTGCTGAGGAGCACCTGGGAGTACTGGTAGATGAAAGGCTGGACACAAGCCAGCAATGTGCTCTCACAGCCCACAAAGCCAACTGTATCCTGGGATGCAGCAGAAGAACTGTGACCAGCAGATCGAGGGAGGTGATTCCGCCCCTCTACTCTGCTCTGGTAAGACCCCACCCGAAGTACTGCACCCAGCTCTGGAGACCTCAGCAAAAGAAAAACATGGACCTGTTGTAGCAAGTCCAGAGAAGGTCCACAAAAATGATCAGAGGTCTGGAACACCTGTGCTGTGAGGAAAGGCTGAGAGAGTTGGGGTTGTTCAGTCTGGAGAAGAGAAGGCTCTGAGGAGACCTCATTGCCGCCTTCAATACCTAAAGGGGGCCTATAAGAAGGATGGGGACAGGCTTTTTAGCAGAGCCTGTTGTGATAGAATGAGGGGTAATGGTTTTAAACTGAAGGAGGGTAGATTTAGGTTAGAGATATAGGGCAGATGTTTTTCACCATGAGGGTGGTGAAACACTGGAACAGGTTGCCCAAAGAGGGGTTGGATTCCCCATTCCAGGAGACGTTCAAGGCCAGGTTAGATGGTGCCCTGAGCAACCTGGTCTGGTGGGGGATGTCCCTGCCCATGGCAGGGTGGGGTTGGACTAGATGACCTTTAAGATCCCTTCCAACTCAAAGCTATTCTGTGATTCTGTGATCTGTTTCAAGGAGCTAGTAGAATTTCCTACAAGCACATGTACCTACGCAGCATATAAAAAGGAACTAAGCTAAATTTGCATAAATTAATTAATGAATAAGTTTTTACTTTAAGGAAGTAAACAGACTGAAAGAAGTACCATATAATTCATACAGTTGCTATCCTTACAATATTAGCCTTTAAATAAACGCAGTGGACCAGTCAAAATGAACATTGCAAAAAACCAGTGACAATTATTTTCAAAATATTATGGTCTTTGCATCTTGTGTGACACTGGAATAGCAGTCCACACACAGAAGAGACAAGTATGACATTTCCTTTAGAAGAAGAAAAAAAAAGAGAAAAAAAAAGAAAATAGGAAAGCTTATTTTTTTCCTTCTTTGTCTGCCAAAGCCATCAATTAATGAACTATTAAAAGGTCTTATAATGGATAAATTATGGATAAAATCCCAGGCCCTATAAATACACAGATTACTATAAAAAAATTGTAAAAGGAGTAAGTAGCTATGTCAAATCATCATTTTAGAAGCCAGACATTACTGTGTTCCCTGTGTGGAGTCCAAATAATAGTAATTTCCGAACCAGGAAAGGCTCCACACTGTTGCTTGGTCTCTCCAACGAACACAGATGCAAGCACTCTACCAGAGCACTGGCTGCCTGACATGGGCATCTTTTTTCTCACTGACTACTAATATTGACTAGAACGCTTCTCCTGAACCCCAGCACTCCAAGAAAAAGACACCTTAGATAGTTCCTGTTGCTCCCAAAGCCAGTTATGTCACTAACTTCAAAGGGGAAGAATGGGAGAGCAAATCTTTCTGTCCTGTAAGGATGAGCTGCAATTATTTTACTTCCTCAACATATCAAATGAGATGGCAGAGGTGCTGGCCAGTGTTCACCTCTGAGACATGTACTATGGAGGCTTAACCCCTAGACAACGGTACAGAAAGGCAGAAGGACCCACAATCTCAGCTTCATTGCAACAGCTTGTCAGGTTGTAGCTGTGTGATCAGGGCATGAGTAGCCATTTAGCCGATTCAAAAAGAGGAAAAGCAGCAGGCTACATGTGTACAATTGGAGAAAAGAGGTTTCAAACCGCCAGTGGCCGATTTACATTGTGGAGCAGGCACATTGAACACAGTGACTGAAAGAAGCTGGATAGCAAGAAGATCACTTTGGGAAGCAAGAAGATTTTGGTTGATCGAAGAATACAGTAGCCTATTGAGAAGACATGGTATTGTTCTTTATCATTCTACAGAGCAGCATCTGTTTCAAGTGATGACAATCATACATTACCCTGGCAACTATTGGAGAATTAAAATGAATGATTCCCAGCTCAAATACCTCATCCATGACACCAAATATTCAATTCAACTCAAACATGCCCTTCTTGGCAGTATCTTGAAAACAAAGTCAACTAGGGATTAGCTTAAAAGAAGATGCCTTGAAAGTAAACACAACTGCAATCCTTGAAATCGTTTTGACAAATCTGCACAATGCAGAACTATACCTTTTTCTTTCAATGAAGTTTTCAAAAGCTCTTCCAGATTTCTTTTTTCATTAACAATACATTCTTATAATCTAAATAACTGCCTCAAAAGAAGTTTAAACACAAAGCTTCCTTCAAGGGCATGCCCTTCCCCCTTCAGAGGGAAAAGAGTACTTGTATGCAAGTACAAAGTCAGCCACTTATGAAGCAAAAGTCTATGTCCTCCCAAGCCTGAACATCTGGCCTTTCCTGCATGCTGTCTCAAGACATCTATCCAGGTCTTCCATGAGCTACTCTTAATTTACTAAACCAGAGGGAGATTTATTTATTTATTTATTTACATAAATGGAGAAACCAGATTAGGAAATATAGGAAGAAATTTATAAGTGCAACTGACTATTAATTTAGTCACTTAATTAATTCTAAAAAGACCGTTTTAGTTATCTATTTTTATTATAACCAAATAGCATCACTTCTGATGTGTTGGTCACATTCCCCAAGCTGTCCATGACTTGTGCCTTCAAGAGAGCCACTGGGAACAAGATCCATTACAAAAGAAGCACCATCTGCAGTGCTCACTGGTAGTTGTGAGGAGACATTCACACAGATCTAAGGTCCTTCAATCTCAAAAAGTGGTTTAAGAGAAGAGTATTGGTACTGAAATGACAGTAAAAACATGCTAAGTCTAAGCATAGGGTACTGTAACTTTCTAAATAATATGTCTTGTTATTTTATCATAGCTCACTAGTTTGATATTTATTTTAGCCGTTAAACATTAAGTGTTCCCTTCCTTTTGGAGTGAGGAGGGATGCATGGTATGCTTGTATTCAGTACTCAAGACCCTAAAAATTAGAGTTTGTTTTTCATTAAAACAGCATTAAAGAGATGCATTATGCTGCGTGGGACTCATCACAAGTCACATACATCAAACCATTCTCAGTAGATTGAACAAAGCAGCAGCTCAAACCACCCCTCACGTATCAGCCAGGGACTTCGAAAGAGGTATCAAGTATGTAAAGACGGTACTTAACAAACCTCCCAAGCTGCATATCACTCCCTTCCTGACATGTCATCAACCAGGCACGTGAGGATAACAGCATTTGAAAAGTATCACCCTTCATCACTGACTGCCTAGTAGAAATTTGAACTGGCTGCATTTAAAACAAATGTATCTTACTACTGAACCATCTATTCTGGGGCCCCTCAACAATTCCACAGCATCCATTATCACTTCTCTGAGTCAATTCTTCCCAGACCCGACTAAACATAAGTAAAGGCTTCATTTTAGACATAAGCAACATTTCAGAAAAACAAATTCTACAAACTCCAGCACATGGAAATTTAAATCACAGGGTGGAAAATTCTACATTTTGTCCAATAAAGCCACACAAACCACAGATATTTTTAAACCCCTGCCTGCCAAGGCACCCACACGGTTTTCTATGTTTTCCCCATAGTGGTACGAGTTTTTTATTACAGAAATGCAACAGAAATTACTTGAACTGGTATAAAGGTCTGGCTGATAATTTCAGGAGGTAATTGGCCTAAAAGAAGCCTTTCTTACTAGGACCATGATCTGTCCATGTGTGCAGAAAGGTATGTATTTGCACAACTTGCAATTTTTATTCTGAAGAGCAGTGAATAACTTGACTCTGGGCGAGTCTCATGTTTCCAGAAAGATAACTGATAAATTTGTTTTTCCTACCACGTTGAGTGAAAGAAAATTCTCTGCAGTTTTCTGCAGCTCACTTGTCTTAAGACTAGCTTATAAAAGGTGCTTATGAAAGATGAGGATCCTGTTCCATATCTCAAATACAAAAAAAATAAAAATAAAAGGACTACACTTTTGCCCACAGTATCTCCTTCACCTCTCCAAAAGCTAGCACATAGATAAATTATCCTGTTTTTTTTTCTAAAGGACATGAGTCATGGAAGGAACATGAGAACAGGAATTAAAACACACAAGACGAACATGGAAGATTAAAAAAATCTTCCTCCTCCACCCCTCCCAATGCGATACTGCATTAACTTCTGATGTACCCTTAGAAGCTAGATCTGGTGATATGGAAGTGGAGTGGAAAGTTGTCCCCAGTTTCCCAATTTTTCCCTTCAGAACTAAAAACAATGTGCTGCTTGATCTCACATTAATTATTGGAGGCAAAGGTAAAAGCTCCTTCTATACTTTCTTGCAGAACAATAATGCAGATGCTTTCAGATGGGTACAGATTAGTCTTCGCAGACACTGGTCCCCAGCTCGTGGCTCTTAAATATGTGGCACTGTATGTGTACTTCCAATGCTAGCTAAGCCTTGTATTTTTCTCTTCCACTGGCATCTCTTCAGGTTTTCAGAAAGAAGTCAAGTTGTCACACATCATTCTTTTACTCAGGGTTGATGCTGCACAAGGACCACCACGTTGAGAAAATCGTCTTCCCTGTACAGCTCATTAGATTGTTTAATGTTTCACAGTGCAATCTTATTTTAGTTCCCGATGTGTTAGTTAATAAAAAAAGATGTATTACTCTCCACTAGCCACTTGCAACGTAAGTCCACAGTAAGCAGTAAGTTCATTTGCACAGATCCTACTGCAGAATCAGACCATAAAATGAGAGTGCTGTGCCTAGCGGATAGTGCCTTAAATATCAAAAGTGATCATCCCAATGCCTAATCTGCATTTTTAATCATAACTCGTGTAAAAAGTTTGCTGACTATTCACTTTAGAATATAGCAGTGCAATCCACCGTGTTAACTGATAGATACAGATCTTGGCTGTAAAAAAAACCCAACAAACAAACAACAAAAACCACCATCCCTCAACTTAAGTCTGAAAATCTAGACCCTGCCCAAACATCTCAGCCAAAACCCTGAAAGAAATATAATTTATGCTGTTAAGAATGTATGCATGATTCGAATATATGTAAACTGGCCCACCTGAAACAGGTAAGTAACCCTATGTACATACCTGTATAGATATTAATACCCCTCAAAACTCAATTTTTTTTTAAGAAAAAAGCAACACCAAAACCCAAAAATGGACTATAAACTACAAATCATTAAAGCATTGCCTTCAATTTTAAAAGAAGAACAAAGATATATAACTATACTGGACAAAGTTTCCTTAGGACTTTTCAATTAAACGCAGAATATACATACTACGCAACTGCAGTGCTTTGTCTGTAGGAGATCCATGGGAAGATTTTACTCTAGCACATGAATATTCTGCAACACCATATTCACCACAGATGTTCGCTATTTGTGAACTGCTTTATAGTTTATTTGAAGCGAGCTCATGTCTGTGAGCCTACTACTGCACCATTACATTATAGAGAACATCACCCATGTTTTCAGGCAATCTCAGTTTAAAGGGCTGGTCTGACACGTAAAACATTCTACCACTTCATCCCTAATAATTAGTAGTCCTGCTTGTGTATGCTAAAAAGATTTGTGCACATGGGCTTTCATATCTTCTTTTCTTTTTTGCTGACAGGAAAAAGCAAGGGAAGAAGAAAGATTAAAATAAAAAACAGGTTTCCTGAAAAAATAACTTTGTAATAACCACAAATTACAGCTGTTATGACAAAAATATTTTTGTAATAATCCCGTGCATCTGCTGCTGTAAACATTCATATTATTTTTAATACAGATAATCTAGAAATATATCAGCATGCGATTCACAGGGCACAACTCCACCCATGTTGTATTTGATCAACATGAGCGTTCAGCTTGTCTGAGTTTCCAGTAACTGTATTGTTTATCTGGCACACAAGCTTTAAGAAGAAACAGATCAGACTTTATACTTGCCGATACTAGTTCTGATACACAGACCAAAAAAACAAAAGAAAGCCAACACTTACACACACTTCTCATATTTGACATTGGTAGCCATATAATTACTTGAAGAGGCAGGCAATTATGCTGGTTGTCCCATGTATCCTTTCCCAGCTGCATACTTTGTATCAGCTCCACCTCCATTAAGACGCATCTCAACAGTAAGACCATTCATGGGGTTTTCACCACCCGATACTTGAAAAGCCTTGTGGTTTTTTAAGTATTTTTCTTCCCCTATCATTGCTTGCCTTTTGATACTTTTCTGAAGCTCAGGACCCTTCAGCACTTGGCCTTCAACCAGCAAGACATGCCCTTACTTTCCAAAAGAGTGTTTCTGCTAAATGGATGAGCGACCTCTGCACTCCGTAGACAGAATCTGTCGTGGCTACAGCCACCTGCTTGGGATTGTAACTCGCTCAGCCCCAAGCTCTTTTTAATATCTCATACCACCCTATTTTCATATCACAGTAAGAGGAAGAGAGGGGCAGAGAGCATCCTTTCTAACACATATGCTTGTAATTTCACATAGCAACCAGAGAGACAGCTGCAATAAACTGCTCTACTGTAAGTTACACATGCATTAAAAATAACACTTCAGCACACATATATTAGTATTCCTTTGTCAAAAGTACTTCATGCTGTGCTAGAAGTGTTAGAACATTTCCATGATAAAAAGCTAATTTAAAAGTTACAAATTAATAACATTGCCAAGCATGAAACTATGTAGGCTAAAAATTTCAGCACCTGGAGTTCCTTTCCCCTGTCCTTCCGCATGCCCAAACTGATCTAGTTAAAATTTTCAAAGAAAACAACTTTTCACATGCTGAAGAGCAATCGGATCTCTGAGGTATTCCTCTTCACCAAGGGCTCCACCACCGCTCGCCTCCTTGCACAATGAGTGGATGGCACCCCATGGAGAAACTCAATGGGCTCCAGCTTTGCTAGATGAAGGCAAAGCCAGACCACTGCCTGGGGCTGCAGGGTGGCCAGAGCAGGACACCGAGAGCAGGAAAGCATCCCTCGTGCACTAACCAAGGCCACACAGAGGAAGAACCTGCATGTTCTGCCTAACCTGAAACACCGGAGATCGGCATGGAAAAGTGCTGAGCTCTCACAGGTACCTTGCACCAGCATCAATCAAGCTTTTGATGTATACGGGGCTGTCCTGCCTATCCACTTTGACAAGTCTTCCAAGTTTCAAATTGGGCAACTACTTAATTAGAAAATTAGCAGATGCTTTTGACCTTAATCTCTTCATAACTTCACTCTTCATCTGTTAAATGTAAGCATCATCCCACACTGCACAAAGGTGCACAAGGGAGCTACTGAGGCACTACCGTAAGTGCTGTAGCAAAGTCAATGTTGAAATTCATGCATTTCTTTGAAAAGGAAGACTAAAAGCGTTGACGTAAAAATAACATAGGTAGCCATGCAAAGAAAATGAAGGCAATTCAAAACTCTGAACAAATACTTTTTAGACAGAATTGTGTTTTCCAAGTACTGACTGACTTGGAGGAAACTATGATCAAGTAATTAAAGGCTGCATCTTAACACTTGTATGATCCAGAAGATTAAATATAGGTTTGAAGCACTACCCGGATTCTGGCTTTTATGTTCAGTATTTGACTTCCTACTCATAACACTTGTCTTTAACCATATTTCATTACTGCATAAATCTACAAGACAGTGGCATTAAATGTCACTGATCTGTGCAACACAACGAATGGTATTAACAACCGTATCCAGTCTCAGACAAAAGTAGCACTACCCACAACGTCACAGAAGTCCAGCAAATGTTGTAGAGAGTTCACAGAGAAACAAGGGACCACCTGAAACACTCTGGTTTTCCAGGAGTATTTTGCAAACTCACTCACACAGACAGGTACCCACCAGTTATATGATGAACAAGGAAGGAAGAAGGAAGCGGAGGAGGAGAGGAGCAAGGGAATAGAAATAGATAGATAAATAAATAAATAAATAAATGCATGCAAGAGCTCTCACAGTAACCCCCCTTTCTCTGCACCCCTTCCCTCTCCCCATGGCCACTTATTTTTTAACCGCTCTCATCACAGTGATTGTGCTAATTCCTACTCAGAGAAGTGTCTGTATATTTAGGCTAATTTTTTTTTCCCCCCAGAATTTAAGCTCCAATTCATACAGGTTACCTCTGCTATTCCACACTGTATTTCCAAAATACATTTCCAATATATTTTTTCCAGTAACATGCAATAAAGTCCAGTTTGCAAAACATTCCATCTTTAGATTGCAACAATGCAGGGAAAGTTCAACATTCCCCATCACTGCAGTGTATCTCCTCTGTTGCAAACATTTCAATACAGTAGTACCAACATACTTCTAATCTGAAGCTTACAGAAACCATCCAACATCTTAAATATTTATTGCTTAGTCAGGCAATGTCTGAGTTTTTGTTTGGGGTGTGATTTTAACAAGTACATTTTTGCCCCAGAGGAAAGCTGTTCCTACTCTCTAAGCTTGCTATATTCTCATCAATTCTACAGTATAATTTCAGCAGCAAAACAGAAAAGCATTGAAATCATTAAGTGAGATAACATCACACAAAGTAACATACCCTCTTCTTTTATAGATACAATTTATTTTGTACCATGCAATGTTTATTTACAAAATTTTACTCATCTCAAATCTTGAAACACAAATTAATAATCTCCAGTTTCTGTTATCTAGCAATCAAGTTAGACATTATCTCTGTAAATAAGTGTTGGAACATTTCTGAAATTTGTTGGACTGGCTGCCTCATTGTGCTGCTCTTTTTTCCTTCCCCCAGGACTCATAACTATCTAATTTGTAACATCAAAAATACCACTGTACAAACTAAGTTTCTTTGATCCCATTCTGTGCTATTCTAAGGCACTCTATCATAAATGCCACTATGCAAAACTCTATCAAGTCAGGAAAAATACAGAGCCCTGACCTATTATATTAATTTCCTTTTCCAAAAACATACGATTTTGCCCCTACTGTCCACTTATGAATCTGGGTTGTACAGGCTGTGCAACTGTCAACAGTTGCTTGTGTTCACAGGCAATAGGATGTTATCTTGTAGGTTTAGTATTATGTTTATGCAACAAGAACAGTCTGCTATTGGAATGACAGACATGCATATAAAAATATTGGTATTAGGGTACTGCCACGTTAAAGAGATTAACGCATTGATATTGATATTAAACAGGGAGCACAGTGAATGTTGTTTGCACTCATCCTCATCTTCCTTCATGCTTAAGGGGAAGCTGCCCAAGCCTGTTCTTTGTAGCATCATTTCAGGCTCAAAATTCAGCCTTAGAGTGCAGATGCCTCTGTTCATCGGCACTCCCTCATATTCACAGCGAACCTCTCATGGGTTCTCACCCAGACAGCAGGGCAGGATGTCATCCTTCTTCCATGGGACAGAGCCCTGTGCCCCCTCCAAGGGATGTTGGCAGCTCCCCACAGGTCACTGACCCACTGCAATTTGGTTTCATGGTCCTGGCATCCCTCTGGGCATTTGGAGTTCCCTCTCCCAAATCACTCCTCTCCCCTGCGGGGGAAGCCTTCCCTTTCGGCTCTGCTGGGAAGAGCAGGATCTGACGGGTTTTTGTGTCAGCAGAAATGTGATTATAACAGACGAAGAGTGAGGCACCAGGGCTGGTGTACACAGCAGGGTGTTTGACGGCTCTTATCTCTACAAGTCACAGGACACAGTGATTTCAGATAAAGGTAAAATCTCTTTGGAAAGAGACTTAGCAACTTGCTGCTTATCTTAGTTTTCTGGTATTTCAGGTATAGGAATTCCTTCCCCTTATTCACAGCCCTATGCGGCCACTGCTTCACTACCTCTCAGTGCCAGAGCCCATTCAGTAAAATGCCAACTTGTTTTCGAACAAGCTGAAGTGACCTTGAAGAGTTACTGTCCTCCTTTGCATTTTCTTATCCAAAAGCTAACAACAATATGCTCCCTCCCTTGTAGAAAATAAGCTCTATGAAGCAATGAGCCTTCTCGAGGGAGTATTAATTCCAGTGTTACATTTTCTCCTGTGAACACCCACCACGGCTGAAGCGCTGCTGCAGCAGGGCCAGAGCGATGGCTTGTGCCAGCTCCAGCAGTCTCCCCAGCTTCTGCAATTGCTTGGAAGTTTGGTACTAAAGGAACACCTCCACAATAGCTAATGCTTACTCCAGGTGGAACCAAATTAACAGCAGTTTTGGGGTGGGTTTTTTTGCATAGAAAAAAACTAAAATGTCTCTGTTCAGACCAGTTATAGTATAGACACTGCTAAGCTATCTGCTTAGTTTCAAGGATAAAGCACAGCTGCACGACTCCCACACAGCCAACCTGTAAGGTGGTATCTTGCAACTACTAATCACACATTAGTCACAATCTCCATTTCAGTTACTACAGAGGAGCAACTATTGAGAAATAGTTGGGAAAAGGGAATATTTGGACATCGTGTATCACAGAAAACATTTCAGACCAGACAGCAGCATAAATATCTATACTGGTGTAAGTCAACAGCCACAGGGAAAAGGGAGAACCAAGCATAAATACAACTAAAAACCTGACTATCTCTTTAGTTAAAATCCTTGTGTTTTATTATGTTAGCAATTAAACAGTCCCAGTGAAGCTTTGAAGTTAGCACCTATAAACAACATGTGGGTGGAAAGCATTGCTCACACCTTTCCTGACGTTGTGGCTGGTGCTGCCTGACAGGAGACTGACTGCCTGGTCACCGATCCTGCCATTCCTCAACACGCCACGTCTGAACAGCTGCAGAAGTATTTAATATTAACATTTATTAATTTGCAAAGAAAGATATTCTTTTAAACAATTCAGACAGGAGATCTACCATCAAGTGTTGCCATGTTTTCCTTAGTAAGCACACCATCAACAATAAATTTCCACAGATGCTTTACAAACAAATGAGGTAACTGTGAAACTAAACTAATTTAATTCATTAAGAGGAAGAACTCTTGAACAGCATGACAGACTTTTATATGTGTGACTACACATCTATTTTGAAAACCTATAGTTAGGCTGCTTCCACAGAAAAGAATACATAAAAATGAAGCCAGCTTCAATGATAATTTCAGTTGCTAATCCTGTCACTATTATGCCTAAAGTGGAGAACTCCAATGAAAAGGGAGAAATCAGGTCTCCTCTTTATTTAGGTTAAGCCACAAAGCAGGTTTCAGAATCGATTCACTTGCAAACAAACAGAAACACATGGAAATGGTATATGTGATACTACAACTTCTCAGAGAAAAATCAATCACTGAACAGAACATTATGGGCAACATAGGCAGGCTAAGACCTTCTAAAATTTCACCTTGAACATATTTTATGTAGAAGTCCTGCAGAAAATTGAAGTGTCATAATCGTTACTGATAAATCATACAAAACCATCATGAATGCGTGCATGGAATTTGCCTGTATGGAAAAAACATTGCCTTTTCACGGGGATTCCTTTTCCTTCCTTCTCAAAGGATCCTTTAGGAAAAAAGTATGCATTTCTTATGTGGAATGTTTGCCCAATTTTGTAAACATAATAGGGACCATATTTCTATCAAAGTTATGGAAGTACATCCCATTTTGTATCATAAACAGATGACTTACAATCTGTTCTTTTCAGGCATGGAGTCTCTGAAGTGGAAAAAATCTTCAGGATTCTTCTCCCAATATTTGCTACATAGTAACAGTTTTTAGGCAAAGAAAAAATCCCTACAAATAGCAAGGGAGATGGGACTGATCATTGACGTGTCTGATATTAGAGATCAAGTACTACAAATACTTGATAGGGAAACATGAATTAGATCTGGTTGGGACTAAATAACAGCAGCGTCACGAACCAGGAATAAGCTGCATTTTTTCCCATTTTCTTCCTTATTCCTCAAAATCAAGGCATTAATTAATCAAGGACTGACATCAATCAATGCCTTCTCAGAAAGAGGAATTTTTATGTGCTAAAGTACACAGGTTCAAAAAAAGCAGGGACATCTCGCTGCAAACGCACACCAGCCCCGATTCAACCGGGCAGCCTCTACATTGCCACTCCACCTGCCACAGCCACGTCGGCCACGCTCCCTCGCAGACCTACCTCAAAGCTCTTCAGTTACACTGTGTACCATTTCCAGCTTCTTATAACAGATCAGGAACAGCAGTGCTAGGTAAAGGCTGTCTGCAACCCATGGAAAGGAAGTTTATAGTTTCATATTAATACACTTCAAACTAATGAAGTAAAAAATATACTGCAAACAGCTACTTATTGCAGGTCTCCAGTGTTTGCAATTCAGTATTCTTCCCCTTTTTAAATCCTGAAGATTTCTAGAACTTGGATATCTGTGGGGGGAACAATATAAAGCCAAAAAAAATAGTTACTCTGAAAACAGCTATCATCTTCAACCACAGAATTATCCAGTTTATTCCTTTAATGCTTATGTTTTAAGATGGATTAATTCCACATAGATTTATTAAGCATTAGCTGTACTAATTCAGCTATTTGTAAGTATAAAAGAACCATCCAGTAGCATGCTATTTCTGTATAATACTGTCAGACAAAATAACAGGAACCTTCATTCATGAAAAGGATGCCACATCACCACAACAGAACACATCAGTAAGGACAAAAGTGTTTTATACATTTTCAGGATCTTTTTAACCTTTCGGATAACTTTATTTTATAAATTTTATTTTAGTTATAGAGTTAATGGTGAAATATTAAAACTGAGCTAGTATGAGCATGTTCTTTGGGCTACGATCTGGGGTATGGCCACATAAACTACCAGGGAGAGAGCCCAAGAGGGAGCTAACAGCATCACAGCTTCCATGTAGTAACTACTTAAGCATATGCTCTTACTTAAGAGTAAATGCCAGGCTGTTTAACCTACTAATCCACATTTACTAACCTACTGTGTCAACATGCAGTAAGTTTCCACCTTCACTTAGCCCTCTGAAACTCATATGCAAGCCCACGCTCTTAACTAGGTGTGATCACCCTTTGAGATCTGCAACTTGCATAGCAAAAAGTCCTTGTACAAGAGCACTACATGAAACGCAGCCCGTACATCTCAGAGGTGGGAAAGATCTCCCAGCACCAACCTGCAGGCAGAGAGGACAAGTGACCCTGCCCCAGCGGCATCACTGCTCTGGCGTGGAGGGAGCAGGGCCAGGAGCATGGCTTTGCCCCTGCCAGCTCCTGCCCCACAGCCCCCAGGGCCACTTCACTGCCAGCCACATAACATAACCCCAATATAGAAACTGCACTTTCAGCTCCAACTTTTGTCCTTTTACCATCTGAAAAAAACAATCCCAAAAACCATTATTGCTCAAGACACCGTGCCACTTAAGCCACTGAGCAAATAGGTAAAAGAAACTGTGGCAGCAGCATGCAAAAACCTGAAGGACCAACACAATCAGCTTCTCGTGGAAGCGAATGCTCCCTTTGATGCACTTTGTGGACATCAGAAATCTGACTGTGGGCATTCTCATGGTTTTAAATGCTCCTCAAGAGCATCACAGGCAAACAGTGGCAAAACCCCAAAATCCATGCCTTTTTAGAACATACGAAGAAGAAAAAAGGTGCTTGGAGAGAAGAGCAAAGGCAGGAGACATTGTACCTAAAATTCTGTCTTTATGATACATCAGAGCATCTTCCCATCACACAATAAACTACTGGGAGTAATGACTGTCCTGTCTGGTCACTCCTTCTTCACTGCTCACAGGGCAGGTTCTGCATGCCCAGCAGTTTTCCCGTTTTGGTTTTTTTTTTTTTTTGCAACTTCTGCTCTCAGAGCCACTCTGGCTTGCTAACGAAGGAGCAGGCTGAAGAAGCACTTTAGTTTTACACGCTGCAGAAGGGAGATTTCCAATGCTGCTGCTTTTCTGACTGATTTACTTATCTTTGTGAAACAGAGGTGTGATGCACGGTTAATAAGGATACTTTCTTAGGTTTCTTAATCTGCGCATTACTCAAAATTTGAGAGCAAAGACTCAGTGCTGAGGAACCGTGTGCAGTCTGAACCCTTTTATCTGACCTTTAATGACAAGTTTGCCGTGTCAGCTGTACCTTTGATGTTTCATCAATTTTGATACTTCAGCAACTTTGAGCATGGCCTGCAGATACTTCACCTTGCAATTACTTTCCGAGATTGCTAAGAAAACACTAACCGTTACCCTGCACAAGTTATCATTGTCTTGTCAACCCCTTTTTGATGACTAATACGTGTTCCTAGAACTGTCAGAAGTGAGATAGAGACCTGAACAAGCAAACCAGAAGAAACATTACCAAAAAAACGTAACCAAGGTTTTGAAAGTTAACTATCAAGTTAAACAAAAGAGAGCTTTCCATTGAGTCAGGGTAAATATTAATTTTCCAAACAGTGTGAGATAAAAACCCCTATGGACTTTTATAATATTTGTAATTTTACATTGTATCTACATAGCACTGCTGCTACAGTGCAATACTGCAGATGCGTAGACACATGTTACAGTGTAATACTGCAGATATTTGCCAAAGTATATATCAAATGTACTTTTTTTTGGTTTCTCAGCTGAGACATACATTGAAATATTTTTAATGAGTTGTGTACATGAAAGCCTTTACAGCACATCTGCAGTCAGTGATGCTCAAAGCCAAACACCGTGTTTGACCTGACAGAGGGATTCCCGTGGCCACGCATGATGCCACCGCACCAGCCCGTCCCGTGCGCAGCTGGGTCAGACCAGACATGTCCCTTCTCTTGGCTAACTGGAAAGGGGGTAGTATCTGAAGGGGAGGTGACACTTCGACAATCAGTTTAAGGTAATGAAGCCTGGAAACAGCTAGCCCATCTAGCTTACAGCTCACTTCATTAAGCATAGGCTCAGCTAACTCACGAAGCAAGTAAATACCGCTTAGTCTAATTGTGCTTATAATTACTCCATAAAAATACTCAATAAAAGCTTTATTTAACTCTGCCAAATTAGTACAAGGTGGTAAGTAAAACTATAGTAACCTGATAAGGAAGTAGAACTTAAAAACAAGTACACATTACTCTGCAAATTGTAGACCTTACGGCTGCGTAAGAGGCAGCAATGGTATTTTCACAAACTATGAGATGGGATTTCACCTCTAGTAGATAAGGATTCTAACTAAAGATGTTGAACCGATGTGGAAAATTATGCCAGTGAAGAGTGGTGGCTATCATCATTTCCTTCTATAAAGTCTGGAATAATTAGCAAAGAAGCATACAAAAGGAGAGTATTATCCCGTCCGCCCCTACAATTAGAAAGCTCCATTTCCAGGCATTTAAGCCTTTCAATTACAAGCATGAATGGCCATATCTACAAAAATGCAACCCTCTGCATTTATTTCTTGGTGACTGCTGTTCCTGCTGCTAGAGATCAGTCTGCCCTCTTGCCAGGGGTTCAATAGTAAGCCGAGAATTTTCCCAAAACGCATCCTAAAGCATTTGGACTGCTGTAACTTTGGGAAGAAGGAGCCCCAGCTTCTGTGGAATAGCTGGGTTGCATTTCATTATTTCTAGAAAATAAAACACACTGCCTCCTTCACCCGGGAAATTCACTGTAGTTTTTTAAGCAAGCTACTATCAATTAGTTTTATTCTGAAAAACAGGAAAGCCATTTCAGAAAAACTATTAGCACATTTCTAGCCCAGGACTGTGGACAATACAATTCTAATGTAGCATTTAATTCTTTAAACCTCCTCAATAATGTAACTTCCTGATAGCAAAAATGCTTAAATGAGTCTTGGGCCACTCGGCAAGCCTGATCCTTGCCTCCCAGCACAAACAGCTGCTCACTGAATGCTGGATTTGGACCCGCAGCAGCGCTCACTGCACGTCAAAAGCCTTCCCCCCGTCTTGCCGGCTGGAAACCTCATACAAGGTCAGGCAGCACAGGTCTCCACGGCAGGCTGGCGGGAATTAACCTCTCCTTCGTAAAAATATATCCACTGAAGGCAGGAGTGCTTGCTCCAAGTCTGATACTTTTGGGAGATGGAAACGATAGTGTGGGTTGATTACTTAATAATTACTCAGAACAAATAAAGTAGTTTTAAAACTCGCTACGACAGCACTGACTCATGTAGCCAAATCATGCGTCAAACACACTGAAAGCTACAGCAAGTTAATTTTTTAATCAAACACTGAATGTTGTAACATTTTAAGTGAAACAGATCTGATACAGATTTATTCAGACTGCTTTTTTAATTTTATTTTTTAAAGTATTAAGACAGTGATGATGGAGTTTTACATTTATGATGATCATTATTGGCCACACGTAGAGTAAGGCTAGCTCAAAAGTTTTCAATGCAATTACAGCAAAAGTTGTCTCATTTAAAAATGCTTCACTGCGTCAACACAAATGTTGTAGCTGTGGCAGTCCAAGACTATTAAATAAACGCTATTTAGGGAGATGTAATCCCCCTGAAACAGGCTGATACTTGGTTTATTTAACTGGTCCCCATTTTACCATTTTAGGTAAAATATCAAGCTAAAAGTAGGACTTCTGTGTCAAATCTGGCTATTTTCACTTACATAACAGGAACTAGAAAGAATAAAACCCTTGTAACATCTAAATACTTCAAGTTCCATATGTTAGATACTAATTCAAAGTAAGTACTACATCTCCACAAGTGCCCGGGCAGGGAAGCAAGGCAGCAGGAACAGCATCGTCATCCCCTGCCACGGAGGCAAAGGGCAAAGCCTCCATTGGCCAAGGTGCCCTCCAAGGCATGGTGACACCCCCGGGGTAAGTGGCACCAAGCCCCAAGGAGGACTTGGTCTCACTCCTGTGGAAACTGCAGAGCCACCACAAGATCACCACCTTCACTACCAACACCTCCAGCAACTGGCAAATCCGCACTTCGAAACAATGACTAAGCAAACTCTCTACTAGTCTTAGCATTAAAGACAAATGTATCCAAACCAATTTAAGAGTCTGAAAGTGACAGAGCTTACAAATCTGGGGACATTAGTGTGGGTTTTTCTCCACTTGTAAAGACTGTTTACAATGCTAAGTGTCATTGGAGAAAAATATTTAATCAAGCAGCATGCGAAACTAAAGTTTTGTTTATAGGTAAGTATTGCCCTTGGTCAAACTGAAAGTTTCTACCCTGATCTGTATCACCTAAGTTAAATTCCAGTCCTAATTTGATAGCTAAAATCTTGCTGAAGGGACATGTAACGACATAAGCCCTTGCCTTAGCTTTAGTTATAAAAGGCTTATCAAACACAAGTAGGAAAAAAGTTGTCCCTTCTGACACCAAACAAGCTTTTTAAAAAACCTGACTAAGCTGCCCATCAGCACTGATATCCCGTATGTTAAAAGGGAGCGCTGAATTTATTTTTACCTTTGGCAAGAAATAAGTAATGCGGCATATGTACAATGATACCTGCGCACAAAACAATCACAATTAAAGGCAAGGTAGAGAAGTTCCTATAGAAAAGCATATCACTGTAGGATATTTATTAAAAAAAAATAAGTTATCGTCCAAAGCGTCACCTGAATACCCTACTGTTAGTACAAAGCCTTAATCTCCCTCAGATAAAACAAGAATGAGCATGTACAGCCAAACAAAAAAGAAACAAATTAATTCTTCCTACAGCTTAATCTCAGGCTTTTTCCTACTTGTTACCACTGCTAAGTTGCTAAAAGCCCTCAAGGCAAGGAGCTCTCAAGGACGAGGTTAGAAATTTCACATGAACAAAGCACGTGTTGATTCTCCATCATAGCAGTTTCTTATCGTTGCAAGCTTACTTGCCAGCCAAAACGCATTCCTCATAAAACTTTATAAAAAGGTGCATTAGATTTAATGATCTACATATGAATCGAGTGTTAAATCTGCAGAATATATTACACTGCTAAGAGTGTCCAAAGACACATTCCTTTAATCACAAATGCTGTCTTTAACTCTTATTCAGCAAGTTCCTCAGTCAGGTATCAAGTTTTTAGTCAAAATTACTTTCTAAGATGCAGAAAAAAAATAAAGTAGAACACGTTCCTTAAGAAAATAATATATTTCTTGCACCTTATTCTGCTGGATTTCTAGACAAATCTCAAAGGTAAGTCTACCATTCCACACTCACTTCTGAAATTCAAGACATGCCTCAGGCTCAAGTCAGAGACGCTGCTGTATTTTTTACAGATGACCACAGAAACTCTTGTTAAAAGCCATTAAAGTCAATGGAAATGTCTAAACATAAACCTCTACCCATCAGTAACAAAGTTGCAAGTTACAGCCATAAAAATCGCTGTTCTTCTGAATTTTGTTCTGAACATAAACAGTTAAACACTAACCTTTATTTTCTACTGTAAAAATCCTTGCAAGCCTCCAGCAGACTGTATGAAGCACTTGTTGTTTTAAAATTTCCAATTCATCCTCCCTCTTTCCCAAGGGTTGCAACATCTTGAATTCTAAACTGAATGCTTCGAATTCTGAAGCAGATAAAGTACAGCATATTGCTCTCTTTAAGAAAGTACATTGGAGCAAGATCATTCCTTTCTCCCACTAAATACACATAGTGACCTATGCATTAAATACTCACCCTGACTTTTTTTTTTTTAAAAACAAACTTCCCTGTTAACCATCATATTTTAGGCCAGAAGCATAAGTTTTCCTATGCAAGATGCTGTACTGGTATGAAAACTGCACGGCATGAATCAGCAAACAGAGAGGAGCCGCTCAGCGACGTCCGTCTCATTGGCAGCACCGCTCCTGCACCGCACACGCTACCTCCCATCCCTGATCCGGCGTGGCGGTGGCGGTTACTGGGTTGCTTGGTCCTTCTAAGGCTTCGCTCACGCTTTTGGTTGATAGGGCTAGAATGCTGGAATTAATTAGGCAGTTTACACTCAAGAAAGGCTGGTTTGATTTGATAGCAGCTGTTCAAAGAAACGCATGCTGAAATATTCCATTTTTCTATGGCACTAGTAAAAATAAAGTGTGTGTGGGGGGGAAACCACTTTGTCCTGAAGGGCACAGGCACGTTTCACACACCCAGACAGACAGACACCCAGACGGACACCCCGGGCACTGCGAGGGTGCAGCCGAAGCCGCCGCAGCCGCGCAGCCCCGGCACTGAGCGAGCCTCTGCTGCCGCCTGCCTGAGGGGCCCGCGGACCCGCGCGTCCTCTTGCTTCTCCCTCGTGAAGCCTGAAGCTGGAAGGTCGGAATGGAAAGCTTGGACACGCCAAGCAGCCCCTTCTCCAAAGGCGCCTCCTGCGCGCTGGCTGCGTAAGCGGGACCCCCACCCTGCCGCTGCGCCAGCAGCCTTCTGTCCAGCAAGTATTAACCATGCCATCATCTCCCTGCCACCTTCCCTGCCCCCCACCTACATTAAGGTTTTATTTGATGTTTTCAGTCCCTCGAGGCTGGGATGCTGCCGGCAGAGAGCCACCCCAGCCCCAGCAGGCAGGCACACCTCGGCAGTGTGCGGGGCTGGTGGCACAGACACACACAGACACACACAGAGACACACAGAGACACACAGAGACACACAGACATCTGCCCCGGAGCTGACTGCTACGGATTCCCCTTTCCCCCCTCCAGAGGAGGGAATGCTGAGCGAGAAGAGCCGGGGGTGGCTCCGGCGAGCCCTCGGCGGTACCTTACCCGTGCAGAAGTTGACGAGCGCCGAGGGGTCGCAGGCTGCGGCCAGGCAGGGCAGGCTGTCCTCCATCCCTCCGCCGGCACCGCCGCGGCTCAGAGGGAGCCCCCGCGCCCCGGCATTGCCGCGGGTCCGAGCAGAGCCCCCCCGCGCCGCAAAGCGCTGCTGGGGGCGGTTGGTCCCGCTGCCTCTCCCGCAGCCTCGGCGAGGGCGAGAGGCTGGCGGGGGTGGGACAGGGACAGAACTCGGCGGCTGCCGCAGGGAGGGGCCAACGCTCCCACGTCAGCCGCGCACTCGCCGGGCGCCCGCAGCCCCCGGGACGCGGGGCCTTTTCCCGAGGCAAGCGGGGCTCAGCAGCTTGCTTCCCCGCAGGAATCCGGCGGCCGCCCGCACGCCGGCAGGGTCCCGCCGCCTCTCCCCACCAGCCACCGCACGGGCAGCCCCG